>CM053036.1:159249267-159699267 GCA_028564925.1 Lithobates sylvaticus | reverse complement strand
CACAGCTTCCTAGGTGAAAGCCAATAAGGAAACACATCGCTGCCACTGAGCCAATCGCTGTGCGGCCCCGCCCCCCTGCCTGCTCCTGTATTCCTGTATCTCTATTGTACGATGACCCCAGGGAGGCCGACCAATTATCCTCATTATTGGGCGTTTAACCCTCCGGCTGCCACAGACATTTTTGTACACAATATTAGTGAAAATTTTCAGTAAAAGTTCCCCTGAGGACACACCACCACAGTACATTGCCCAATGTTTTGTAACACATTAAGTGCTTCTAAAGTCATTTTTTATTTACTTTAATAAATGACACCCCTTTCACACTGGGGGCGCTTTGCAGGCGCTACAGTGCTAAAAAAAAGTGCCCTGAAAAAGCTGCCCGAGTGCTCTTTCACTGGAGCGGTGCGCTGGCAGGACGCTAAAAAAAGTCCTGCTAGCAGCATCTTTGGAGCGGTGTATATACCACTCCTCCACCGCTCCTGCCCATTGAAATCAATGGGCAGCGCGGCTATAGCGCCGGCAAAGTGCTGCTGCTGCAGCAGCAATTTGCGGGTGGTTTTAACCCTTCCTCTGCCGCTAGTGGGGGGGGTAAAAGCGCCCGCTAGCGGCCGAATAGCGCCGCAAAATTGACGCCGAAGCACCCACCGCCCCAGTGTGAAAGGGGCCTAAAAGTAAATATGTGTAAAGGCACCCTTTGCAGTCCATCCACTGGCAGCTACCTGCAAAAGTACTCTGATTATGTTGTTTGAACTCCTTTTTCCTGTTGCGCCTTAACCATGTTCAATACAATTTTCATGTTGCTCTTTACTGTGTTGCAATGCTGAGAACAGCATCTGTCAAGGGGGGAGTGTAGGCAGATGCATACTACTTTCACCACTGCAGGTGGCGCTCTATCGTAGCAGCTTTGCAGAGGGAGAGGAAGTCAGGAGGAACATTCTCCTTTATGGTTTCCTGGGTCACTGGGGCAGCTAGCTGTGACCCTGCCAGCCATCTTGGGTCAGACAGAGTCTTTTTAAGACCCTCGCTCCCGGACTTGGCACACTTTTCTGTGGGTAGTATATGGACAAGTCACCCATCTGACAGGGACAGTGAATAGCGGTAGGGAAAGGTTCCGGATGAGTAGGTAAAGAATAGTTACATGGGGCGTGACCAGGCAGCGGATATAGCTGGACGCGTTCTTAGTTCTCTCCGCCACACAGCCAAACAATTATCCTGAAGACTTGCCCCGCACTCCGGTTACCAAGACCCACAGGCTTTCGGAAGGTGTCCCAAGCACTGCCAACTCACTAACGGACCGTGTTACAGCCAATGTCCGCCGCCAAGAGACAGAATCCGTCCCGGACAGCATGGCCCAAAATGGCGCCCTACCACAGCGCACCGCTAAGGAGCTCCACGAGAAGCGGCAGAAAAACTGTTCTCCAGACCCCTTGTCACAGATCCCGGCGCTGCATCCAACACGCTGGAAGACTCATCCGGAGGCACATCAGAAGCAGATGACACAATGCCACTGGAAGATGCCGGTGGATCATGGGATTTGCTTGGGACGCAACATCTCTGCTGAGTTGCAAAGACAACGTGCAAAGTTTAAAGATGTTAAAAGATGCTTAAGATCTCTGGATTTGAAGTACGCCATGCTGTACTTGGCCCGCCAAGTGGATATATGTAAAGCAAGTGCAGCGCTGCTAAAATAGAAATACAACAAAGTAAATCACTTCAAACAATATATCAAGAAATAACATAATATATATATATAATATAGTGAAATGGTTACTCTGGTAAAAACACGGGGATTAGGGTAGAGATGAAATCATGGAAAGATAAAGTGTTGTAATACTGATGAATTCTCTCTCTTTTATAATGTTTTTGTATAATTATGTTTTGTTTGAAATACAGAAAATGAAATAAAGATTAAATAATTTAAGAAGAATGCATCGTCTGGGGGAGCCGAAATCGCTCCCTCAGATCGGAAAAGATGTTCAGTTTCCCTGCCGTAAAAATGTGACATAAGTGTGTGACTCCGTACTTCCTCCACCGAGCCCCACACGTCAGTATCTGCAGTTCCGGATAATACCCGTTGTTCTATATAGGGCTGAATTTAGTGAAGCCTTCCACTGCCTGTAGCTGTCTAGTCTTGTTCCAAATTTTTTGGGCCAGGGCGCAAGTGGGGAATTTCTTATTAGACTTTGCGTAAGCCAGGGCCTCTAGACCCTCTGCTACATCTGGGATCCCCTTGGAATGGCCCATCAGGGTTTTAATGGGGTCTGCCACGGCGTGACCCACCCCCTCCCCGTCTAGCGGGGTAAGGGTTTGGGCAATGTGCTGCAGCTGGGCTGCAATGTAATACAGCCATGGATTAGGCAAAGCCAGGCCGCCCTCATCTTTGGATTTCTGGAATTGTTCCAACTTGACTCTGGGGGGCTTGTCCTGCCACAGGAAGGACCTAAAAATGTAGTTAATTATATGGAATATTTTAAGGGGGATCACCATGGGGGTGTTATGCAGTATATATAGGGGGCATGAAAATCATTTAATAAGGTTGACTCTTCCTACTAGTGACATTTTTAATCTCGACCATATTTTAATCCTGTCACAAATTCGTCCCAGTAGCGGTGACAGATTGAGGGGGATATACTCTAGTATTTTCGGGGTAATCTGAATTCCTAAGTATTTGGTAGTGCGGCAACATCCAGGGTGTCTGGGTCTGCATCTAGTACCATTAGGGAAGACTTGGTCTAGTTAATCACCAGGCTGGAGTACCTCCCAAACTGAACTATGACTGACATTGCTGTCTTTAGGGAGTCAGATGTGTCTCCCAAAAGCCGCATTGTGTCATCTGCATATAACATGATTTTCTCCAAACCTAAATCACTGAATCTGTGTGTTAGACCTGATCAGGGCAGCCATTGGCTCAATGGCCACCGCAAACAGTAGCGGGGACAATGGGAAACCCTGTCATGTCCCCCTATGAAGCCTAAAGGGTGGGGAAATGTGTTCTGCCTCCCTGAGCTGTATAGCAGTTTGACCCAGGAGACAAACATGTCTCCAAAGCCGAACTTGCCCAAAACCACCCATAGGTATTGCCACTCTATGCTGTCGAATGCTTTATGGGTATCCAACGACAGTAGTGCCCTGTCCCCCGTATTATCCGGTTGGACTTGAAGGTTAAGGAAGAGTCTGCGGAGGTTTATGGCAGTGGACTTTTGGGGAATAAAGCTGTCAGGAAAACCTACAGTTTAGCGCTGCGCGCCGAGTGCCTGTGCGCATGCGTGGCGGAACGGCACTCCGGCGCATGCGCATTCGCGGCTCGGCGCTCCGACGCACGCGCATGCACACTGGCGCACGCCTGAGCGTCCCAGTGCGTGGCAGCGTCACATGACCACTCACACCGCCCATTTAAGGAAGTGCTTGAGACCAGTCCAGCGCTGGCTTGTCTTCAGCTTCCTGCCAAAGCTCTGTTCCTGCTTCCTGTTATTCTGATTGCCTGATTTTGACCCGGATTTTCGCCTTTGACCTTGCTGCCTTCTCCTGCCCTTGACCTCTGGACTGTATACTGGACTTACCTGCTTGCTTGCCTCTGGCCCTTTGAACCTCTGCCTGTGACCCGGATTTGCCTCTGTCTCCTGCCCTGTGATCTCTGCCTGTGACCCGGACCTGCTTATCTTCAGCCCTGTACCTGCACCTGTGTTTTGGACTTCCTAGTGTCTTCCTGACCCCAGAACTTGGCCCCTTCTTCAGTCCTCATCCTCTGGTTGGGTAGCCTGTGCCTCTTTGTGCCATTCATCCCCTGTCTCACCTCCAGGGGGCGGACTGCGCTCAGTTGCAAGGGTGAACCACTCTCGGCATTTCGGCCTCGGTAAGTACTCTCCTGATAAAAGCCTGATTGATCCGGATGTATTATGGAGGATATCACCTTATTGAGTCTTAGGGCCAGGACTTTTTCCAGGATTTTGATGTCACTTTGTAGTAACGATATTGGTCTGTATGAGCCCGGGTCTAGTGGGTCCTTCCCCGGTTTTAGTATAAGGACAATATTTGATCTTCATGTCATGGATTCTGGTAGTCTTTGGCTGGTCCTAGCAGAGTTAAGCACTCTAAATCCGATGGAAAATGTCCGATTGTGTCTACACACGGTCGGAATTTCCGACAACATTGTCCGATAGGACAGAATCCATCGGAAAATCCGACCGTGTGAATGGGGCTTAAGAAGCTGGGGAAGGATAGCCCCCCATATTGCTTATATATTTCAGTCAGAAGGCCGTCGTCTCCGGGGGCTTTAGAGTTGATGGAGAGGGCTATTGCCTCTTGTAAGTCCTCTATAGTGATGGGGTCGTCCAACAGTGCCCTCTGGGAAGCAGTGAGGCATGGCAGCTCAACAGCCTGCAGGTATGTCTGCAGTTCTGCCGCTGTATACTCGGCTCTGGACCTATATAGGTCTGAATAGTATTCAACCAGCTCTTGCTTGATTAAGTTAGGGGTGTTCACCATCCTCCCCTGCCTGGTGCGAAGAGCACCAACCGAAGGGGAGGTCTGGGAAGTCTGAACAATCTTTGCCAACAGGCGGCCAGTTTGCTTCCCTTCTTCAAAGTAACACAGCCTGTTGAAAAAACTATTTTTGTCAGCTGCTGACTTGGTGATCTGAACCACCGCCTCTTGCGCTGCAAGCCATGCCTCCCTGTTTGAGTCAGTAGGGTCATCCGTAAACCTTGTCTCTAGTCGGCTAGCTAGCTGTTCCCCTTGTGCCCTTGTTTTGGATTTGATATTTGTCACTACCTTTATGAGGGAGCCCCTCATGTTCGCTTTAATAGCATTCCAGGCCATATTAGGATTAGGGTGGTCTACATTTCTCTCCCAGTATTCTCTAATTTCCTCTAATAGGCCTTTGTGTGAGGGGAGTAAGTTTAACCAAAAGGCATTGAGTTTCCATGGAGCAATTTGCAGGGTTGCAGTTGGTTTAGCAATTAGTTGGATCAGGATGGGGGAGTGGTCATAGATGCCTCTGCCCAGGTATTGAATGTCCTGTAGAAAACGGGACATTTGGGCTGTGCAAAGGCACAGATCTATCCTCGATAGGGACATGTGTCTTTGAAAAACATGAAAACTGTTTCTGCTGTGGGTTACGGTCCCGCCATGGATCCAACCATCCCACCTCCTCAGCCAACTTCCGCAGCGCCGTTCAGGCGATTTTGTGGTCGCTCCCTGGGGGCGGGTGTTTGTCCAATTCAGGTCCCCCACCACTATCAGCCGGAGGTCAGGGTGGGTTAATTGGCCAGGAGTGTTCTCAATGCCTCTGAGTTAAAGGGGGTGGGATATACAGAGGCAGAGCAGCTATAATACATTTCAATTGGTATACTTTGCATTCTAGAATAACATATCTCCCTTCAGTGTCAATCAGTTGGTCATATACCTGGAAGTCTACCGCTCACCCCCCTGGTGTAGGAGGTGTGCGTAGAATGATATCCCCCTCCCAGCCATGCATAGTTAATACAAGATACCGTTTCTGGAACCAAATGAGTCTCCTGAAGGCAATAAATTGCTGGGGTGTGTTTCCGGAGAACCGCGGAAACCATGGTGCGTTTTAGTGGGCCTGGAGATCTCTAATGTTCCAGGACAATATGGGAACAGTATTCATCTGTAAAAGTGAGAGTCAGAAATGGAATAGTGTGGGGAGGCCTGCGCCTCTAGTTCTCTAGGTGTTGCTAGTTCTCGCTTGGGCACTAATAGAGCAGCCGGGTAGTCTCCGGTGGGCCTGCATAACAGTGTGGTAGTGGTGCAGTGGGTGGGTGGTGTTGAGGTAGCTAGAACTGGAACCATAACTTCGGATTGTTTTAATCTTGAACTTGTTGCTTAGACAAAAAGCTGTGGAGTCTTCATCACAGCTGTGACTGGGCAAACTGACGCCTGCCCGCAATTTGCAAAAAAGTCGGGCGGCTTGAACTGCATTCAAACATAAGGCGGAAACCCAAACAACAAACTTAGGGTTTCCATGATTGGCATAGCCTGCATCCCTCATGGGGGGCCGACTGGTGCTTTCCAATTGAGTTTGCGATAATCGCACAATTCACATTGCTCTCAATGCTGGAAGGAAAAAGTGTTGAGGCTCCCAGCCGGGTCGCGGGCATCCTGTGCAGGAAACAACATAAAGCAGTCAGTCTCCCTCTGCTGCAGCTCTTCTGGTCTGGTGAATGGCATGTTCATTAGCATCTATCCAGGCGGATGCGTCTGTGGCCGATTCAAAAAAGTGTGCTTGACCTCTTGTTGTAATGCAAAGTCGTGCCGGGAACAATATGGCATATGGTGCTTGCAACTGCTGTAGTCGCCTCTTTACTTCTGCGAATCTCGCTATGCATCTCTGCACTTCCGCTGAATAGTCAGGGTAAAAAGAAATGCGTACCCCATTAAACGTGATATTGCGCTTTTCCCTTGCTTGGCGGAGTATTATTTCCTTGTCCTTGTAGTTGAGGAGCTTGGCAAGTAGTGTGCGGGTGGATGGCCAGGTGGGAGAGGTCTAGTAGGTACTCTGTGGGCTCTCTCCACTGAATAAAGTGAGGTAAAGGCTTCCTTCCCGAAAACATCCAGCAGCCATTTTTCCACAAATTCTGTGGGGTCCCTGCCCTCCGTTTTCTCCGGCAACCCCACGATGCGCACATTGTTTCTCCGCATGCGATCTTCGAGAGATCGTCAGATTTGATCTCATTAGCCCTGGCCATTCTAGCTGTGTTATGGGAGTCTCTTAGCAATGGGGCTATCTTATGCTCTATGTCACTAATGCGCCCCTTTGCTGCAGTGGTGCGCTCCCTTATTTTCTGAATATCGTGGCGGATGAAGCCCAGTTCCTCCTTCATGCCTCCAAATTGCTCCTGTAATGTGTGCACAGAGGCTGTGCAATTGTGCACTGCTCTCAGGATGTCTGCCAGAGTGGGCTGGATAATTTCTATTTTAATTAAAATATTACGTTTATTAACCATTATTATAGTTTTTTATTTATATAATATTATTATATAATAATAATTTAATAATAATAATAATAATAAAAATGATATTAATAGTTATAAACTATTCAGTTATAGGCTATTTGTGAACGTAACGAATACGAATTTATCCGAAGTGATGAATTATTCGAAATAATGAATGCTGCAGCTAAACAAATGGAACGTAATAAATTAATAATAATAAAAACTATAATAATATTTATTAACTATTAAATTATAGGTATTGGAATTTCCTTGCACATTTGTCTGTTAGTGAACGTAATGAATATGAATTTATCCAACGTTACTAATTATCTGGCATTTGTTATTTCGAATAATTCATAACTTTGGATAAATTCGTAATATCTATAATTTAATAGTTTATAACTATTATTATTATTTTTATAATTATTTACTATTAATAAATAATAATAAAAAGAAACTATAATAATGGTTAATAAACGTAATATTTTAATTATAATAGAAATTGTAGGAATATTTTTTGTTCTTTTTGATTTTCAAATTTTCAGATTTTCATTTTTATTTTCGGATTTTCATTTTTCCAGATTTTTGGATTTTTTTGTTCTTTTAGAAAATTTGTTTCCGAAAACATTTGTTAAACGGACTTTCATTAATCCAGACGTTTCCGAATTAATGAATATGCAGAATTTTAATGAAAAACGTACTCGGAACGAAACAAATTGGGAGGATTCCAGTTCTCCTTGGGGCTGCTGCCTAAAGAGAAACACAAAATTGCAGGCTGGGCCCTAGCAGGAGCTGGGCTGAGGGCCTGGAGAAGATTGCTGATGGATTTTTGCTGGAGGGCACCATCCTGAAGTCTTGGCCTGGAGAAGGATCTTTCTCACTGAGGATCTACAGGTGGACACAGTGAGTAAGACCTGATTTAGGCCTTTAGTGTGGGCCTGCTCCTATAAGGGCTTTCTGCTAAAAAGTTTTTCCTTCCATGGATTGCTATTATCATTTTGGAGTATACTGTGACCTTCAACCACTCTCCTGTTTAAGTTCTTCAGCAATACAATTCTAAAAAGTCACATGTATTAAACACAGGGCCCATGTGCTGAATCCGGCCCGCCAGGCCATTATATGTGGCCCTCACACCTCTCTTGTAGATGTGGTACCTCCTTCTTCTCTACCCCTGCCTTGTCTTAGCAGTCAGCAGCAGAGAAGAGGACATAATTCCTACAGACTCTGTGCCTCTCTGTGGAGGTGCAGAACCCCCTTATCTCCGGCACCCCTGGTCTCAGAATTCAGAAGACCCCAGCAGCTGACTCCAAAGCTCCTCTGGTCCTCCTCAAGACCCTGCACTTTCTGTTTCCCAGCTCTGCCCCCAGCTTCCTTCCAGCAGCAACAGAAGGGTGGGGGACTATTGACTTCTAAAGGTAGGGTGGACTCTTGACATCTGATGTAAAGGGAGGGTGGGGTGTTCTGGACATCTAGACTTACAGATACAACTGGCTCTTTCGGGGGGAACCATAATGCCTACGTGGCTCGCGATGGAATTGAGTTTGACACCCCTGACCTAGACTGAGCCATTATTGTTGTGTTGTCTGTTGCTTACAGCCTCTGTGCTACTTAGGGCATGTGACAGACCCAACTGGTAAGGGGGCTTTTGGAGGGGACTAGGAGCTAGCCTTCTACCCACCGATTATGGTCCATGGAGGAGACCAGGGATTTTGTCTGCTTCTCCAAGTCAGAGCATGTAAAAGAGCTCAGTTCAGCCTCTGATCCCATGGAGAGAGAAGATAATTCTCTAATGATGGACAACAACAGTGATGAATGCTGAGAGCGAGGCTTGGATTAATTCTCTGAATAAAGACAATAAGGCTTCCTTTCTGGAGTGGATGGAAAGGTGTGATATTAATCTTGTACAGGTTAATAGTCAGAGGAAATATGGTGGCCCTCCTGTAGACTGGGTTGGAGAAGCTTCACTTGGGGCAGGAATTTTTATCAACAGTCTCCCCCAAGAAATCTATGAAGATAAATTAAAGCGGAGTTCCACCAAAATTTTTTTTATTAAAAGTCAGCAGCTACAAATACTGCAGCTGCTGACCTTTAATATATGGACACTTACCTGTCTAGGGTGCCCACGATGTCAGCACCCAAAGCTGATCTGTCCCTTGGCTCTCGGGTGGAGACGCTGCCATCTTCGGTAAGGGAATAAGGAAGTGAAGCCTTGCGACTTCACTTCCTGGTTCCCTACTGCGCATGCATGAGTTACGCTGTGCTATCTCACTGGTCCCTGCTGTCTTCTGGGACCCATGTGTCTCCCATAAGACAGCAGGGGGGACGGAGGAGGGGCCGGACATTGCATAAATCGCTGTAGATACTGCGGCAAACTATGCCTGGAAGTGGGAGTAAATATCTGTATTAGGTAGGTATCTGAAAAGCGGAAGTTCCATTTTTGGGTGGAACTCCACTTTAAATCCACTTTTCCAGATTGCTGGAACATTGTATGAGTTTTGTCTTATAATGACGTGTCTAGTGGACAGATTACACAAGTGAAAGCTGGTTAATGAGATGTGGACAGCCCTGGGTATACTTTCTGGGGAAATGGTGCTAAACTGTCAGGTTTAGCAGTGACCTGAGTCACCTGAGTCACCTAGGCTTGTCTAGGTGACTGACTAAATGTTATTTAGCATAGTATTTAATTATATTACTGTTTATGTTGGCTGTTCATTTATGTACTGTTATGCCACGTACACACGATCTGACTTTTCGGCCGGACTGCCAGACTTTCCGAACGCGTGGACTTGCGACGTGTCAACATCGGAAAAAGAAAGGAGAAGAGGAAGAAGCAGAAGGAGAAGGCGGCGACGACAGCGACAGCGATGGTGACAGAAGCCCGGGCCACCGCTAATAAGAGAGCTGGAAGAAGAAATCGGAGGCCCGGCAAGAAGAACAGAAGAGTGGGACAAGACCCACGAAGTCGGAAAAAGATCCCCGGACGGCGACGAAGGAGAAAGCCGGACTCCTCCGCTAGTAAAAGAGCTAGCAGAAGATAGCGGAGGAGTCCGGCGAGAAGACCCCCCAAGACAGAAGAAGACCCCCGGAGCTGTGCAATAAAGTATTTAAAAAAATTGTGTTGTTTTTTATTTACACTTTTTTCCCTTAGGTGAATGGGTAGGGGTACATCGGCGCTCGCTCGTCCCCTTTCCTGACCGGCCGGGCTGCGTGCTCTGATAAGGGTCTGATATGGATTTGGGGGGGAACCCCCACGCCGTTTTTTTTTCGGCGTAGGGATTCCCCTTTAAATCCATACCAGGTGACGGGGCTAGCGAGGTGTCAATCTCACCGGGCGGGGCAGCGGCATTGACTTCCTTTGCTAGTCCCGTCTACCTGGAGTCACGTTCTAAATGAACAGACTTTACGACGTGTGTCGGCAAGTCCATTCATTTCAAAAGTCCCGCGGACTAGCACACAGATTTCCGGATTCGGCAGTCCGGCGGACAAGTTTAAGTCAAAATTTCTAACTAAGTCCGCCAGACTTTTGGGAAGAAAAAGTCCGCCCTCGCCCCACACACGGTCGCATTGTCCGACGGACTCTAGTCAATCCCGTCGGAAAAGTCAGATCGTGTGTACGCGGAATTAGATGTACTAATGAGATTACTGTTTACAGTTTGCATTGTTTAGGGTAACGTGGTATATATTCTGTGTAAATTAACAATAAAGTCACTCCCCGTTTGCACCTAAGCTAGTGTTGTCTAGTTCTTGGGTGCAATGCTCAGCTATAATACATGGTTCCTGGTTCCAGAGTGGAGGAAGCTGTATCTTGGCGGAGGCACCCAGGCTGTGTGCTAGGCGGTCTTTCACAGGGCACACCTGTATATTTGCAGTGCCTTGATACATACAGTTAACTCATCAACATATGTTTTGTGTTCTACTCCCTCATCAGTCTTTGAGACCACAGAGGGATTAGGACTTAAAACAAGGATAGTCCCCCAAAATGAAAAAGTTGCGCATACCAATAAACACCTTATTATGTGAAAACTCACTATAATTTAGACCCCTTGTAAGGGGGAACAACTGCTTAAAATAAATGCAAATATAGTGTCTATTCAATCTATCAGCAGACAATGACCCATATATTGGCATACATATCACCCAGTGAAAAACCTATCGAAGGTAGTGATATCTTGAGTGGACCACATAAAATGAAAAGTGAAAACATATATTGACTACAAAAGCATCCAAACGAAAAAATTTGTGTGATAATAAAAAGTTCAGGTGAAAAAATTAATGATTCAACAAAAAACAGTCCAGTAAAGGGTGTATTTGTGATTCAAAAAGTAAACACTTGAGAGCGTGTTTTTAAAAAGTTCCCAGAAATGACCATCCATTAGTGAAATATCTTTTCCAAGTTGTGAGGCTTGCCAGAAGTACCACCACCAGAGAAAATTGGCCGCTTACCAGAAATATGTGACCCTCCGTCACAGAGGGTCAAACAAGCATTGGAATGGATTATCTGTTAGGTCAATCTCCACTGGTACATCAGTCTCCCCCCGCTTGCTTCAGACCCTGGGTTCAAGGTAGGCCTCCAGATCTCCCTCCAGAATGGTAACCACCAGTGAGGATAGGTGTATATGTGTCCCTCCAGATATCAGCAGGACATGAGCATCATGAAAAGGAATTAAAAAACTCCCATAGTGTAATAACGTCACTGTTTATTTAAAAAATAACATGAGAACTTGCATTGAAGTATGAATAATCAACCAACGATATCCAGTGCATACACCTATCCTCACTGGTGGTTACCATTCTGGAGGGAGATCTGGAGGCCTACCTTGAACCCAGTGTCTGAAGCAAGCGGGGGGAGACTGATGTACCAGTGGAGATTGACCTAACAGATAATCCATTCCAATGCTTGTTTGACCCTCTGTGACGGAGGGTCACATATTTCTGGTAAGCGGCCAATTTTCTCTGGTGGTGGTACTTCTGGCAAGCCTCACAACTTGGAAAAGATATTTCACTATTGGATGGTCATTTCTGGGAACTTTTTAAAAACACGCTCTCAAGTGTTTACTTTTTGAATCACAAATACACCCTTTACTGGACTGTTTTTTGTTGAATCATTAATTTTTTCACCTGAACTTTTTATTATCACACAATTTTTTTCGTTTGGATGCTTTTGTAGTCAATATATGTTTTCATTTTTCATTTTATGTGGTCCACTCAAGATATCACTACCTTCGATAGGTTTTTCACTGGGTGATATGTATGCCAATATATGGGTCATTGTCTGCTGATAGATTGAATAGACACTATATTTGCATTTATTTTAAGCAGTTGTTCCCCCTTACAAGGGGTCTAAATTATAGTGAGTTTTCACATAATAAGGTGTTTATTGGTATGCGCAGCTTTTTTGTTATTTCATAATTTTTCACTGTTGTACTCGGTAAAGTTGCTGCTGCCCTTTGGTTATTAATTTAACCGTTAGTAAGTGTTTGGTTTGATTATTTTGTTAAAACCCATAGCGCAGTTTCTTCCCCATTTTTTCATAGTCCCCCAAAATGACTATATATACACTATATTGTGTGTATATAGACATATATACATATATATATATATATATATATATATATATATGCGCCGCCCCGCTAGTTTGCATAATCCATCTAAGAATCATTCTCTGTGTGTGGCTGTTCACTGTGCAGGGTGCCGGACTAATGGGTTTCTATTAGGTTCGCAATTTTTTTTACAAGCATGTGATTAGAGCCTGAGGCTTAAATTGCCTTCTTTTATGTTGTCCTTGTGCCTAAGGCTTAAATTGCCTTCTTTTATGTTGTCCTTGTGCTCTGCGCCCCTCCCCCTCCCTGTGACCTTAGCAAATCAATATTCGCCATCAGCTTCCGGCTTCTCGTCCCGGCCAATCAGGACAGGAGGCTGAAGATTTGAAACCAAGAAAGAAGACCGGGTAACACAGAAGCCACGGCACTGGGTATCAGGAGTGCGGACCAGGAGAGGTTTGTTCGTGGCACCAGCCGCCACTGAGTATATATGTAAAATTGAAATGTATAGTGCTGTGAAAGTCCCCTTTTTTTCCTCTTTTTCTTTTGTTTGTACACTATAGTTTAGCAATGTGGTTACAGAGCACGAGCTCAGTAATTTAGTCCCCATGCGATGTGTTATTATATTTATTTTTAATGTTAAAAAAAACCATGATGACTTCCATAAAAATACACCAATAAATAAATATATTACTGCAAGATATATAGTTTAATTGTACAGCTCCACATAAGTGATCTCTTAAGGAACCCATTAGAGAATACCAATGTATTTTAACTAGTCTGGGAACTTCAAAGCTTCAGAGCAAATTAAAATTATTATTTTTTTTGGTCCATATAACAAGATTATCTGTTATCTGGGTTTTTGTTTCATTTTTACAACTTGTTCTAAATGTTGTTTTTATCCTCTGTTCTCTACTGTACAGGAGATGTTAACAAAGGGATCCACAATTTAACAATAACTTATCCTAATTTATTAAAACATATTTTTCTAAAGTGTAAAGCTTTACCATCTGGATTGAAAGTTTGCATATTTTTGCTTTAACCATATCTATGATTTTTCACTTTATCTTTGGAATATATTAGAAATATTTGCCCAAATTAATGATGGTTAAAGGAGCACACATGTAAAACAAAATTAACCAATGAAACGTAATACAATGAAAAATGTATTTCAAATTGCACAATTCTATTATTAGGATAAAAGGTACTGTATTATACACTATTACTTAGGCTAGACTTTTTTTATTATATTAATATTTGCCTACCTTAAAGTATCGATTTTGGTGTAAGTGAATGGGTACGTGCCCTGAGTGCAGCTTTATGAGGTAGGGGTACATTAGGAGCTTGCTACACAGGACCTTTTCCACCTCTCCTCTGGATTCTCCAGCTGTTGCCTTGCCCAGAATCGGCAATCTCTCTTACAGCAGGGAGAATATGCAACTGGACTGCGGGCAGCACAGAGAGCAGAGAGCAGCGGGAACAGGACCCCATCACTAACCCTCCGGACACTGTCAGGAGCTTCTATGTGTGTACGGTTTCAGATATACCACCTCACTCCATTCACCGTCCATGGGGTGAGTTGAGGGGACAGCTGTCTGCATTCCTCCAGGCGGAGGGTCTCCTTCTACTGGAGGGAGTTGTGGAGGGGGGGCCTGTATTTGGGTCCCCTCTGATCACCCACCTGCACTCCTCCTGGCCAGGGATCTCCTTTAACTGGATAAAGGGAGGTGGTTTCCTGTACTCAGAATGCGGTTCCCCTCTGATCACCTTTCTGCACTTATTCTGAATGAGGATCTCCATCTACTTGAGGGGAGTCAATATTCCTGGATGGGAGGGAAGGGTCCCTTCTGATCACTACTTGTACTCCTTGATGGTGGGAAATCTCTGAATATATCCCATGTACACCTGGAAGTGTAGGGGAGGTCTCCCTGTACTCCAGTTGGGGATTTCAGATTACTGTCTGTACTCGTGGATGGGTGTCCCTGATTACTTATTCATTAAAGCAGGCCGTGATTACTTGTAGACCCTCATTAGTAGTTGAACTTCATAGGGAGGGTTTTTGTCTTGTTACTTGCACTGGGCTCTCAACATTAAGTTCAGTGGCGTAACTAGAACCTTCAGGGCCCCGGTGCAAGAAACCATGGAGGGGCCCCCTGACCCCCGGCCAGGGCCCTTCCCACTGAACCCAGGGGCAGAAAGACCTGGATAGGAGGGGGAACAGCCTCCATGTTTCTCCTGCAGCCACTGAATGCCTATCAGAGGGAGAAAAGGAGAAGCAGACTTTTAGTGGCTGCAGGAATAATATGGAGGGGATTTGTTCCTCTAAATGCCCCCCCCCCTTATCCAGGTGTTCAGGGGCAACATGTGTGCTATTGCAATTGTGACCCCTGTAGTTACGCCCCTGGGATGAGTGGCAGCGGTGTTGGTGGGGGATGGGATCAGTGGTGGTTGGGGAGGGATAGGATCAGTGGCATCAGGGGTGGGGGATGGGATCAGTGGCAGTGGTGAGGGAGAGATGGGATGAGTGGCAGCGGTGGGGGGGGGGTGGGATCAGTGGTGGCAGTGGTGGTTGGGTGGGGATGGAATCAGTGGCAGCGGTGGTGGTGGGGGGGATGGGATGAGTGGCAGCAGTGAGGGGGGATGGGATCAGCGGCAAGGGTTGTGGTTGGGGGGTGGGATCAGTGGTAGGGGGACTGAATGGGATGAGTGGCAGAGGTGGTGCGGGGAATGGGATGAGTGGCAAGGGTGATGGTTGGAGGAGGGTGGGATGGGATGAGTGGTAGTGGAAGGGGAGGATTGGATGGGATGGGATGAGTGGCAGCGGTGGGGGGCATTGGATGAAATGAGTGGCAGCGGTGGTGGGAGGATGGGATCTGTGGCAAGGGTGGTGGTTGGGGGGGAGGGTGGGATGCGATGAGTGGTGGGGAGGGGAATGGTATCAGTGGCAAGGATGGGATCAATGGCAGTAGTGGTCATGGTGATGGTGTGGGGGAGGGGGTAATCAGTAGCAGTAGGGGTGGTGTGGGGGTATCAAGGTATCAGTGGCAGTAGTGGTGGTGGTGTGGGGGGTATCAGTGGCAGTAGTGGTGGTGGTGATGGTGTGGGGGGTATCAGTGGCAGTAGTGGTGGTGTGGGGATCAGTGGCAGTAGTGGTGGTGTGGGGGGTATCAGTGGCAGCAGTGGTGTGGGTGGGAATCAGTGCAGTAGTGGTGGTGTGGGGATCAGTGGCAGTAGTGATGGTGTGGGGGGTATCAGTGGCAGCAGTTGTGTGGGGGGAATCAGTGCAGTAGTGGTGGTGTGGGGATCAGTGGCAGTAGTGGAGGTGTGGGGATCAGTGGCAGTAGTGGTGGTGTGGGGATCAGTGGCAGTAGTGGTGGTGTGGGGATCAGTGGCAGTAGTGGTGGTGTGAGGATCAGTGGCAGTAGTGGTGGTGTGAGGATCAGTGGCAGTGGTGGTGGTGTGGGGATCAGTGGCAGTAGTGGTGGTGGTGTGGGGGGTATCATTGGCAGCAGTGGTGGTGGTGTGGGGAGGTATCATTGGCAGCAGTGGTGTGGGGGGGGTCAGTGCAGTAGTGGTGGTGTGGGGGGAGGGTGTATCAGTGGTGTGGGGGATCAGTGCAGTAGTGGTGGTGTAGGGATCAGTGGCAGTAGTGGTGGTGTGGGGGGTATCATTGGCAGCAGTGATGTGGGGGGGATCAGTGCAGTAGTGGTGGTGTGGGGATCAGTGCAGTAGTGGTGGAGTGGGGATCAGTGGCCGTAGTGATGGTGTGGGGGGTATCAGTGGCAGCAGTGGTGTGGGGGGAATCAGTGCAGTAGTGGTGGTGTGGGGATCAGTGGCAGTAGTGGTCTTGGTGGTGTGGGGGGTATCAGTGGCAGCAGTGGTGTGGGGGGTAATCAGTGCAGTAGTTGTGTGGGGGGGAATCAGTGGCAGATTACTTGGTTCCCCCTCCTTGCTGGGTCTTGCTTGGGCGAACAGAGATGATGGGCAGGGCCTGTGAGTGCAGGCGGAGCCGGAGAAGATGGGCGGGGACTGTGCCCGTGAGTGCAGGCGGATAGTATGGGTAGAGAGGTTGGGCGGAGCGGGCGGTGCCGCGGAGAGGATGGGCGAAGCGGGCAGGGACTCGTCCCCTGAGTGGTGGTGTGGGGGGTATCAGTGGCAGCAGTGGTGTGTGTGTGGGGGAAATCAGTGCAGTAGTGGTGGTGTGGGGATCAGTGGCAGTAGTGGTGGTGTGGGGGGTATCAGTGGCAGCAGTTGTGTGGGGGGGATCAGTGCAGTAGTGGTGGTGTGGGGATCAGTGGCAGAAGTGGTGGTGTGGGAATCAGTGGCAGTAGTGGTGGTGTGGGAATCAGTGGCAGTAGTGGTGGTGTGGGGATCAGTGGCAGTAGTGTTGGTGTGGGGATCAGTGGCAGTAGTGGTGGTGGTGGTGGTGTGGGGGGTATCATTGGCAGCAGTGGTGGTGGTGTGGGGGGTATCATTGGCAGCAGTGGTGTGGGGGGATCATTGCAGTAGTGGTGGTGTGGGGGAGGGTGTATCAGTGGCAGCAGTGGTGTGGGGGGATCCGTGCAGTAGTGGTGGTGTGGGGATCAGTGGCATTAGTGGTGGTGTGGGGGTATCATTGGCAGCAGTGGTGTGTGGGGGGAAATCAGTGCAGTAGTGGTGGTGTGGGGATCAGTGGCAGTAGTGGTGGTGGTGGTGGTGTGGGGGGTATCAGTGGCAGCAGTGGTGGGGGGGGGGGATCAGTGCAGTAGTGGTGTGTGGGGGGGGGGGTCAGTGCAGTAGTGGTGCTGTGGGGATCAGTGGCAGTGTTGATATTGAGGGATGGGTGCCACTCACTTGCAGATTACTTGGTTCCCCCTCCTTGCTGGGTCTTGCTTGGGCGAACAGAGATGATGGGCAGGGCCTGTGAGTGCAGGCGGAGCCGGAGAAGATGGGCGGGGACTGTGCCCTTGAGTGCAGGCAGATAGTATGGGTGGAGAGGTTGGGCGGAGCGGGCGGTGCCGCGGAGAGGATGGGCGAAGCAGGCAGGGACTGTGCCCCTGAGTGTGGGATGAGAGGATGGGTGGAGAGGATGGGCGGAGCCAGTGCAGTGTGCCCGTGAGTGCGCTCGGGGAGGATGGGCGCAGCGTCCGGAGAGGATGGGCGGAGCGGGCAGGGACGGTGCCCCTGAGTGTGAGATGAGAGGATGGGTGGAGAGGATGGGCGGAGCCTGTGCAGTGTGCCCGTGAGTGCGCTCGGGGAGGTTGGGCAGAGCGGCCGGAGAGGATGGGCGGAGCGGACTCCCCAGTGTACTGTACTATCTCCCGGGTGGCGGCGGGCCCCCCTACAGTGGCGGAACCCGAGGGCCCAGATGTGACTGGTGCGACCCTGGTAATTCCTCCACTGGGGTGAATCCCTTAAGGATAGCTTACCCTTGGCAAAAAGATTATTGCATATGCGTAATGTTGGTTCTATGGTTGGGTCTGACTTGGTCATAGATGGGAGATCACTGAGGCACCATGGTGCCCTATGCAGTAACTCCCTACTCTGTGCTTGTTCTAATCTTGGCCAGATTTTTAAATCCCCATGTCGGCACCAGTCGATCATTCGACTTACTAGGGCTGCCTGATAATATTTGTACATATCGGGGATCGCTAGCCCCCCGTATTGTTTTGGCAATGTCAAGAGTGTTCTTCTAATCCTTGGGTGTCTATGTGCCCAAAAGATATAGGAACTTTGGTAAGATGTTAATTTTTATTATATTGCTCCTTCCAAACCAAGAATGAAGTCCCTTATGCCATCCCTCCAGCAGACCCATAACAATGGCAAAAAATTAAGCTCATACAGTGGTGTGAAAAAGTGTTTGCCCCCTTCCTCATTTCCTGTTGCTTTGCATGTTTGTCACACTTAAGTGTTTCGGAACCTCAAAACAATTTAAACAATAGTCAAGGACAACACAAGTAAACACAAAATGCAATTTGTAAATGAAGGTGTTTACACATCATGCCGAGACCCAAAGAAATTCAGGAACAATTGAGAAAGAAAGTAATTGAGATCTATCAGTCTGGAAAGGGTTATAAAGCCATTTCCAAAGCTTTGGGAATCCAGCGAACCACAGTGAGAGCCATTATCCACAAATGGCGAAGACATGGAACAGTGGTGAACCTTCCCAGGAGTGGCCGGCCGCCCAAAATTACCCCAAGAGCGCAGCGACGACTCATCCAAGAGGTCACAAAAGACCCCACAACAACGTCCAAGGAACTGCAGGCCTCACTTGCCTCAGTTAAGGTCAGCGTTCATGCCTCCACCATCAGGAAAAGACTGGGCAAAAATGGCCTGCATGGCAGAGTTCCAAGGAGAAAACCACTGCTGAGCAAAAAGAACATCAAAGCTCGTCTCAATTTCTCCACAACACATCTTGATGATCCCCAAGACTTTTGGGACAACATTCTGTGGACCGATGAGACAAAAGTGGAACTCTTTGGAAGGTGTGTGTCCAAGTATATCTGGCGTAGAAGGAACACTGCATTTCAGAAAAAGAACATTATACCAACAGTAAAATATGGTGGTGGTAGTGTGATGGTCTGGGGCTGTTTTGCTGCTTCAGGACCTGGAAGACTTGCCGTGATAAAAGGAACTATGAATTCTGCTGTCTACCAAGAGATCCTGAAGGAGAATGTCCGACCATCTGTTCGTGTACTCAAGCTGAAACGAACTTGGGTTCTGCAGCAGGACAATGATCCTAAACACACCAGCAAGTCCACCACCGAATGGCTGAAGAAAAACAAAATGAAGACTTTGGAGTGGCCTAGCCAAAGTCCTGACCTGAATCCTATTGAGATGTTGTGGTATGACCTTAAAAAGGCCGTTCATGCTCGAAAACCCTCTAATGTAACTGAATTAGGACAATTCTGCAAAGATGAGTGGGCCAAAATTCCTCCAGGACGCTGTAAAAGCCTCATTGCACGTTATCGCAAACGCTTGGTTGCAGTTGTTGCTGCTAAGGGTGGCCCAACCAGTTATTAGGTTTAGGGGGCAATCACTTTTTCACACAGGGCCATGATGATTTGGATTTTTTTTCACCTTTAATAATAAACACCTTCATTTACAAATTGCATTTTGTGTTTACTTGTGTTGTCCTTGACTATTGTTTTAAATTGGTTTGATGTTCCGAAACACTTAAGTGTGACAAACATGCAAAGGAACAGGAAATGAGAAAGGGGGCAAACACTTTTTCACACCACTGTATATACACGATGGGTCTGCAGGAATGGAAGTCCCCAAACCTCAGGGACTGGTCCGTCCATTTAAATTTGTGGTTTAACTTCATTAATTTTACACTTTCACTCGGAACTGCTACCACCAAAGCTTTAGATTTAGAAAAAATGTATCTTAAAGAAAGATAATGCATTGTATAGCTCTATTTCCCTGAAGAGATTTGGGGGGGGGGGAGGGGGGGGGGGGAAATCATTGGATTGGTCATTGAGAAAAGAATATCATCTGCACATGCTGACACTTTATATTGTGTTCCTTCTACCATTATCCCCTGAATGTACACGTTCAACCGGACTCTACACAGAAATGGCTCGAGAGACAGGGCAAACAATAAAGGAGACAGTGGGCATCCCTGCCTTGTCCCATTTGTGATCGCAAAGGAAGGAGATAAAGCTCAGTTTACCTTGATTTGGGCTGTAGACTGTATTATAAATACTTGCGATCCATTTGAGCATTTTGTTTCTCCTAATCCTATATGTCACAGAACAGCAAACATGAACCCCCAGCCAACCCGATCAAAATCCTTCTCTACGTCAGTTCCAAGGAACCCACATGGGATCTTGTTCGAGTTGGCTATATACACCAAATTCAAGGCTTTGATGGTATTGTCTTGGGCTTCTCTTGTTGGGACGAATCCCACTTGGTCCTGATGGATCAAGGTTGGCATTTGTTGTTGTAACCTTAAAGCTATGATCTTACTGAAATATTTCAGGTCAACATTTAATAAAGATATCGGCCTGTAACTTCCCCATTGCTTAGGATCTTTATCTTCTTTTGGTATCACCAAAATCATGGCTTTCAAGGATTCTAAATGGAAGTTAGTTGTATCTCCGAGTCCATTCAGCATCTTAACTAGATATGGCCCCAAAATGGGTAATAAGAGCTTATAGTACTAAACCGTTTAACCATCTGGTCCTGGTGCCTTTCCCATCTTTG
Source organism: Lithobates sylvaticus (assembly GCA_028564925.1). Classification (NCBI taxonomy): domain Eukaryota; kingdom Metazoa; phylum Chordata; class Amphibia; order Anura; family Ranidae; genus Lithobates; species Lithobates sylvaticus. The sequence continues at coordinate 159,678,587 of CM053036.1, read as the reverse complement.
CTGTTCTTATTACAGTTTGTAGTTATTCTAATTGGTGATTCCAATTCCTCCTGTGTGATAGTTGTCAGACTCGGAACTCTACATGATGCCAAATAATCCTCCATCTCCGATTGGTCTGGTATGTCCAAATTCTAATTATAAAATGAGGAGTAGAAATCACCAAACGCCTCAGCTATTTGTTTAGGTAATTTAATTTCTTCTCCTTTGGTATTTAAAATTGAAGGAACGTACGTCGTTGAATGTAGCTCGCGCAAGGCTCTCGCAAGTTGTCTACCGCATTTGTTACCGGACTCATAACTACATTTACATCCTACTTGAATTGCCATTTTAGCTCTGTACTGGAGTAAAGCAATAACTTGTCTATGGGTACTTAAGAGTTCTTGTTCTATTTCTATAGTAGGGGCATGATTGTGTCGTGCCTCTAATCAATGGATATTTGACAACATCATTGCTAATTTTATATTTTAGATAACCTTATATTTTTGCAGGTCCAAATTAAGGCCCACTGACAAAACAAGACTACCACCAGATGTAGGAATTCAGCAAACAAATCATTCAGGTGTACCCAACGAATGTTAAAAGTTTACCAAAAAGTCATATTTTTGTTAAAGGCTGACACTGGTGCACCTTAGTCAGCACCCGTTTTCTTATTTGCTATTCCAACAATATGGCTTCCATAGATCCTGGTTCTTTTCCTGTTAACTTTGGCTTTTCCATCCGCCTTTGTGTGTTCCAGCTCTTCCTGCTACATTCTCCATAATATGAATTAAATACACATTTTACAGGGAGAGTTTTAATCCCTCAGCAGGTATGCAGATTCAGAAAGTCAGCAGTGGAATTTACCTCTCAAATATCAGTTGTAGGTGGGCTGACCTTTTATGCTACCTTTAGACTTCAGGTATGCCTACATGTACAATTATGGGGGTCAAAAAATTGGAGATCTTCTTTTAATTGTATCTTTAGGCACCTTAACAATGAAAAATTAAACCAATAAGAAGGAAGGCTGGGTACACTGAATTAATGCTTTATTTTAGAGGCTAATAATTATTTTCTTTTCAATAGGTTTCATTGGCTAAAGTAAGAGTACAGTTTGTTATCACAGGTAAAGAAATTACAGAGACAATAATAGCAGGTATAGTGTGCTGCCCGCTAGAGTTTAGGAATCGGGGTGCTGGTGTCCTTTCACTTATCCAGAAGTGCTGACATGTGTGTATAAAATGTGGGACACTGCTAAACTGGTGCATATAAGTGTAGATAATGGCCACAGGGGCGTGGCCAGTGGAGCGGCGCTGGCTGAGACCATTACCTACACTTATATGCACCAGGCTGGGTGAGGAGCATCCCACATTTTCTACACACGTTATCAGTTTTCAATCAAAATGGGGTATGGCAAAGGATCAGAAAGGAGGGGGCAGAATGAGTGTCACAGAATAACAATGGAGAGTTCCAGGTCACAAAGAATGGGTGGGATTTTAGGTCTATTAATCATCAGTAAAAGTCTGTCAGCAAGTGTGAGATACGCGAGTCCCAGGTTTCCTTGAATTTATGCATTGTGTCAATTAGATTCCCCTTACCTTTTCATTGGAAAATGTGTTGTGAACTATGGCCTTAATTTCAGACAGTAAAAAGTTGGTGGATGGCCATGCTTTTGCAAAAATTTGTTTAGTGGCTGTCAGGACATAATGAGTCTAAATTGATGTTTTGTGCGCACATCCAGTTTAAGGTTGAGTAGAGCTTCATCTGAGTTCATGGGTATTGTGGCGTCTAATAGTAACGTTAATATCTTGTATTTATGTTTAAACAGAGATTGGGACTTTTAGACAAGTCCACCATTTGGGTAAATACATTCCCTGTTCTGGACAATCTGAGGAAAAATTGCGATATACAGCCTGGGGTAAAGTGGGCAAGCCAAGAAGGGACCCAATACCAATGCTATAGAACTTTATAGTTGGTTTCTAATGCTAAAATATAAGGTAAACATGACTAATTTGGTATTTAGGGTCCCTAATCCACTTGTCCGTGAAAGAATGATGTGGAAGAGATTTGAGATGAGAATTGTACAGCAAAGCGATCAAGCTTGGGGAGTGTGGATTGTTTTGACATTTCTGTTTGAAAAAAGTCAATAATGGCACGTCTGATTGGGGACAAATCATGGTGCTAACAATATTTTTGATCTCTAGATATCAGAACAATTCTGATTTAGGAAGGTTATAGGTGGCCGGCAACACTGGGAATGGTTTCATCCTGTTAGTGGTAGAAAGGTGGTGGAGTTATGAAAGTTCATGTCTGGTTCATTGTCTGAATGTGTTTGACGCTTCAAAACCTGGGGTGAAAGCAGGATTTTGAAAAGACTACATCAGGGTAAGTGCCATGATAGAAGACCACCTAAGTATTTGAGGGTGTCCCAGCGCCTCAGAGAATGGACTGATATTGGATTTTGTAGGGTCACTATATAGTGAAGCCACAGCAAAAGTATCCATACTTAGGGGATCACAATTGATTGCTTTAGGTGATACCCGTAGGGACGTCTCAATGACAGTGTGATAATTGGTTGGTGGAGTTAGTTGGGAGGCCTGATAATAATTTTGTAAGTGTGGAACACCTAGCCTGCCATGGATTCTGGGTCGATATAAAAAAACATTTTGGTAGTCTAGGTCTCCATTGCAAGCATAGAAATTGCATAATTTACCTTTGTTGATTGCTGAGAATTTACTGGGAGGCCCTGGGTGGCAATGAGGCTAATAATTATTAGTAGTAGCCACTGTGTAGACATAAAAATATATGTATAGACAAAACTTTTTTTTTTTTTCAGCTGTTTTTTGTTCTGTCTGTGTACCATTGGGGAAGTTCCCCCTTTGCCACAGAGATGCAACAGGAAGGTAATCTTCAAAAGTGAGAGGAATTCCCTTCTTAGACACCTATTAGAAGACTTCCCCTTATCTCTTGTTCTAGAAACAACTCTAAAATGTTGGCTATTCCCTCTCTTTCTTGGTGACAATGGTCAACAGTACAAATAGAATGGAAATGGAAATACAGACTATAATTTGACGAGGTCTAACCCTTTCCCACTTTATCAATTCAAAAAAATGTTTGCCTAAAAATACATCAAAATTTTATTTGATTAAACTTGAATTAATTAATTGTAATAATTTGTGTATTTGTATTAGTACAGAACAAGCACGTTTTAATTTGCATTACCCTATGTTAATTTTTCATTATTAAATGTAAACAATGGAATGGAGCTCTTCAATCAAACTTATTCAAAAAAATTCATCCTTCTTGGACTGTCTAATAATCCTTGTTTAAAACCAATCTTGTTTCTGATCTTCTTTATAATGTATATGGTGACATTATCTGGAAATTGTCTTCTCATTATCATGGTGAGACTTAATTCCCGTCTCCAAAACCCCATGTACTTTTTTTTAACTAATCTTGCCATCATTGACATCTGCTTCTCATCAGCAGTGGTGCCCAGAATTCTGGTAAACACCATATCACAGGATAAAACAATATCATTCCTAGGATGTGCAGCACAGATGTATTTCCATCTGGCTCTTGGAGGCGCAGAGTGCTTAATACTGACTGTCATGGCCTTTGATAGGTATATTGCGATTTGTAAGCCATTACATTACAATACGATAATGGGCAAAAAACTCTGTCTATGTCTGGCCATTGCATCCTGGTTTCTAGGCTTTAATAATTCAATTATCCAAGCAACGTTCACCTTTCAGCTGCCCTTCTGTAAGTCTAATGTCATTGACCACTTTTTCTGTGAGATACCGCCTATACTTCGGCTCTCCTGCAAGGATATTCATCTCAATCAGGTAGCAGGCATCATTGCAACTGGCGTCTTTGCATTTGGTACATTCTTCTTAATTTTTCTGTCCTACCTTTGCATCACATTAACTGTGATAAACATCCATTCTGTAGCAGAAAGAATTAAGGTTTTCTCCACTTGTGTCTCCCATATTACTGTGGTCTCCCTCTACTATGGTACCATCATGTTCATGCATGTACGACCTCAGTCCAGTTACTTTCCAGAACAGGACAAAGCAGCCTCCATTATCTATACAGTTGTGACTCCAATGGTTAATCCTGTAATATACAGCATAAGAAATAAGGATATCAAAGACAGTATCAGAAAGACATTAAAGATAATCTAAACCCAAGAACAAAAATTGTATATATTGCAGCTATCTATCTTTATCTTGCCAGAATTCCAATGTCCTTGTAACTTCCTGTGCAATGTACTGATATTATTATTATTATTATAATACAGGATTTATATAGTGCCAACAGTTTGTGCAGCGCTTTACAATATGAGGGCAGACAGTAGTTACAAAGAAATTCAATACAGGAGGAATCAGAGGGCCCTGCTCGTTAGAGCTTACAATCTAGAAGATACTGTATATCAAATAATGTTATCATTCTTCCAAGCTATCTTATGTGCACTACAGAAGAATGTTCCCTCTGCAATGGAGATGAAGAGTGGAGGAGTGGTTACAGTGCCTTGAAAAAGTATTCACAACCCTCTAAATTTTTCATATTTTGTCATGTTACAACCAAAAATGTATTACCCCTGACCTGTCTGGTATGTTCCTTGGCCTTCATGATGCTGTTTGTTCATTAAAGTTCTCTAACAAACTTCTGAGGGCTTCACAGAACAGCTGTGTTTATACTGAGATTAAATTACACACAGGTAGACTCTATTTACTAATTAGGTGACTTCTGAAGGCAATTGGTTCCACTAGATTTTAGTTAGAGGTATCGGAATAAAAGGGGGCTGAATACAAATGCACATCACACTTTATAGATATTTATTTGTAAAACATTTTAAAAATATTTATCATTTTCCTTCCACTTGACAATTGTGTGCCAATTTGTGCTGGTCTATCACATAAAACCCCCAAAAAATAGATTTATGTTTTTGGTTGACAAAATGTGGAAAATTTCAAAGGGGTATGAATACTTTTTCAAGGCAGTAGTATTCCAAATCAAGGAAGCAGCCTTGTAACACCCATGGTTCCCTCCAGAGATATAACAAAATTGTAGGTGATATTATCTGCTTATATAGGCCAACATCCCTAGAGTATACGAAAACAATGTTTTCCCCTACAAATGGGACTTTAAAGGTACAAGATCGTCACAAACGGTTTTCTAAAATATTAAGTTTAATTGTATCAAAATGTAAAAAGTTTTTATATATATATGAAAAGCAAAAAACATTGCTGGATTTACATGGTATAAGGTACAGATTATCATACTACGTTAAACGTGGCAGAAAGGCATGTAATGATGTTACATGGAAGACTGCATTGACAATTTCAACGTGTTTCGGAGTAATCTTGACTCCTTCCTCAGGGATAGCCCTTTTTGCAATCAATGTACGTGTAGTCTACAAGGCAAAAAGCTAATTTACAAAAAAATCTTTCTTTGTTTATACAGAAAATGGCTGCTTATACAGCAATGAGTGCAATAGCTGATATGATACTCACAATGTCTTGAATCCATAGCTCACCATCGTTTAAAACAAGGGAGATGATGTAGAATGACCACCAGAGAGAGAGAGAAACACATGGACAGCCGAACAGACACAAACACTGAGATTGAAATCAATAGAATGAGGAAAGAGGTCTCTGGAGGACCAGACAAGGAGCCCAAAGTTGCAGAGTTACATAGTCAGGTTGAAAAAAGACACAAGTCCATCTGGTTCAACCAAAAAAAATAAAAATACAATCCCATATACACAATCCGTCATCCACAGTTGATCCAGAGGAAGGCAAAAAACCCCAGCAAAGCATGATCCAATTTGCTACAGCAGGGGAAAAAAATTGTTCCTGATCCCCCGAGAGGCAATCGGATTTTCCCTGGATCAACTTTACCTATAAATGTTAGTATCCAGTTATATTATGTACATCTAGGAAATAATCCAGGCCTTTCTTAAAGAAATCTACTGAGCTGGCCAGAACCACCTCTGCAGGGAGTCTATTCCACATTTTCACAGCTCTTACTGTGAAGAAACCTTTCCGCATTTGGAGATGAAATCTTTTTTTCCTCTAGGCGTAAAGAGTGCCCCTTGTCCTCTGTGATGACCTTAAAGTGAATAACTCTATAACTCTATAACACCAAGTTCACTATATGGACCACTTATTTATTTATACATGCTGATCATATACCCCCTTAATCTCTTCTTCTCAAGAGAGAATAAATTTGGTTCCTCTAATCTTTCCTCATAGCTGAGCTCCTCCATGCCTCTTATCAGTTTGGTTGCCCTTCTCTGCACTTTCTCCAGTTCCCCGATATCCTTTTTGAGAACTGGTGCCCAAAACTGAACTGCATATTCCAGATGAGGTCTTACTAATGATTTGTACAGGGGCAAATTTATATCCATACCTCTCTTAATACAAGAAAGGACTATCCTTTCTCAGTATGCACTGGGGCCAAATGGCATCTCTAGGGGGAAGATAGAGTAGTTTACAAAGTATATATGTAAGCGACAACATAGTGCCCCCTCCCGCCTGCGGCCTCCCCTCCTCCCATGCTCTACCGCATAGAGTACCTGTCACCTGCCCAATGCTATCATATAGGGGTTTATTAACCCCTTGTGATAGCAATGAAGTAAGAATAAATAAAAAAAAGAGCAAAGTAAAAGAAGAAAAATATTATAATAAAAATAATGAAACCCATGTAGCTCCGCACACCTGCGCAAACGCAAGCCCAGGGTGTGCGCGCTTATGTAAACCGCAGTTGCACCACACGTGCGAACGTCAGATTGAGAACAAGAGCTTCTAGTTAAATTTATGAGCTGCAAAGGCTTTTATATCACCTATAGTGATTTTTGGGCACCATCATTTTCGGCAAAATATCACAGGCGCACACAATTTTAAGACATGGAATGTTTGGTATCTATTTACTTGATGCAACCTCATCATTTATATTTTACACAAAAATGGGAATTGTGTGGGTTTGCACTAAAATAAATTTTATTATATTTTTTTCTGAAAATTTGTGTTTAAACTCTTCCAGCCCAACAACGTCAAACTTAAGTGGGGATATCTAAATTATGCCTGCAGCAACAGGCATCATTCAGATATCTTCTTTTAAAACTGGTGATTCCCTGCACCATAAGAACAATTATAGTGGCTGTTCAGCCAATTGATCCCCTCCCTCCCGCCACCCTCCGATGCTTCTCCTGGCTCGCCCGTACGATCGGCGAGCCGGAGAAGGAATCGGTCCATGCCGGAAGTTTACCATACAGAATCCAGCAGGCCAGATGGCCCCCCGGCATCTCTATAATCGTTTGGAGGCCGGGCACAATGTTATAACGTCACACCCAGCCTCTGCATTTGAAAAAATGCCGCCGCTTCGGCTGGGAGGCCAGTATCTTTTTTTTTTTCTTCAGGCTTCCCAGCCTAGAGGCAAGATCTGGAGACTTATTAACCCCAGATCTTGCTGTAAAGAGGACCTGTCACGCACCATTCCTATTACAAGGGATGTTTACATTCCTTGTAATAGGAATAAAAGTGATAAAAAAAAAAAAAATTTAAGGAAAGTGTCAAAATAGAAAAATAAAAGTAAAATAAACAATAAATAATAAAAAAAAAAAAGGATTCAAGCGCCCTTGTCCCCACGTGCTCACGCATATGTAGGTTGCGCCCACATATGTAAACGACGTTCAAACCACACGTTAGGTATCACAGCGAACATTAGAGCAAGAGCATTAATTTTAGCGCGAGACCTCCTCTGTTACTCTAAACAGGTAACCTGCAAAAAAATGTAAAGCTTCGTCTATGGGTATTTTTAAGTACTGAAGTTTGACACCATTCTACGAGTGTGCACAATTTCAAAACGTGACGTGTTAGGTATCTATTTACTTGGCATAACATCATCTTTCACATTATGCAAAAAAATTGGGCTAACTTTACTGTTTTTTTTTTTTATGCATGAAACAGTTTTTTTTCCCCAAAATTGGAAAAATGACTGCGATTTTATTGCCAATAATTAATATTTCTACATGCAAAAAAAATAAAAAAAAACTGGATAAGCCTGGATGCTTCACCAAAAAATTGTGCCTTTTCAAGGAAAGATATTTTGTAAAAAAAACCTTGTAAAGGCCATCAACACACATTTAACACCCAGAACTGGATAATAAGCACAAGTAGTGTTTTTTTCTTTCTCTGATAATAATCAGTTCATGGGCACTATTATGGGTGTTTAGGAGGAAACAGTATATTTTAATAAACATTATAGAAAATAGTCTAAAGTCACAAAGTAATGTGAATTTAAATACCTTTTCATTACCCATTATTACACTGTCCAGGCTGCAAGCCTTAAGTCTTGGCACTGTAGCCACTCCTGTATTTGCATTAACTTGGCCCAGCCATTTTCACACCTCTAGTAGTAAGGACAATGCCGATTTTCATGAAGTGTTTATTCACTCTGTCTAGATGGCACACAGCCACAATGTTGTTGTCTGGAGACACCCATTACTCACTACTTAGTTAATTGATTGTCAGTCATTAGAGCTCATTAACAGATGTTTTCAGCTTTGATACCTCTTAATCATATGTTTGTATGTAATGTAAATGATTCCGAATATCATACTCAAAAGTCAGAATAACTTATAACATTTATTTATCCAATATACAGTATATACAGAAATGCACACAAATTACAGCAGTAGTTTTTTTTAACAAGCAGGCTTTGTAGTAAAGAGTATGGTTTGTTTAAAGTCAATAATTAGCAATTTAATTACCATTTAATATGTCTAATGACTTTATTATCAAATTATCTAAGTGCTTAACAGTGTAATGATTTTGTAGAATGTAAGGTTTAAAGTACAAGCTTTTATTATCAATCACTAGTAACATGCGAAATAGTTAAGTAATATAAAATACAAAAAAAAAATACAAATAAAATGTATATAGTACTAAAATAGAGAGCTAGTATGCCATTGCCTAGGATGTTAAAAACATAGGGAACTATCATGTGCAGCCCATTGACCAGATCCTTAGGTAGAGTAAACAATTTCATTGCTCATTATATTGCTAAAATGTAATGTTCAGTACTAAAAAAAAATCAAAAGAGCGGGTCATCACTAACACCAATAGAATTGGTGACAGCTTCTGTCCAGCATGGCTGGAACTCATCTAAGAAGTTTTGCAATGAGAATTCCTGATCTACACTTGTACCAGACTCAGAGGCTGAGGCATAAGCAGATGTGTGCTCTGGGCAATGTGTCTCCAGGGGGTTTGGGGCATGGGGCAGGTTACTACTGGGAAACCACTGCGGTTTTATATGTGGCTGGAGCTGTGGTTGGGTGATGTCAAAGGAGTTTCGAAAATAGGATGGTGCTACAACACTTGTTGTCTGACAATGATTTGGCCACATATAACTAAAAGGTTGGGGACCTCCAAAATTGTTCATATGTAAGTGGCTCTGTGTCTGCAGAGGAAGGGCGCAGGTCTTGTAGGTATCTTCATATTTCTCAGTATATTCCACCCCATAAAGTTTTCTTTCTGGCTGGGCTACTTGGAATTCTTGGGAAATCTGAGTAAACTGTGGTCTTTCAATATAATGTAGCCAATTTTCTTCTTCTGGAGTAATTTTGTTATTCTTCCTGGCTCTTCGGTTCTGGAACCAGACCTGAAAATATAAAAAGAAATGGTTTATTTCTTACTTCAACACGGAATGCATCAGCAGTGATGAGGAACATTTTCAATGGGTAGAGAATTGCTAGCAGCTGTTAGGGAAAAGCCCACAGTCCATACATAAAATGAAAGAATGGTCACAACTTTTTTTTTACATTTTGGATAGAGTGGAGGAAGTCACAGTTTTACTGCTGGATGTGTCACTGTTGGAAAGACTAAATGGTTACCATTTTCACCAGTACAAGAAGTGAGGAGAAATCTAAAACTTTACAGAAGTAAAGAGGCAATTTTTCCAGTGGTATAGCTTTGGAAGGTACGGTGACCTCATCCAGTCTTGCCTCTGGGACAGGAAGTTAGGGAAATAAATAACCTATGTCATAGCCTGCTCTAAGTTAATATTACTTATAAAGGACCAATGATCATGGATTGTTGTCATGCATCATAAAACATCAAACTTACTATTTAATCAATGGAGCATGTGCACTAGCACAGATCTGCGAAATGCCGCAGCACTAGCCCATGTTGTTATTCTCGTTATTCTCATGCCAGCCTAATTCTTGGTTATTACAATAGAAGGCTGTAATGCAATCCATGGTTAAACAGAACTGTAGCCCTATTTATTGGATGGAGGCCTGTGCCTTTGTGTGTTTCTGTCCACTGAAGAGTCTCCCAGCACTGGTGACTTTATTTTACACAGCAGCAAGCATCAGCACTGTGGACATAAAAGAAACTAGTTCTGTAAAAAATATGGAGGTTTCCATTATTCCCTTTCATCTGAACATGCTGGGCTCTGACATAGAAAACTCTGTCACTGACCTAGATCAAGCATACAGCAAGCAGTGTCAGAGTGTAGTCAGAAATCATTACCAACTGACTTATTCTGGGTAAATTACTTAAGATATTGAAGCCATTGGAGTAGCACGTCAGCCAAAACACTCACATTTTTGGCAAAAGTCAGCAATGGCAACGTCCATATTTAGCTTAGCACAGGTTTATGTGAAGAGGAAGCTGTGTATTGGGCCTTTAAAGAAACTTTGGCTAAATGGTATATCTTATCCAATTAGCTGAACCTACAGAAGGTGTAGCACATTTAAGTAGCTACAAATATTGTCATTGTAACATTCATCCTGATTGCTAATTTATCATAAACAGAAAGTCTTCCTGAGCTTGCATCTTTTCATGTGACAACACTGAAGAAATTACACTTTGCTACAATGTAAAGTAGTGAGTGTACGGCTTAAATAGCAGTGTAATTTCGCTGTTCCCTCAAAATAACTCACACAGTCATTAATGTCTAAACTGCTGGCAATAAAAGTGAGTACACCCCTAAGGGAAAATGTCCAAATTGGGCCCAAAGTGTCCATATTTTGTGTGGCCACCATTATTTTCCAGAACTGTCTTAACCCTCATGGGCATGGAGTTCACCAGAGCTTCACAGGTTGCCTCTGGAGTCCTCTTCCACTCCTCCATGACAACATCACGGAGCTGGTGGATGTTAGAGACCTTGCACTCTTCCACCTTCCATTTGAGGTTGCCCCACAGATGCTCATTGGGGTTTAGGTCTGGAGACATGCTTGGCCAGTCCATTGCCTTTACCCTCAGCTTCTTTAGCAAGGCAGTGGTCGTCTTGGAGGTGTGTTTGGGGTCGTTATGTTGGAATACTGCCCTGCGGCCCAGTCTAAAGAGGGAGGGGATCATGCTCTGCTTCAGTATGTCACAGTACATTTTGGCATTCATGGTTCTCTCAATGAACTGTAGCTCCCCAGTGCCGGCAGGACTCATGCAGCCCCAGACCATGACACTCCCACCAGCATATTTGACTGTAGGCAAGACACACTTGTCTTTCAACTCCTCACCAGGTTGCCACCACACACGCTTGACACTATCTGAACCAAATAAGTTTATCTTGGTCTCATCAGACCACAGGACATGGTTCCAGTAATCCATGTCCTTAGTCTGCTTGTCTTCAGCAAACTGTTTGCGGGCTTTTTTGTGCACCATCTTTAGAAGAGGCTTCCTTCTGGCACAACAGCCATGCAGATCAATTGGATGCAGTGTGCTGCATATGGTCTGAGCACTGACAGGCTGACCCCCCCACCCCTTCCACCTCTGCAGCAATGCTGGCAGCACTCATACATCTATTTCCCAAAGACAACCCCTGGATATGACGCTGAGCACGTGCACTCAACTTCTTTGGTCGACCATGGCGAGACCTGTTCTGAATCAAACCTGTTCGGTTAAACCACTGTATGGTCTTGGCCACCATGCTGCAGCTCCCTTTCAGGGTCTTGGCAATCTTCTTATAGCCTATGCCATCTTTATGTAGAGCAACAATTCTTTTTTTCAGATCCTCAGAGAGTTCTTTGCCATGTTGAACTTCCAGTGACCAGTATAAGATAGTGAGAGCAATAACACCAAATTTAACACACCTGCTCCCCATTCACACCTGAGACCTTGTAACACTAACGAGTCACATGACACTGGGGAGGGAAAATGGCTAATTGGTCCCAATTTGGACATTTTCACTTAGGGGTGTACTCACTTTTGTTGCCAGCAGTTTAGACATTAATGGCTGCGTGTTGAGTTATTTTGAGGGGACAGCAAATTTACACTGTTGTACAAGCTGTACACCCACTACTTTACATTGTAGCAAAGTGTCATTTCTTCAGTGTTGTCACATGAAAAGATATAATAAAATATTTATAAAAATGTGAGGGGGTGTACTCACTTTTGTGAGATACTGTAAATATGAGCTCCATACCTGAATTCTGGATTCATGTACACCTGTGAGTTGGGACAGCTTCTCCCTCACTGAGATGCCTGGATAGGGGTTGGTTTCAAAGGTTTTAAGCAACAATTCCAGATGAGATTGGCTGTAGACAGTGCGCCGTCTCCTGACTTTTCCAGTGATGGAGCTGGTGCAATTTGCCAGAACACAAACCTTATCTATAACAAAGCAAATACCAAGTTAGTTACAATATACACTAGAAAAAAAAACAACACGTAATATCTGTGTACAAGTAAAATGCAAGCAATAATACAAATAAAAGCTGTTTATACAAATCAGATTATTTATATGTGACTTCTATTTCTGAAATGAACTTGTCTAAATTAAAGCCACATCTATGAAAAAAAGGTGCTATCCAAATTGCTTATTTGTATTATTACTTTTATTGAATACAGGAGTTTTTTTTATAGTACACTTCTACACATTGGCGTAAACAGGTCCTAATGAAAACCATTTTCTCTTTCCTAAACGTTTTACTGAGTTTAAAAATGCATGGAAAAGCATTTGGTTTGAGCGATCCCTAAAGTTAGCCTCATAGCCATGAACATAAGAGATGGGTTGGGTGTGCTGCCACAGTTCATGTTCCAACAATAGTGATATTTATAAGCATGCATACTCCTATTGTTTAACCATGCACATTTATATGCTTGGCAGAATAACCTAGAGCCAACCTTATCTTGAGCAAACAATAGCATTGGCCGGCAAAATCCATCCTAAGCAATCTACTGACCCTAGAAGATCTGCCTGGAAGTGTTTCAAGATACTCTGATAAATAATTATAATGGGCCAATGTAGATGAACTTGGACAAATCATGTGACTGTCACTGTACACATGACCTGACCAGCTACGGTCATCATGTCATGCTAGGGTACAGGGTGCCACAACAGCAAGAGCGCTGCCAATTTTTAAACCTTTGATGTGAGCACAGCCACAGTAGTTTATGACAAAGTTATAACTTAGAAATCAGATTCACCTCAATTTGCTTCAAGTATTTGAAAGGTTTGGGTAAGAATCTAAAACAAGGCTTAATGGTGCCACTTACCTTTTATAGTCTTCTCCAGCTCTGTCATTTTGATCTCAGCAGATGATACCCAAGTGAAAGCTTCCATTAAAACTGACAGAGATGGAGAGGACCACTGCTTTTATACCCTCAACCTTCCAGCTAAGATATGTAAATGTTGAATGGAATGTGTCTGCTGCTGGCCTATTCATAACAAGGTGTGGAAGGGTCTGCAGGTGACAAGGACACTAATGTCTCCCTTTCCCTACTATGTTTTGTGCTGTGCAAGACAATACACAAGTAGGGGAGACTGACAAGACCCCTAATTAGCACACTTGTCTACAGACACTGCCAACACAATACACATCCAAAATGTCTTGAAGAGTCAACATAGTAGGTAAAAGGGAAAGTAGTTATAAGAAGCCCAGAATAGCAAAACAAATAAGTGCAATTTATTAGTAAAAGAAAATGCTTAAATTCAAACATATGTACTTATCAATTGTGATTGCTATACTATAAACAATTTCACATACTTTTATTGCAACTGGGGATGTCTAGTTTCAACTAAAAAAGTGAAAATGAACTACTGGATGGTTGTTCCTATCACCACCATCACATTCCAATCTTTACATATTTAGAAATAAACTCCAGTGTGCCTGCTCACATTTTGAAATTGATATTGTTCCATTAATATTGAAAGTTATTAATGTCCCATTATTGCGGACAGCTCCGCTCCCCTTGCCTACCTCAGCCCTTGGGTCTACAGGCTTAGGCATTCTGCACTGACCTCCGGCCCCGGCCTGAGGGTCGTTGTCTATAATTTATATCCTATAGCACGTTTTACTTTGTATTTTTGCGTGAACTTCTGTCTTATGCTTCACGCTTAAATTCCCTGCGTGAGAATTTGTTATCTGGTTTCCCTTTTTATGTCAATAAAAACATTGTACCAGAAAGTTATTAATGTGAATCAGGTGTCCAAAAACAGACCATAAGTCCTAATAACACAAATCAATACTAGGTGATGCTAATGGAGAAGAGTCTTTAGTGGATTTTAGAAAAGACTGATTAACGGCATTACACACATAACTGGAAATCTTTCCCTAAAGCCCCATACACATGATCAGAATATTGTACAAAAATATCGCTTTCAAAGGGATCATATAATAATGTGATCGTTAGTACACAGCTGTTGTCTTAAATTCTCAGAAGGGACAAACACGAAAAATGCGTACAGTACCAGATCGTACGATTTTCATTTTAATCAGCACAGTTTTCATCCGAAAATATAATACAAATACATTACATCACTTCCAAATTTTTATTTTGTCGTACAAGAATTTTCGTACTTTAGTAACCTATTCGTTTTCGATATTGAGACTAGCCTCCAAAAAAAAAAAAAAAAAAAAACAGACCATCATTCGTCGGATAATCTCATCATGTGTACTAGGCTTAAGACATCTGGTCATATATCATTATAGTTATTATTTCTGCGACTATATGTTTCACCCCTAGTAGACTATGCTTACAACCCCTCTGTTGCCCACCTTCATTAAGGCAAACTATGTTATTTTCACAATTGACACTCAATTACTGTAGAGAGAATTAGCTATCAGGAAGAGTATTGATATAAGTATATAAAAAGATTTATTGAAGAAATAAATCTTTTTATATACTTATATCAATACTCTATCTAAAACTTTTTCTTGGGCAAAAAACGGTGCGCCTTAAAAATCCACCACATAGGGGACACCCTCCTTTTCTATTTAACATTGGATGTGGCACACCATTTTATAGTCCCTTATCATTGAGCAACAGAGCTGGCCAAACAATATTTTCCTAGCTATCAGGAAGGGGGGAAGGGTGTATCAATATTTTGCTATGGGGAGTTATAGTAATGCCCATTTGTCAGATAATTTATTCTGCACAAGTCTTGATCTTGATCTGACTCCGCTAAGTTAGCAGATACTTTGCAGAGACTACAGACACATGTTCCCTTGCAGTTCACTGGATGTTCCTGACACGGGCCAGGAACTGTGGACACATATGATATTGTACAGGAAAGGGATGATTGGGCACCAGATTAGGATGAACTATCAACATGAATAATGGACTGTGAGCAATCTGCCCAGCCTTTTCTGACTGGCACACTTCTGAACCTTCTACAATGTTTCTTTCTGACTGGCCTAATATTGTGATGTGGCATGTATGTAGAAGGGATCTCTCCAGAAAGATTTTCCAACATGTTGAAATTCACTTGAAGGCATAAAAAGCATTGCTGTCAATTATCTTTTAGGGCCATGTTGCACTAACAGTTGTTGCTGGTGCTATTGACAGGATCACTAATAGAATAGAGAGAACACCCACCTCATGCAGTGGTTGCTTCCTTGCTGACCAATTTAGTAAAGTGTCACTGCATCACTGTTGCCTCCGCTGACAGCCGAATGGAAAAAAACACATTGCCGGCTAAAAAAGAAATCACAAAAAAAAACGGAGTGGGTCCCCCCCCCCCAGTCCATATTAGGCCCTTCGGTCTGGTATGGATTTGGAGGGGACACCCCCCACACCAATTTCTTTTTGTAAAAATGGTGTGTGGTAGTCCCCAAAATTCATACCAGACCCTTATCTGAGCATGCAGCCCGGCAGGTCAGGAAAGGGAGGGGACGAGTGAGCGCCCCCCTCCTAAACCATACCAGATCGCATGCCCTCAACATGGGGGGTGCTCTGCGCCCCCACTCCAAAACACCTTGCCCTTATGTTGATGGCCGGTGGTTTCAGGGTCTGCAGACGGGGGGGGCTTATCGGAATCTGGAAGCCCCCTTTTGTGAATGGGTATCAGGTACATCGTACCCCTACCCTTTCACCAAAAAAGCAGTGAAATGTAAAAAAAAACAAGAGTCGGTTTTTGGTAAGTTCTTTATTAAAAAAATAGCTCTGTCTTCTCCCCGAGCCATCTTCTCCCGCCATGGTCTCTCCCAGTGACGTCTTTTCCCGCTGCCTTCTTCCCCCAGAGCTCTCTTCTCCCATGCTGATGTCTTCTTCCTCGCCGGCGGTTACCCGCTAAAAACAAAAAAAGTCCGCTCTTGTCCTGATGCTGTCTTCCTTCGTTGCGACGTCCCCTGCTGTCTAACATCTCTTATGCAGCCATGGAGCATGGCCTTCCAATGACGTCACCCAGAGAGCCCGTCCCTTGTGACAAGGGGCGGGCTCTCTGGGTGACGTCATCAGATGGCCATGCCCCATGGCTAGAGCGGGGGACGTCACAACGCAAGAGCGGACTTTTTTGCTTTTAGCGGGTAACCGACGGCAAGGAAAAAGACAGTGGCGGCGGGGAAGAAGATGGTTCAGGGAGAAGACGGCACCGGGAGAGACGGTGGGGGGAGAAGATGGCTCGGGTAATGATGGCTCAGGGAGAAGACAGAGCTATTTTTTTAATAAAGGACTTTTTTTTTTAAATTTCACTGCTTTTTTGCTGTGAATGGGTTGGGGTATGATGTACCTCAGCCCTCAAAAATTCAACTTGCATACTCGCATTTTGCGAGTGGATTTTGAGGGCTGGCAAGTGTGGGCTGCCTGGGAGCAGGGGGGGGGGAGCACTGACGGCATCCTGGGTTGTATGGGATCGATCGTAGGGGAAGAGAGAGGAGAGCCGCCGCTGCCTTTTTGATCAGAGCTCGGGGAACATAACAGCTTTCATTTCAATAGCTGTGCGTTCCCCGCTACGTGCCGTCATATACAGCCCCTCCCCCTTGTCCTGGGAACTTTGATAGACAGATCACCCGTCCCAGGATTGGACGGGTGATCTGTCTAGCAAAGTGCCAGGAAAAGGGGAAGGGGCTGTATATGAAGGCATGTGGCGGGGAACACACAGCTATTGAAATGAAAGCTGTTATGTTCCCTGTGCTCTGATCAACCAGGCGGTGGCTCTCCTCTCTCTTCCCCTACACAGGTAGGCTGCAATGGAGACACATGGCTGCAATGGGGACACATAGCTGCATTGGCGGACACAGGCTGCATTGGCAGACACAGGCTGCATTGGCAGACACAGGCTGCACTGGTGGACATGGGCAGGCTGCATTGGTGGACATGGGCAGGCTGCATTGGTGGACATGGGCAGGCTGCATTGGTGGACATGGGCAGGCTGCATTGGTGGACATGGGCAGGCTGCATTTTTGGGCACTGATAAGTTGTTGTTAATATTTATTTTTATAACTTAGTTCTGCATAAAACATTTAAGTGTCATTTCATGAGATAATGTATGCGGACGTCTTTAGGGGCCAGGATTGGACGGGTGATCTGTCTAGCAAAGTGCTAGGAAAAGGGGGAGGGGCTGTATATGAAGGCACGAGGCGGGGAACACACAAATATAGAAATGAAAGCTGTTATGTTCCCCGTGCTCTGATCAACCAGGCGGTGGCTCTCCTCTCTCTTCCCCTACACAGGTAGGCTGCAATGGGGACACATAGCTGCAATGGGGACACATAGCTGCATTGGCGGACACATAGCTGCATTGGCGGACACATAGCTTCATTGGTGGACACGGGCAGGCTGCATTGGTGGACACGGGCAGGCTGCATTGGTGGACACGGGCAGGCTGCATTGGTGGACACGGGCAGGCTGCATTTTTGGGCACTGATAAGTTGTTGTTAATATTTATGTTTATAACTTAATTCTACATAAAACAATTAAGTGTCATTTCATGAGATAATGTATGCGGGCGTGTTTAGGGGCGGGATTGGGGCGGGGCATTGTAGGGTTCGGCGGGGCAACTGGTGGCGAGTAACCCTTGAGGCCTGGCTAGTAGCTCAGGACTTGCATTTTTGAGCCCTGATGTACCTGATACCCATTCACATGGGGGGGGGGCGAGATCTGGGGGCCCCCTTGGTAAAGGGGGCTTCCAGATTCTGATAAGCCCCCCCCGCCCACAGACCCTGACAACCAGCCAGGGTTGTCAGGAAGAGGCCTTTGACCCCATCAACATGGGGGCAAGGTGCTTTAGGGTGGAGGGCGCAGAGCACCCACCCCCCATGTTGAGGGCATGTGGTTTGGTATGGTTCAGGAGGGGGGGTGCTCACTCGTGCCCTCCCTTCCCTGATCTGCCGAGCTGCATGCTCGGATAAGGGTCTGGTATAGATTTTGGGGCAGACCCCACGCTATTTAAAAAAATTGACTCAAGGGTGTCCCCTCCAAATACATACCAGACCAAAGGGCCTGGTATGGACTAGGGGGGGACCCCACGCCGTTTTTTCGTGAATTATTTTAGCCGGCAATTTTTATTTTATATTCAGCTGTCAGCAGGGAAGCTCGCTGACAGCTGATGACTCATCCATTACTAAGGAAGCAGCGGCCAGCTTCCCAACCCACTCCCCACTCCTTAGCAACCAGCTATATAAAGTGAATGTAAAAAAAAAAGACAAATCCCAAATCGCTGCAAAATTGCGGTAAAAACACAGAAAGCACAGCAAAAAGCAAGGCAGAAATGCTCAAAAGCAACATGCATAGATGTGAATCGAGCCTCAGAGAGTTCTAGGAACGGCACCAGGGGTAGGTGAGGGGATAGGAATAGGCCTTTGCCACAACACTACTAGAGCCAGGGGAATCTCCTTCAGAGGTCCAACAACGTGCGATCGAAATCAGACGGAAGGTAATAGTTGATCTGGGGTGTCCAGATTCGTTTAAATTTATAAACAGAGTCTTTAAGGGAAACTGGCATTTTTCATTATAATACAGTTGACTTTCTATTGAGTAATTTTGGGAGTAGACTATCACCACACGAGAACTTGTTTGGCTTCATATATTTCACATTTATAGGCTAATAGGCAGTTTATTCTTCAGGTCCAACACAAAACGTACAGCAGCTGGTCCATACCAATCCAAAAATGTATTTGTCGTCTAAATAAAGAATAAAAAAAAAAAGCTAAAGATGTGACACAGATACAAACAATAAGACTTTGCATTGCATATAGACTGATGAGCGCATCAAGCACACCAACTATACAAAATAAACGCATGTGAGTGAAGGGTGCCACTCAGTCTGGCCCACTCCACTAGTTGAAGTCTAATACAGGGTAAATATAAGCTTCTGTGCCCATCACTTTTTGTTTTTTAATTGAACTGTCGTCTAGCTTTAATGTTACACCACTTGACATTTAGCTCCATTAACGAAAATATAAAAACGTAAGAGTCAGAAGAGTTGTACTATACATGGCACTGATGATGGTTTGTCAGTACATAGCACTGATGGGGATTTCTCTGATGTCTATCCCTATTGTGGACACTGACAGTGTGACATCTAAACCTGGCATAAACTACAAGTGTCAGATACGTGGAAACTGAACATGTCCCTACATGCCCAATAAGACAGAGGCAAGACAATGTAATTAAAGGCTGTTTCCATTTATTAAACTGGTGATTGCAGATTAGATTCGTCAGACTGCCTATCAATGTCTGTATGCTCTATCATATCAAGTCACTAATCAAAGGAGGAAGTGTGGATACACAACAGTTCATTTTATATTTAATTTGTCAACAAGAACATGTGTTTCAGAAAGACATGACTCCCATACCCAAATGCTATCCATTTGGATATTGTTTGGGTGGGGTAGACTTTTTTCCAATAATTGTATTTAGCTGTGTGTACATTTGTGTAGGGTGCTGAGTGACCAGTTAATACAGATATGTTGAAATCATTTGAACATCAAGGCACCTATTAGGCATTATCAGATCTGGAGGCCAGATTTATATGAATATATTCAGGCCACATGTGGCCATACAAGAAATGATGAGCATGTCTTGCAATGCCTACTCAGTGTACCTAATGAAGTGGGCAGCACCCATTGCACATTAAATTGTGAAGGTTATGAAATGTATCCATTTTATTTTGCTGTTGGATAAGGCAAAATAGGCCTGTTTAAATAATAAAATCCTCATAGGTATGCACTGTAGGAGATTAAGCATAGCTCATAACTGTCTCTTTGGAGGGACCATCCCACTTTTGAAACCAAACTCATAGTTTCTACACTAAACCTTTCATCCAGCCTCTAAATGTTTGCATTTGTTACTAGTATAAAGGAAAAGTAGTGGTAAAACGCACTTGTTGATATATCAGGTTATTTTCTTGCATGCTAATTCTTTATGATCCGCATAAATGGGTTTGTGGCAGAGGTCCTTTGCCTACATGCTTTGGGCTAAAAGGTGTCCCTTTTTATCATCTCAGAATGTTGGGTGGTATGATTTAAACAGTTAGGAAATGCAATCTTATTTGTCAATCTCTACATAAGTAGAAGTAGAAATGAACAATTAGAACCCTGAGATGTAATGGAGGTCTTTTGAGGGTGTGATCTTATAACAAACAGTTTCCTATTTGCATAGGAAACCGTACAGTAAACCTGTCATAGAGAAAATTTTATCAAGCTGTTATAAGAAGATGAAACCACATATTCCACAAGGTGCTGAGTATGTAAATACTGACTTCATCCCAGAGTTGGAACTCTGCTGCTGCTACCCTGGTTCATTTTCAATATATTAATATGGGATGCACATTGCATTGTAGGATGTGTGCAGGATCTCCAAAATATAGAGAAATACTGTAATTGCATACTGAGTTTCCCAGTTTGAAGGTTCCTGGAGCTCTCAGAGTAAAGGGTAAAGACTCTTATGCCGCGTACACACGTGCGGACTTTTGCCGGCGGACTTAGTCGAGCGGACAATCCGCCGGACTTTCCAGCTGGGTCCGCTGGACTTTCCGAGCGTGTGGACTTGCCCACACACGCACGGACTTCTCCGGCGGATAATCCGCCGGCCAAAAGTCCGCGGGACTTTTGAAAATGAACGGACTTGCCCACACACGGAGCAGTCCGTTCATTTAGAACGTAACTTCAGGTTACGTAGCTAGCGTAGGCAGTAAATGCCGCCTAGCTAGCTCCGTGACCTGGCATGGATTTAAAGGGACTCCCCACGCCGAAAAAACGGCGTGGGGGTTCCCCCCAAATCCATCTCAGACCCTCATCCGAGCACGCAGCCTGGCAGGCCAGGAAAGGGGTGGGGACGAACGAGCGCCCCCCCCTCCTGAGCCGTACCAGGCCACGTGCCCTCAACATGGGGGGTGCCCTGGGGAAAGGGGGGCCGTGCGCCCCCCCCCCCACCCCAAAGCACCTTGTCCCCATGTTGATGAGGACAAGGGCCTCTTCCCGACAACCCTGGCCGTTGGTTGTCGGGTCTGCGGGCGGGGGCTTATCGGAATGTGGGAGCCCCCTTTAATAAGGGGGCCCCCAGATACCGGCCCCCCACCCTATGTGAATGAGTATGGGGTACGATGTACCCCTACCCATTCACCTAAGGTGTAAAATGTAAAGTACAAAAACACACACACTTTTGAAAAAATATTTTATTGCACTGCTCCGGGGGTCTTCTTCCGTCTTGGGGGTCTTCTCGCCGGACTCCCCCGCCATTTACCAAGCTCTTTTACCGAGCGGGGAAGTCCGGCTACCTTCTTCGTCGTCACAGCCGCCGTCGTCTGGGGGTCTCGATCCGCCTTCGGGGGTCTTCCGGGGGTCTCTTCTGTTCTTGCGGCGGTCGCCGTCTTTCGCGCCGCCGGCGCCTTCTTCTTCTTCTTGTCCTTCTTCTTGTTCTTCTTCTTCTTCCGATGTTGACCCGATGCTCTCTCTGCCCGGAATGGCAGAGGCGCGCTGCGATGGGACTTATATAGGGACATGGGGACAGGGTCACATGCTCATCTCACATGGTGACCCCGCCCCCTTGTGTTGTCACAGTCCCGGAGGATGCTGGGACTGTGGGACACGAAGAAGGTAGCCGGACTTTCCCGTAAAAGAGCTTGGTAAATGGCAGGGGAGTCCGGCGAGAAGACCCCCAAGACGGAAGAAGACCCCCGGAGCAGTGAAATAAAATATTTTTTCAAAAGTGTGTGTGTTTTTGTACTTTACATTTTACACCTTAGGTGAATGGGTAGGGGTACATCGTACCCCATACTCATTCACATAGGGTGGGGGGCCGGTATCTGGGGGCCCCCTTATTAAAGGGGGCTCCCACATTCCGATAAGCCCCCGCCCGCAGACCCCGACAACCAACGGCCAGGGTTGTCGGGAAGAGGCCCTTGTCCTCATCAACATGGGGACAAGGTGCTTTGGGGTGGGGGGGCCGCACGGCCCCCCTTTCCCCAGGGCACCCCCCATGTTGAGGGCACGCGGCCTGGTACGGCTCAGGAGGGGGGGCGCTCGTTCGTCCCCACCCCTTTCCTGGCCTGCCAGGCTGCGTGCTCGGATAAGGGTCTGAGATGGATTTGGGGGGGACCCCCACGCCGAAAAACGTCCCTTTAAATCCATGCCAGCTTACGGAGCTAGCACGGCGGCATTTACTGCCTACGCTAGCTACGTAACCTGAAGTCACGTGCTAAATGAACGGACTTGCCGACGAGCGGCAAGTCCGTTCATTTAAAAAGTCCGGCGGACTAGCCTACTAACGGCGGGATTGTCCGCCGGACTGCCAAGTCCAGCGGATAGTTTTAAAACAAAACTTAAAACTTTGGTCCACCGGACTTTGGCGCCAAAAAGTCCGCCGACGCCCACACACGAGGGGATTGTCCGCTGGACTTGAGTCCAGAGGATAATCCCGCGGGATTGTCCCTTCGTGTGTACGCAGCCTTACAAGCACTTTTCTGTAATTTTTATTATAGCAGATTTACATTAAAGCTTCCCAAAGACCCCAGAGGTGCAGGCACAATCTCAATGTCCTGCGGTATCCATGTCTGTGTTAGCGTCCCTATACATGTGATCATACATTTTGCAATGGGGACATTTTAAGTTGACCTATTGCAACCTAGTGACAGACAAATTTGTTAAAATAGAATATAGCAGTTTTGGTCAGAAGTCCCTACTGCAGTAAAAACACACCCTTTGATAGGGCCCACACTTCGGATAGGAGCAAAGGTCATCCAGAATCCTAAATTCTCTTCAATGAAATCTCCACTGTTTCCTATCTTGGGGAACCCCGATTTTCCCCCGGGCCTTGAGCCAGGGGAGTTCAAAAAATTGAAAGATAGAGGCATCTTCCAAGCCTCGCATTTCTTTAATCTTAATAACTGGTCAACAATAGATCTACTAATAAATATGGGAGGTCAGTTTAAATTACCTTTGTGGCAAGCACGACAGATTGGACACTATCTGGAATCTCTGGGGTCCCAGGAAAGCTATAATCGCCCAAGAACAAACTTCGAGAGATACTGTGAGGAGAAAGGGCCCTTCTCCCACGGTGTTTCTAAGATATACGCTTTGTTGACTGCCCCTCCAGAGCACTTTAAGATGTTAAGTCTGGGAAAGTGGGAGAGAGACTTGGAACAAAGTTTCACAACAGACCAACAACAGAAGATAATACATTTAACCTTAAACTCTTCCAGATGTACCAAGATTCAGGAATTGAATTATAAAATTCTAACGCGATGGTACTATACACCCTCATTAATGAATAAATTCTCTCAAACGGCTTCGGACAGGTGCTGGAGGGGTTGCCAAGAAAGAGGCACTATAGCACATATCTTCTGGACATGTCCAATAATTAAAAACTTTTGGCAGGAAGTCCAGAGAATTACTCAACTATTTACGGAATATCAGATTCCCTGGGACCCGGCATTCTTTCTCTTACAATCCTCACAAATTCCCATGGAGAAATACAAAAACTCACTGCTGAGTCACATGGTGAATGCTGCTAAAAGTTCTATAACTGCATGCTGGAAGAGCCCAAGTGCACCTCGGATCTCCATGTGGCTCAGCAAAGTGAGAAATATAGGGATTATGGAAAATATGATACCTACATCTATGAGTAAAAAAGAACAAATATCCCAAATATGGGCTCCATGGGAGCTCTTTTTGCAAACTGAGGAAGGTAAGAGACAGATTGGAGAGGAAGGTTGTGATTAATCTAAATAGAACTCAGGAGGTATACCTAGAGTGGACTGGACGGGCTGGGAGAGGGGGGGGGGGGGGGGATGGGGGAAATTTATTTTTAATTTGTTTTTTTTTGTTTTTTTGTTTTGGGGGGGGGAGGGGAAGGGGGGGTGTAGGTTTAAGTATAGCAGATAAAATAGGGGGTAATTAAGAGGGAAATGTAAAGAAAATACAGGTCTACAGATTTAGAATATAGAAAGGCAGAAGCATATAGGTAACATGAAGATAATGTGAAACAATACGTAAATGCTATGCCATACTTTTCTTTTACGCTTAAGTTGTATACTTCTGTTTCCCTGTAAAGAAATAAAGAATTAAAAAAAAAAAAAAAAAGAAGTCTTTAAGGTATCAATGGCCGACTGCAGCTGTCCCTTCCGTTGTCTCAAGAATTAGCACTGCTAGGCAATGATGATCAGAGACCTCGCTGTACTAAATTATTGGTATTCTATCTTTTGTACTGTGCCAAAAAACAATACTATGTAAGTGGAATTCACCCTCCTTCCATCGGTGGTCTTGTGGGAAAATTCAATAAATGTGGTCTTACCCATTTACAAGCTGACCTATTTGCAAAGGAATTGTCCTAAAAAATTCTACAGGGTTTGGCAGCCATGGACAGCGGTCAGCGAAGGAGAAATAATTATTTATTTTGTGTTGATGTCCTTTAATTGTAGGATGTGGGTTTTTACTTTACTTCTCGCCAACATCGATATTCTGCCCTTGGATGATGACGTTTGATGTACAGTGATACCTTAGTTTGAGAGTAACACGGTATACGAGCGTTTCGCAAGACAGGCTATATATTTTTTTAAATCCTGACTTGATTTGAGAGTGCCCTCTTTTGCAAGATGAGCAGGACTGAAGCCGCTGGTGTAGGGGCGCTGGTGGCACCCAGGGCTTCCTGGAGAACTCGGAGACACTCCCAGCTGGGTGGGGCTGGCGTAACGTGCGTCAGAGCACACAAAGTACATGGAACAGCAGGCATATATCAGGAATATGAACTGTTGGGTTTACATACTCTTTAGAGTGGTTGTAAAAGCAATAGATTTTTTTATATGTATGCAGTAGGGTAAAAAAACTTTCTGCATACAGCTTCCCCTGCAGCCCCCGTAAATACAAACCCAAGCATGATCCAGCGATGTGCATGAAAGCCGAAGCTCTCTCGCTCCTGATTGGTTCAGATACAGCAGCAGGAGCCACTGTTGTCAATTAGAGCCAATGGGTAGGGAGCGGGGGGCAGGGGCAAGTCCTGCTGTGTGTGTCTTATGGACACCCAGAACAGGGCTCAGGAGCACGCACGCACGACCTTCCCCATACCAAGTGGCTTGCTATGGGGCCACTTGGCGGAGCCAGAAGTGCCCGCAGGGGACCCAAGAAGAGGAGGATCGTGGCTGCTCTGTGCAAAACTATTGCACAGAGCAGGTTAGTATAACATGTTTGTTTTTTTAAAAGAACAAAAAAAAAACCAAGGCTTTAGTATTACTTAAGTCCGCAGGACAGCTTCTTTCCGAGAAAACCAATAATCTGACAGGTTTTACAACCAGTCCACATTGCTACTGTTCTTCCATGAAAAACCAGCATTGACCTCCTGCTTCCTGAACCAGTTGAATAATATAACATGCTCAGGTGAGAGCTTATCCTAAAACAAGACCTATTGACTTATCCTAGTCAGACCTATGGCAACAAAATAGCATAATTTTATATTGAAGTAAATGGAATTTTTAGCTAGAGATGAGACAACTGGAGGCAGAGGCCACATAATCCTAAAATATGATGGTCAGATAACGGGTTTGAAAGTCCAAAGTGGGAAACTAGAAATGATAGGGCAAGCGTTGATGCCAGAGCTTATTTTTAGGGGAGTCATAGGAAATGCCCAGTCAATTGGTTTATGGAAAATTGAGTATTTAGTAGTTAATTATTTACTGATTCACGGTTTGATGTGGGAACACATTTTAGTGTCCTGCAGCAACATTTAGCATATTGGGAGATATCAATTTTCACTATTTTGTTTTTCAGGGAGATGTTACACATTGGGGGTTGCACAGAGGTTTTTTTTTTATTTCATTTAAATTATTTTTAGGTGAGTCATTATAGCAAATGCCCAGTCAACTGTTTTATGCAAGATTGAGTATTCAGTAGTCAAACACTGGTCCTATAGACCCTATAGACATGAGATTGTGTCCCAATTTGAACAGAAATGGCCAAATTTGTTAACTATCTATTTTGGCCGCTACAGAGTTAATATAAAAAAGCGCTTGCCACTATCTTCAGAAGAAGATGATGCTCACTTTATGTGAATGGTTTAGGTTCGGGGTCGTCAACCCGTCGATCATGAACTGTCAACCGCCAACAGGTGAAAGGTAGCTTGCAAGCATGTCCCTGTGTTGACAACCCAGTCTTTTCCTGATTGTTACAGAGTGGCGCAAGCACACGTTCACCCAGTCCTAGGTTGCAGAGGCAGCCCCTGGCCCTTGCATACGTGCTGCTGCTGGGCTCTCGTAACACCCAGCACTGTATCCTCCTGACCCTCCCGCACCGTATCCTCCTGACTCTCCCGCACCATGCCCTCCTGACCCTCCAGCACGTGCCCTTCTGACCCTCCAGCACGCGCCCTCCTGACCCTCCGGCACCGCGCCCTCCTGACCCTCCGGCACCGCGCCCTCCTGACCCCCCGGCACCGCGCCCTCCTGACCCCCCGGAACCGCGCCCTCCTGACCCCCCGGAACCGCGCCCTCCTGACCCTCCGGCACCGCGCCCTCCTGACCCTCCAGCACCGCGCCCTCCTGACATCCCAGTACCATGCCCTTCTGAACCTCTAGTACCATGCTCTCCTGATACCCAGCCCTCCTGATCCCCCCAATACCATACCCTCCTGTCCCCCCAGTGCCATACCCTCTTGACACTCCAGCCTTCCTGATCTTCATGTACTGTGTCCAACTGATCTCCCAGTACCATACCCTCCTGACCCCATAGTACCATGCCCTCCTGACCCCCCTGCCCTTCTGATCCCCCAGTACCATGCCTCCCATCCCCAGCCATACATGCTACTGACCTCTGTATGCTGCCCTGCACCCTACTGACCTCTGTACGCTGCCCTGCACCCTACTGACCTCTGTACGCTGCCCTACATCCTACTGACCTCTGGACGCTGCCTTTCATACTATTGAGCCCTGGATGCTGCCCTACATACTTCTTACACTGGCCAGAAATCAGAGCAGATAGCCAAGTCCTGAAACTAATCAAGAAAATTAGCCCATAGTACCAGATGTTCTGCTTTCATGATGAACGCCGGCATCAGACTTGTGGGGGTGACCAACTCACCAGGCATGAAAAAAAAAAATGTGAATGAAAGTGTATGCCGAGTTTCTCACTGAAGCTAACTTTTAAGGTAGACCAAGTTTAAATTTTTACAGTGACACTAGTTTTAGTAGGTTTTTCGAGATTTTCTTCATGCTGTCTTTACTTTTTATCAGGGGTTGCTAGTTAATTTCTTTTTGTTTTTTAACCAGTTGCCGACCGCCTCATGTACATATACGTCGGCAGAATGGCACATACAGGCACAATCCCGTACCTGTATGCGCCTACCTTCCAGCGGGTGGGGGGGTCCGATCGGACCCCCCCCGCGCCAGCGGAGAGGGTCGGCTTTGCTTCAGGAGAGATCCGAGATGAGGGGGCGGCCAGTGATTTCTGGCCACCCCCTCGCGTTCGCTCCTGGCGAATGAGAAGCTTCTCCTGCCTGTAAACACAGGCAGGAGGAAGTGATGTCACACTCCTCGTGGTGGTCTTTCTGACTGGGCCCTGTGATCGCGAACAGTTTTTTTGGTAGCGTTTTGATACAGTCGCTAACAGTCTGGAGCTTTTTTACCTGTGAATCTCACTAGTGTAATACTAAATTTAGAGCCCAAAATGGCAAATCGAAAGTACACTAGTGAAGAGGCCTACACGCTTCTGAGCATGACAGAGTAAAGAGGAGGTCACTCATCTGTCAGAATCAGGCTCAGAATACGATCCTGTAGAGGACAGCGGCTCCATGACAGATAGCTCTGAAGACAGAGGTGAGGTCCCTGCTAAGGTCAGGCGTACCCGATCCCGATCTTCTGCTGTTGTTGAGATGCAAGAACCGCAGGTCTCTCGTATGGAGCAGAGAAGTACTAGCGCCGCTATTCCTTCTGGTGAACTGGCAAGCACCAGCGGCCTAGTACACCCTGGACGTACATCCAGCACTGCAGTATCACGTGGTGACGTGGCGAGTCCCATAAGTGCAGTTCAAGGTGACGAGGTGGCAAGCACAAGTAGTGTCCCGCTGCTGCCAAGAAGAAGACAAAGGCAGGCCCGTCGATCCCATAGTGTCCTTCCTGCAGAATTCGTCAATCCTGATTGGGTGCCCACCACTTCTGCAGAACCCATACTTCCCCCATTCACTGGCCAACCCGGTTTTCAGGTGGAAACAGCTGATTTTAAGCCACCCGATTTTTTTTCGCTGTTTTTCACGGAAGATCTCTATAGATCTATTGTGGACCAAAGTAATTTATATGCTGGTCAACACATCACCGCTAATCCCCAGTTGCCTTTTCTTGCCAGAGATTGGAAACCAATTACGGTTTCCGAATTTAAGACCTTTCTGGGCCTTTCCCTCAACATGGGCACACATAAATTCCAGACTGCGGACTTATTGGTCCACCCACCCAGTCGACCATATGCCCGTGTTCTCTGCCTCCATGTCCAGGAAACGATACGAGCAGATCTTGCGGTTCATGCACTTTAACGACAATGAACTTTGTCGTCCTCGTGGAGACCCTGAATACGATCGGCTCTACAAAATTCGGCCCCTCATAAACCATTTCAACCAAAGTTTTTCAGCCTTGTTTACTCCCAATCAAGTTGTCTGCGTTGATGAGTCCCTGATTAAATTTTCTGGCCGATTGTCAAACAGTACCTTCCCAGCAAGCGTGCCAGATACGGGGTCAAGCTCTATAAGTTATGTGACAGGGCAACAGGCTATGTATGGAGCTTTACGGTTTATGAGGGAAAAGATAGTTACGTAGAGCCGGAGAACTGCCCAGATTACATAGGGAGCGTTGGCAAGATAGTGTGGAACTTGGTGTCACCCTTATTTGGAAAGGGGTACCACTTGTACGTGGACAATTATTACACGAGCGTGCCACTGTTTAGTCACTTTTTTGATCATCAGATTGGAGCATGTGGCACCGTGCGACCTAATCACCGGGGCTTTCCCCAGCGGCTTGTAGATTCCCGTCTTAAGCTGGGGGAGAGAGCCTGCTTGCAGTGTAATAACTTGCTCGCTATGAAGTGGAGGGATAATAAGAATGTTTTCGTTCTTACCTCCCTTCATGCAGACACGACAGTCCAAATTCGTACGGCGGCTGGTGTTGTGGAGAAACCCCTCTGTCCACGAATAGAACCAAAATATGGGAGGGATGGACCTCAACGACCAGTTGTTGGCACCGTATCTAGTTGCCCGTAAGGCCAGACGCTGGTTTACTTATTTCAATTGGCTTTGCTGAACGCTCATGTGCTATACAGAGCTTCAGGTGGGACTTTCTCCTTCCTTGAATTCCAGGAAGAGATTGTCACAGACCTTCTGTATCCAGACGGTTCTGCACCTCACCATTCCCAACCAAATGCAGTTAGCCGGCTGCATGAGAGGCATTTTCCTTATGCCCGCCCGAGTACCCCTACCCAACGAGCCCCCCAAAAAAGATGTTGTGTCTGTAGCAAGCGTGGATTTAGGCATGACACCCGTTATTATTGTCCATGCTGTCCTGACAATCCTGGTCTTTGCATTGGTGAATGTTTTGAACGCTACCACTCACTAGTGAAGTATTAGCGTAGGGTACAGCATTTCACAGGCTAGGATACACAGGGTCCCCCAAGATTCCATCGCATTTTGAGACCTGACCGTTACAGGTAAAATTACAGTTACAAAAAAAAGTGTAAAAAAAATAAAAAAATAAAAATAAACAAAAAAAAAAAACAACCCCCCCCCCCCCAAAAAAAAATATAAAATAAAAAAAAATTAAATAGTTGTCGTTTTATTGTTCTCTCTTTCTGTACTCTATTCTGCAATGTTTTATTATGTTTTATCATACTTGTTTTTCAGGTATGTAATTTTGTTATACTTTACTGTTTACTGTGTTTTATTGTTAACCATTTTTTAGTTTTCAGGTGCGCCATTCAGCTGCAGCGCGGATTTATTTATCTCGACAGCAACAGCGTTTGCTCCCACGATACATAAAGTCGTGACTCCAACGCTGTAGGAGGTGATTTCACCACCACAGTTAAAAAAAAGAGCATATATGCCGAAGCATGGGGGCAGCAGGGGCAGAGGAGCAATTGGCTTCTAATGCCGCATACATACGGTGGAAATTCCGACGGAAGCTTGCCCGTGGAAAAGTCCGACCGTGTGTATGCGGCATAACTTTTTTGCGGGAGGATGCCCCCATGCTTCGGCATATATAAATGGTGCATGTATGCCCATCATTAGAAGTGGGTAGATGAAGGGAGGTATTCCAATGGTGGGCATACCCACCGATCAATCTCTTTTTTTCGTTCAGCCAAGAGGCTGCATGAAAAAAAAAAAAAAGATTACAATATATGTCCAGTATGTTGCTGGACTTTGAATGGTTATACCAGAATGATGCCTGCAGGTTTAGGTATCATCTTGGTATCATTCTTTTCAGCCAGTGATCGGCTTTCATGTAAAAGCAATTCTAGCAGATAATTAGCCTCTAGCCTGCTTTTACAAGCAGTGGGAGGGAATGTCCCCTCTCCCAGATATAAACAGCGCCATTGGGAAATTGGGAAAGCTTTTATCACACCGATCTTTGTGTGGTCAGATACTTTGAGGGCAGAGGAAAGATCTAGGGTCTAATAGACCCCAATTTTTTCAAAAAAAAGAGTACCTGTCACTGCCTATTGCTATCATAGGGGATATTTAAATTCCCTGAGATAACAATAAAAATGATAACAAAAAAAAAAATGGAAGGAACAGTTTAAAAATAAAATAAAAAAGCTAAATAAATAATAAAAACAACATTTAAAAAATAAATAAAAAAGCCCCCCCCCCTTCTCTTGCGCAAAGGCGAACACAAGCATCGGTCTGGCGTCATATGTAAACAGCAATTGCACCATGCATGTGAGGTATCACCGCGAAGGTCAGATCGAGGGCAGTAATTTTAGACCTCCTCCGTAAATCTAATTTGGTAACCTGTAAAGGCTTTTAAAAAATGTATGTAGTTTGTCGCCACTGCGCGTTTGTGCGCAATTTTAAAGCATGTCGTGTTTGGTATCCATGTACTCGGCCTAAGATCATCTTTTTTTATTTCATCAAAAATTTGGGCAATATAGTGTGTTTTAGTGCATTAAAAAAAAAAAAAGTGTATTTTTTCCCCAAAAAATGCGTTTGAAAAATCGCTGCGCAAATACTGTGTGGAAAAAAAATGCAACACCCACCATTTTAATCTGTAGGGCCATTGCTTTAACAATATATACAGTGTTTGGGGTTCAACGTAATTTTCTTGCAAAAAAAAAAAATATGTTTTCATGTAAACAAAAAGTGTCAGAAAGGGCTTTGTCTTCAAGTGGTTAGAAAAGTGGGTGATGTGTGACATAAGCTTCTAAATGTTGTGCATAAAATGCCAGGACAGTTCAAACCCCCCCCAAATGACCCCATTTTGGAAAGTAGACACCCCAAGCTATTTGCTGAGAGGCATGTTGAGCCCATTAAATATTTTTTTTTTGTCCCAAGAGATTGAATAATGACAAAAAAAAAAAGCCTAGCTGCGTACGGGCCCCCAAAAACCAAGCACCGCCTTCAGGCTTTCTAAGGGTGTAATTTTTTTATTTCACTCCTCACTGCCAATCACAGTTTCGGAGGCCATGGAATGGAAAATATTCCATGGACTCAACAAATAGCTTGGGGTGTCTACTTTCCAAAATGGGGTCATTTGGGGGGGGGGGGGGGGTTGTGATATTTTGCCATTTTATGTCCTTCGAAACTGCGATAGGTAGTCAGGAGTGAAATCAAAAATTTGCACCCTTAGAAATCCTGAAGGCGTGATTGGTTTTCAGGGGGCCCCGTACGCGGCTAGGCTCCCAAAAAGTGCCACACATGTGGTATCCCCGTACTCAGGAGAAGCAGCAAAATGTATTTTGGGGTGCAATTCCACATATAACCATGGCATGTGTCAGCAATATATCATTTAGTTTTTTTTTGTCTTTATTCAATCACTTGGGACTAAAAAAAAAAAATATTCAATGGGCTCAACATGCCTCTCAGGAAATAGCTTGGAGTGTCTACTTTGCAAAATTGTGTCATTTGGGGGGGTTTTATACTGCCCTGCCATTTTAGCACCTCAAGAAATGAGATAGGCAGTCATAAATTAAAAGCTGTGTAAGTTCCAGAAAATGTACTCTAGTTTGTAGACGCTATAACTTTTGCGCAAACCAATAAATGCCATAAGCGTATAGCTTATTGGCATTTTTTTTACTAAAGACATGTGGCTGAATAAATTTTGGCCCAAATGTTTGACTAAAATTGAGTTTATTCGATCTTTCTTATAACAAAGTAGAAAATATCATTTTTTTTTTCAAAATTTTCGGTCTTTTTCCGTTTATATCGCAAAAAATAAAAATCACAGAGGCAATCAAATACCATCAAAAGAAAGCTCTATTTGTGGGAAGAAAAGGAAGCAAATTTCGTTTGGGTACAACATTGCATGACCGCGCAATTACCAGTTAAAGCAGTGCAGTGCGAAATTGTAAAAAGACCTCTGGTCCTTAGGCTGACAATTGGTCGGGGTCTTAAGTGGTTAAAAGGGGCGCTGAACGCCGGTGATTTTTGATCTCTTCAATGTTGTCCAGGTAGATCTCCGTCTCTTAAAGGTTGCCTACCCCTGGTTAAGGTCCATGACGACTAGCAGGATCAAGGTGCGAACACCTTTGCCAATAGTCTGGGTGCAACTAGGGAGCTTTCTATAATTTTTTTCCACTCAGTGCTCCCCATATTCCCCTGGTTCAATCAACACAGAGATTCTCTTTAAACTCCCTGGAGGTATGATTATTTCAGATATTCGGTGCTGAAAGCGGTACCATTATTTTGCATGGAAATTTGGCGTCTTATATTGTAGGTCTGTAATTCTTAGAAATAATTCACTTAAATCCGTCCAAACAAGAATCTAATAGACATCCCGGGTATGATAAAGTTTGAAATCCGAAATCATAAATTATAATATAATATATTATATATATAATTATATTATAATAATAAAAATTATTCAATAATGTAATCAAATCAAAAACACTGAAATTTGCTCAGTTTCAGAATTGTCGCTGTCATTATTTTTAGTGTTTGATGATCAATTTCCCCACACATCACTATTGCTCAATTCTGCAAGTGATTCTAATGTATTATCACTGTTTTCTAGCTGGTCTAAAAGCTCTTTTGACGTAAACTGACATTTTTTGGTTGCTATGGACAATCTCCAGTTTCCTGGCATATAGAATAGTATTTATAATATAAATAATAAAAAATGTAGCGCTAGCAATAAACACAATATGGTGAAAGTGAATACTGATCAAAATCTAAAATATATGTGACATGTGGCTGGGGATGAACCCAAAATGACTGGAAGAGGACAAAACAAAACAGAGGAAACGAAACGTCCAAAATAAATCAAGTGAGGCACTGATATCCGCGGATCTCTATAGACAGTTCTAGAGCATATAAAGGCAGGACACGGGTGTCTTAAACAACTTGACAGATGTTGTAGAGAGATTGAATACTCTTACCGCAACAGTTGGATACAACTGCCGTACGACATTGTATCTTATGGGCTTGTGCGCTGAACCTCTTGCGCTGAAGGATACCGGATCCGGCTGGAACTGGACAGCAGGGCAGCACAGCAGATGGACGGCGTACAACCAAACCAGGAACTCCCAAATGGTCCACTCGATGGAATCCCAAAGGCAAAGGGAAAGGGATACAAGCAAAAAACGGAAGCGACTCCGATGGTGCAGGTCAAAAAATAACTAAAATGTATTCACATCAGACATGTGAAAAAATATTTAAAATCTCGAGAGTACATAAAAAGGATCAGCAATGTGAGAAACACGAGATAGCTGGCCCAATGCTTTTCGACTCAAGACGGTCTTCTACTGGGGCATATATCATATAACCGAGACCTAGTAGCTTGTCAAAATTTGCGCTGAAAAATACACACTCCCTTTTCTCTCCCTACTCATCCCATCCAAGGGTGGGGGTCAAGAGTATGTAAAATTTGACCGTTATGTCTGATTAGTTCCAGATTCTGACACAGGAAGAGATCAGGATGGGAATCGGTCTTTCACAGCACATAATTTCTAAAACATATATATCCATTACATAGGCATTCCTTCATGAAAATACAATCAGTTATATCAAACAAAAATAATCTGACAGCTTCTTGAAATTGAGATGTCACCATCTGTAAACCATTAGCTCAACAAAAAAAACTCACATTCACATTTTTTAAAACCAAATAAAATTTTGATTATTAAGAATATAACATTCAACAGGGCAATTTTTTCGCTGGACGCAGCTAAGGCCTTCGACAGCGTCGAGTGGCCTTATCTGTGGGCTGTGCTGGAAAATATGGGCCTGGGGAATAATTTCATTAACTGGGTAAAACTCCTGTATGCTGAACCATCGGCCAAAATTAGAGTCAATGGGGAGCTGTCGGACTCATTTCCTTTGTTAGGGGTACTAGGCAGGGGTGCACGCTGTCGCCCCTGCTGTTCGCATTGGCCCTGGAACCTCTGGCAGCGAGGATCTGAGCAGATAACAACATAAAGGGGTTTCAAAGACGGACAGGGACAGATAAAGTGTCCATGTACGCCGATGACACTCTCTTATATCTAGGGGATACCCAGGGCACGCTGCAAACGGCCATGTCACTTATCAAAGAATTCGGACAACTATCCGGCTTCTCCATTAATTGGAGCAAATCGGTGCTTCTCCCACTAGACCCAATAGAGACGCCACTTCCAGCTGGGGCGGAAATGATCCAGATAGTCCCTTCATTTCGATATTTGGGAATCCAGGTAACACCAGACACTTCGGAATATATAGTACAAAACCTTGTCCCCTTACTGAACAAATTCCGGGAAAAGTGCACAGCTTGGTGCAAACTACCTCTGTCGGTAGTGGGGAGGGTAAACCTTATAAAAATGGTATGGGCACCACAGCTGCTCTATGTATTTAATAACTCCCCAATATGGATACATAGGAA
Organism: Lithobates sylvaticus; assembly: GCA_028564925.1. Taxonomy (NCBI): domain Eukaryota; kingdom Metazoa; phylum Chordata; class Amphibia; order Anura; family Ranidae; genus Lithobates; species Lithobates sylvaticus. The sequence goes on along the minus strand of CM053036.1, from coordinate 159,642,908 downwards.
ATGGTTCGATAAAATAGAGACTCAATTTAGGTAGCTTATATGGCGGAAAAAAAATGCCAGAATAAGATTAGCCACGCTACAGAATAGTAAGGAAGAGGGAGGATTGGCAGTCCCACACCCCAGAACGTATTACTTAGCGTCCCAGCTGCAACAACTGGGAGGCTGGGGAATACCAGACACCGAAGACCCTATCCGCAGGCTTCTGAGTGTGCCGGGCGAGAACGCACCAGCACTCACCAGACTAGAGGCAGGATACTGTCACCTGAATCCTAAAGCACAGACGGTGAAACTTTTAATTACATTATGGGCATATGTCAAGAGATTGCTAGGAATACAGGGATTTCTGACACATACGCCCATATGGCACAATAGGCAATATAAAGAAATCCAGAAACTTAAAGGATTCAGGAAATGGGAGGAGGCGGGTATAGCTTATATGTCTCAACTCTTTACTGGTCCTATATTCAAATCCTTTATGGAGCTACAGGAGGAATTTAGGATCCCACGCACTAACTTCTATAAATACTTACAGCTGAGACATGCTATACAAATCCAGGCTAGAATAACTATACTAAAAGAAACAGACCATACAATCATTCAAGGTATCCTTATGGAGGGGGAGAAAAAGGCTATGATATCCAGATGTTATGGTATCCTCCTGAACAAAACTCAAGACGCCTCCAAGCTACCATGCAGGAAAGGTTGGGAGGATGACATAGGGCCTATAGACGGGGAAACGTGGAATATGTGCCTCTCTGCTGCACCACTTGTGTCAGTCTCAGCTTCACAGAAGCTATCTCATCTGTATTTATTTCATAGGGTATACAGAACACCGGTACAACTACATAAGTGGGGCCTCAGAGACTCGCCCATATGTCCAAAATGTAAAAGAGACAACGGAGATCTTCTCCATATGCTCTGGAGGTGCCCGAAGCTCTTCAGGTACTGGAAAGAGATGACACGATATCATCAATCTTTAATGTAAAAATACCACAAGATCCGATCATATGCCTACTAGGGGCGCTAGATGAGGAAACACTGGGTACACCTACCTATACGGCAATACTACGCCTTTTGTACATAGCACGAAAACTGATAGCTCAGGCCTGGATCACTCCAAGAATTCCCTCCAGGAAGAAATGGGTAGAGAACATAAACAAACTACTAATCAGGGAAAAAATAACATACCAACATAGAAATGCCCCACGAAAGTTCCAAGCAATGTGGTCACCATGGCTGGATACTCCCGGACTAGCCCAGCACCAGCTAATTCAGGACAGGCTGCTAGCAGGATGAGTTTAAGGGAGAAACTACTGGAGGACGGATACGTACCTTTCTTAAAAAAATTGGTAGGCAAAAAAGGCGAGGAGCTGGTTGACTTAAAAAGACATAGTATATTGATAGGTTGGACAGAGACAGGGTCTACATGTTGGTTGTTGTGACTGTTTGCATATAATAACACAGTTATACCAATAGTGCCTTAAAGCATGACAAGGTCATTGGAAGAAAGTTTTGCACAGTATTTAATAAAGATACGTTTTAGATTTTATATGGTTTCAGAAGTCTTACACGGCTCAATTTCAGACTGCATAGTCACTGTTATGTTGAATTTGTAACTGTACAATGTGATTGATACCCTGTAAACTGTGCAAAACAAAAAATAAAAACCTTTTCTTGATAAAAAAAAAAAAGAATATAACATTCCCCTCTGAAATATGATGTATAACCATATTTCATATATAATCATTCATACATCATACGTGTCACAAATACTCTGTCTTTGATCTAATATTTCTAGATGTATTTTCATTTGTAACTGAGTTTGGAACTCCAAAACCCATTCTTCTTTTAAGCTTATTTTGCAATAAATCATATCCTCTCCTGATTTCATTTCTAATTCGATAATATATTTTTTTCATTCTAAACATTAAACTGGAATATAATGAATAACAAAATAATAATAAAAAGAATAACTATAGGATGTGATAAAATATTTCCTGCTGCTGAAGTTATTGAAGTTTTTTCCCAAATTGATACACTATTACTGAATTTTTTCCACCAAATTATTTCCTGAAAATTCTGACCATTGATGAGATATTTCTTGCAAATGACCTTGTTCATGTTTAAACAATATTTCTGCATTCTGAAGTATCTTAGCTAAAGCTATCAATAAACCTTTATCCTTTTGAATTACATTTGCCCATTTTCCCCACGAAATTCATCTGAGATATATTATATTGTGTGGGAAGAGCACTTATATTTTTCATAAGCATATTTGTTCTCAACCCATTAACACTTATTGCTACAATGTCTCCTTCTATACAAGCCTTGATTTAGGTTTTCTGTATTTGTACAAGAGGAGAAAAAAAGTTTTAACCCTTTCTGTATCTGACATGATCTGAAAACAAACCTTTTTATCTACAAAAATAATTAATTCAGAAATAGTTTCAACTTTTTCTATTCTTGCTGAACATAATGCATGGTTATGATAACAAGAATGAAATATACTTTTGTCTTGATTAGATAACTTTAGACTGGAATTGTAAACATGATGACAGGGCTAATTGTTCTAATTCAGAATTTTCATTGTTAAATGCAAAATCTGTATACTGTAATTTATAGTATAATAATTGTGTATTGCTGACAGGTAATCCCAAGACAGTGATTGGAACCAAAATTGATCTTTCCCTGCTATTGGAATCATTTAAGAACTATAACATACATCCTATCCATTAATTTACCCATATATCTGTATGATTTATAGCATATACATATTCTCTGGGAAAATTCTGTAAAATGCCAAGAGGAGCTATTCCACTCTGAAATGCTTGCGCAATTATTTTACAATTAGTGGAATATTCAGTCTGGATCTCTAAACATGCTCTGTCTATATGAGAATGTTGTTCACTTGCCATTAAATTAAGAGTATTATTTTGAAGATGTAATATAGATGGACCCATTATATAAGCTGTTTTAATAATCATACCTTCTAATATCTCATTTACTTTTCTTTGTATGTTAATACCTTTACTTCCCACTAAACCAGCTGTTTCAAGATCAGATTTTAAAGTCTTAATATCCATACTATTTGTTATACTCCCAATCCCTCCTAAAATACCTTCAACAATACCACGCTTATTTCTGTTATGATTTCTACTATTAATTCCAAACCATCTTTCAATATCCTTGACATTGTGAAAACCTTGTAGAAATTTTCCATTCCGAAACATTAAAATTCCACAATATAATGACGAAACTTTCCCTCTCTCAAAAGGGTTCTGGATTGGAAACGGTTAATCTGAAATGGATTTGCAGGGACACTTTTCTTAAAGTGGATGTAAACCCAAACATTTTTTGATGTCATAATGCAGAGAATAAGATTTCCTTTCATTTGAGCCCAGTCTTGCCACACAAATTTAAGTCTTGAAAACTTTGTCAAAACGCCCCCTTGCTGTGAGTGACAGGTGATTTACATATCATGCACTAGCCTGAGACAGGCACATCCTGTGTAAAAAGTTCACAATTCACATCCCTCTCCCCTCCCCTCCAGCTCCCCCAGCTTTACTGTGTTTTGACTGGATGTTTCTCATCATGGGATGCAGTGAACAGTCAGCAGACTATAGACAGACAAGTGATTTAGGGGACATGTATGTAGTCAGAGCTGGGCAGAGTAAAACATCCAGTGATCTGATGATAACCTGTCTCAGGCTAGTGCATGAGATATGTAAATCACCTGTCACTCACAGCAAGGGGGGTTTTTGACAAAGTTTAAGACTTTGTCAAGATTTCTCTAACTGAACAATAAAAGAGGATTGCTCAAGCCTCGAGTAAATCTGTGTGGCAAGACTGGGCTCAAATGAAAGGAAATCTTATTCTCTACATTATGACATCAAAAAATAAAATAAAACAATTTTGGGTTTATATCCACTTTAATACATAGTGTTTTCCTTGGAGACGTTACAACAACACTTGCCTTGGCACATTTCACCAGATAATTTCCTATTAATATGCGATATTCATATATACTCGTATCATTCAAAGATACATTTGTTTATCTGCAAATGAGTGCATCATTGATCAATTCACAATACCAAAAATCCCTTTATGAATTATAATAGTAGAACTGTTCCTTTTCCAAGTTAATAATGAACTTTGAGGTAAATATATTTCTGTATTACATATCAAATGCAAACTATCTTTGTCTTAAATGATTTTTAACGATTGTGGAGATATTTTAATTTCTGGAACAATCATATCTACCACAGAAATACACATTTTAACCCTTATTTGAGCTAATTTTCTTATTACTTTAAAATTCCATATTCTTACAACGTCCCATTTTTCATCTCCAATTATAATTAGATGTTCTGGATCTAATATTTTTACAAAACTTTGTAATAGGTAATAATATTGCTCTAATGAGTAAAGTAGTTTCCCAGACCTTATGTTATTAGTAACATCTCCAGACCAAATTGTTGAATTATTACCTTTTACAAAACTGACCAGAAACTCCTTACCAATATATTACATTCAAAAGTTCTGGTTCTGTTGTTTAATCTGTTGTTTAATCTATAAGAGCATTTTAACAAAATTTGTTTTAGATTCTATTTTAACATTGACTTCAACATTATTACTATGAATGAAATACAATTCCATACAGCAATCATACCCCTATCCTAGACATACATATTCAAACAAATCTTCAGCTGTATTGATATTAACATATCTAGAATTATTATTTCTGTAATTTGTATTAAGCACAATATATTTATCACTCTTGTCCTCTGTATTGATATATACTGTATTGATCATTGTCCTCTGCAGTGATATCAATCACTTTTGTCATCTATATTGATATCAATATCTACATCGTTTGTTTCTGAATAATGTAATGACTTTGTTGTGTAAATCTTCAATCCTGTTAACCGCTGCATAGCTGGGACAGTTTGTGATATATTTTACCACAGGTGAAATCGTCACTAGAGAAAAGATGAATCCTGTGATGATAAGTCTTCTGTCTTTAAAACTTTTCCTTTGTTGAGCTGACATCTTTTCTTCTTTTTGGAATCCATGATTCCGCCAGGTTAGGTTTTTATAATTGATTCCTGAAAAAAGAAATGCAGCATCATTATCTCGGCATATACAATTTGTATTGATCTGTGTGTACCCACTTTTTTTTATTGTCTACATGCATTTTCACTGAATTGAGAGGTCTTTGGACTAGTATCATTACACCTTGAACATCAAAGATATCAAATGGACCTTCCCAATTACTTTGCCACGGTCCACTTTTCCTGAAACATTTTATCATAAGTTGACCTCCTTTCTTAAACTTAGAAATGTGTGGGACCATTTTTTGCATACAAGTAGCTGCATGTGGCAAAATACTGTTCAGATTGTCCTGTAACATCTGCAACCATTTTGCCTTCTCTATTGATGAAACAAAAGCCCAATGTAGGAAATGTGAATGACTGCTCAAAATCAAACAGGCAATTATTTTTTTCTCTGACCCAGTGGCCCAGACACAGATCTAACATTTTACTTTTATTTATTGGAGAGAAGCAATACGACCTAGTCCCGGATCTATCCAACTAGCTTACTATAGAATGAGCTAGCGGCAGCACAATCATCCTATAAACACTGTGCAGACAGTAATATACCAAGCTGTAGAAACACTGTTGTGCAAAAAGAGCATAAAACACTAAAAATGTACAATGCATGTTGATGTGATGAAGTGTCATTTTCTGAATGACATTCAATTCATTCCAAATGACACCCTAATATGCTTTCTCAAATCACAAGCATTGCAGTACAATACAATGAGCAGCAGCACACTAACAATCATTGCTGTGTGCTGTCAAAAACGTTCATTGTGAAACACAAGTGGCATGTTCCTTCCTGTCATTAATTCAAAAGGAGAATACTTTGTAGCTGAAAAAAACTGTACTTCTTACACTCATTAAAATAAATGGAACAACATCAACCCCAGTATTTCCTCTGTCTAACAACATTTTTGCAATTCTGGATTTGATACTCCTATTTAGTCATTCCACAATGCCTGCAGACTGTGAATGATATGGTACATGAAATATCTGTTCAATTCCCAAGATTTTACACATTGCCTGCATGATTTTACCTGTGAAATGGGATACTCTGTCACTACTGACATTTGCTGGTATACCCCAAACTGGAAAAACATGATTAATCAACATTCTAGCAGTTGTCAAAACATAATTTTTTGTGAATTCCACCTGTAGGTGTTGTGGTATAACAGGACGCAGAAACCCATCTAAGTCATGACACAAGATCCCGTTTTCACAAACAAAGAAAGAAGTAGACAAAATAAATCACCACTTCATGTTCCTCTGCAAATGATGGAATCTGTGTGTCCGTTTTCTTCATAACATTAATTGAAACCAATTCAGGTTGAATCACTAATTCTCTGTACAAAGCTGCTTCCCTAGCTAATGTGTCTGCTGTTCTATTGTCTACAGCTAACTTACTATGGTCTTAAACAAAATTGCTCAAACATAGATTTCCACAAAACAGTATCTGATACATGATTGGCTAGACCTTCAAACTCCAAATTACTTTAATTTGCTAAACAATCTACAAAATCCATGGTTTTCTACTCACCGAATATAACATTTTTCTGTTATGCGCTGAACTCGATTAACCGTCTGCAAGACTTGTGATTTTCACTTGAAATTTTCAGGTCTTCACAATCCATCAATGGATTTTTCCTCTAGGTTCGTTCAATATTTGCAAATTTAAAGTGGAAAAAAAAAAAAAACTTCCGCCAAATTGATTATGGCTGGCATGCGCCAATGTAAAAATAGCTTACTATTGCAAAAGCTTTGCAATGATGATTGTGCGACAAATTTCTGAATTATGTCTGAGTCAGCATGAATCAAACTGTGCGATTTTATTTTCACACAAAAAGTTACAAAAATAGTACATTCATATTCATAATTAGTGTTGCTTCAAATATGATCAAAAAGTTTCAGATAAAGTTTGTTTCAAAATATGAATTCAGACCATGTGCTAAAATGGCTGCTGTTTCTTTTGTTCTAAAAGCAGCTGTCTGTATGTTGCTTGCCGTATGTTGGAAGAAGTGTGTAAGAAGTGGAAGCGACCATCTTCAACACGGGTCTGTCTTTATATCAAGTCTGCTCTCTGTCAAAATTTGCGCCGAAAAATACACACTCCCCTTTCTCTCCCTACTCCTCCCATCCAAGGGTGGGGGTCAAGAGTATGTAAAATTTGACCATTATGTCTGATTGGTTCCAGATTCTGACACAGGAAGAGAGAAGGATGGGAATCGGCCTTTCACAGCACATAATTTCTAAAACATAAATATCCATTACATTCCTTCATGAAAATGCAATCAATTATATCAATCAAAAATAATCTGACAGCTTCTTGAAATCGAGAACTCAGTTCAAATGTCACCATCTGTAAACCATTAGCTCAAAAAACTCACCATTCACACTTATTAAAAGGGAACTCCTCAGAGACATATTTTTTAAAACCAAATAAAATTTTGGATTAATAAAAATATAACATTGACCCATGACTATACTGCCAAGTCCACCGCCAACCATATTATCAAGTTTTCGGATGACACAACTGTGGCAGGTTTCATCAGCAACAATGATGAAACACTCTATAGAGAGGAAGTGGCACAACTGGTTAAATGGTGTAGTACAAACAACCTGTTCATTAATGTAAGCAAAACAAAAAGGTGGTTGTGATGAATTTCAGGAGAAATTCTGTTGAGCACCCCCCACTGACCATCGACAGCTTGACTGTGGAGAGTGTAAGCAGTATTAAATTCCTGGGAGTGCACATCTCAGAGGATATTACCTGGACAACCAACATCACGTCACTAACCAGGAAAGCACAACAGCGCCTATATTTTCTCCACCGCCTTAAAAAAAAAGTCTCCCTCCACCCATCCTTACTACATTCTATAGGGGAACCATTGAAAGTGTGCTGACCAGCTGCATCATTGTCTGGTATGGAAACTGCAGTTCTGCTGACCGCAAGACCCTGCAGCGGCTAGTGAAGACGGCTGAAAAGATTATTGGTGTCTCTCCCCCCTCCATCCTGGACATTTTCCATACACAATGCTCCAACAAAGCTATTACTATTGTAAAGGATCCTACCCATTCCCCCCAGTCTCTTCCAGCTCTTGCCATCAGGTAGAAGGTACCGGAGTATCAAAACCCGGACTGTCAGACCGCTCAACAGTTTTTTTCCCCCAGGCTGTAAGAGCCCTCAACTCCAATCCTCTTTGAAACCTCTTCTACAACATATACAGTATATTGTGACCAGGAACGTCTCACTTCCCCTCCTTTTTATTGTTGAATATGCACTAGACCCCTTTATAAACACTTGCTGCTACAAAGACTTTTAGAAATATACAATATATGTACAGTTACATAGTTCTCGGATGTGTATATTAATTTATTTTAGGTTCTTCACTGTGTTCTGAATTTTTTTATATTTATAATTATGTTTAATTCGTATGTAGCACTGTGGCCCTGTGAGATACGACATTTTGTTCTACTGTATGTCCTCAAGTGTAGTAGAATGACAATAAAGCTTGACTTGGAAGATGTCCATAATATACTCACTAAGCACTGGCACATACTCACTCGCTCCAAGTGGCGGACATTGTTGGTCCTGAACCATTGATGGTAGCAAAGAGGGCGAGAAATCTGGCAGATGAATTGGTCAAATCAGAGTTCATCAGATCCACACCACGGAACTGGTTAAAGGGCAGATGTTTTCATTGACACAAACCAGCAAAAAAACACATATCAAATCAAGTAGTTTATAAACTGCAGCACGACTCGTGTTTTGTATATTCTTGAACGCCCATGTCATAAATACTATGTGGGCAAAACAAAGCGCCCTTTGAAAGTCCACATCGGTGAGCACCTGTCCAGCATTTGAGATAAAGATGATGAGACTCAGATTGCCCAGTTTCACAAAGGTCAACCTAATGGCTCAAAATTAGGGGCTTTTTTGCCTTAAAAAAAAACCTTCTGCTTTACAACTCCTTTATCTTAATACATTCTATGTATCAAGATAAAAAGCCTCCAGTGCATAGCAGCCTCCCCAGCACCCCCTAATACTTACCTGAGCTCCATCTCTGTCCATAAGTCCCTCGGCCATCCGAGACTCTCCCTATGGATTGGCTGAGACACAGCAGCGGTGCCATTGGCTTCCGCAGCTGTCAAAGTCAATTAGCCAATCAGGAGAGAGAGGGGTGGGGGCCGAATGGCAGCTCCGTGTCTAAATGCTTGCTGTGGGGGCACTCAGCAGGAGGGAGGGGCCAGCAGCGAAGAGGGACCCCGACAAGAGGAGGATCTGGGATGCTCTGTGCAAATCCACTGCTATAGAGCAGGTCAGTATAAGGCCGCGTACACACGAGCGGACTTTCCCGCGGGATTGTCCGCCGGACAATCCGCCCGTGTGTGGGCTCCGGCGTGTGTGTGTGTGGGCTAAGTTCAGACTTAAAAGGACTTCCGGTCGGATGTGATCAGGGCAGCAGCTCGCGCTCACAGCTCCGCAACTCCGGACATTATCCGCACACACCAGGGCCTCTCTTTCCCTTGTAAAGGCGTTTCAGCACGGGGGAAGGTAAGCGGCAGCAAACGATGCCATCCTCAGCCGCAAAGAAGGCAGTGAAAGGGCATACTGAGCAGCGGCAGACTCGGGCCGGGAAAGACATGGCGACAAGCTCCACCCACACCATCTTGGCTCCTTCACCGACTCTGCCCCAGCGCGCCAAACCAACGCACGCAGCTAAGATGGCGCAGGCTAAGGGAGAACAGACACCAGAGCAGCCGTCTGTGATGGATACAGACTCTATAACGCGGCCGATCCTGGAGGCAATTGCCGCCAGCAGAGCGGAACTGGTGGGGAGGATTGATCACCTCTCCTCAGAGTGCAATCTAATCAGGCACGACCTGGACAAGATAAGAGGCCGCCTAACCACAGCTGAATCACGGGTATCGGAGGTGGAAGATGCATCTCATGTCCACGGAGCCCAGATAGCAGAGCTCAGAGATCAGGTGAGAGCCCTGCAGCACAGAGCTATAGACGCAGAGGACAGACGGAGACGCAACAATATAAGGGTGGTGGGACTCCCGGAGGGTGTTGAAGGTGATAAACCGGCTCAATTCGCTGAAGAATTATTTAAACGCCTCCTGTCTATGCCTGAGATGCCCCCCACATATGTTGTTGAGCGGGCGCATAGAGTCCCCACGGGCAGCAGACCACCGGGTGCCTTCCCTCGCCCCTTCCTAGTCCGGTTTCTGAACTTTAGGGACAGGGACATGATTCTGGCCCAGTCCAGGAGAATCCAGGAGCTTCGCCATGACAATGCGAGAGTTATGCTGTTTCCAGACTTTTCTGCAGCCACACAGCAAAAGAGAAGGTCTTTCACAGAGGTCAGGAGGCGCCTAAGGGAGAAAGACATTAAATACAGCATGCTGTACCCCAGCAAGCCAAGAGTGCAATACAAGGGAGCGGTGAAGTTCTTCGAACACCCTGAAGACGCCTGCGAATGGAAGGATAAACAATTCTGAAAGCATGAGAAGCCCTGAGCGAAGCAACCGTGCGGGTATGATGTGTTTTGGCCTTCGTCCCTGCTGATGACATCCTGGGCCACCTTGGTATATCCTTTTTTTTTTTTTTTTTTTTTATAATAATTTTTTATAATTCTTCCTTCTGGCTAATATCCCTCACCTGCCCAGAGTCCTTTTTTATGTTTCATTTTTATGCTTTTTCTCCTTTTTAATTTGGGCCTCCTTGAAGGGGGGGCTGCTGAAACTGCCCTGAACGGGCCTGTGCGCCCTGCAAGCCCTGGTTGGGGTCCTGACAACTTACTCTGCCTAACCTTCCTGACACAAGGACTCCTGGGTTGCACTTACCCCTGACAAATGGAGCTAGGTTGCAAGGTGGCTGGAACTGACAAAGCTGGCATATGCTGCCAGTCTGAGACACACCAGCAGGAGAGGTGCCTCTGTTTCCTTTGGGGCCTTCATCAAGTCCAGCTCCCTCCACTCTCCCTTTTTTTTCTTTTTTTGGTTATGTTGGTCTCTCATAATCCCTGCATTATCGGAAGCCCTTTTTTTTTTTACCTTTTTACTTTTTATTTTGGCTGGTACATTGCAGACTGCCTCTTCTTATAAGACACAGGCCTGTATACTGTCCACGAACAGCGTGTTTTGGCTGCTTATTTCTGATTACATGGTTCAAATAGAGAATGCAGATATCCTGGCCGCACATGCTCCTCGGCACTTCCTTTGTTTTTTTATTTTTTATTTTTTTCCTTCCGTGCCGTGCTACCATTTGTCCCCTAAAACTTGAGGGAACCCTGGTTAGATGTTCGGAGCACGAGGAGAGGCAAAGAAGAAAGAACATGCTGCCGAACTTTAGGTCACAGCGGCTGCTTTTTGGTTTAGGGAGAAAGCTACATACCAAAGTTGTTGTTGGGGGAGGTTTTGGTATAAAAGCAAGGGTGGGTTGTGTTATAGTCACATCTCGACATGGGGAAGCTTGTAAAATTTTTGTCCTGATATTTATACTCTGTGTTCTTTTGGCGCAAAGGCGGAGAAGGAAATGGTGTCAAACGCTACGATACATTCTACATACAGTTTTGTTGCATGCTGTTGACTGCCTCTCTTGTGGGGATGGAGCCCCGGGTCAGGGTGAACCGGGGGCGCCACCGTCGCAGGAAGGTAGGATATATGACCATCTCATCTTAAATGGTGGATGATATTAAGATTGTTTCCTGGAATATCCGAGGTCTGAACCATAAATTAAAAAGAGCCTCGACCTTCCAGTACCTTAAACAAGCCCGACCACATATCATCTTCCTGCAAGAGACACACTTGGATGGCAGCAGGGTTCTCTCCCTGCGTAAACCATGGATCCAAAGGGCCCTTCATTCAACATACTCCACCTTTGCCAGAGGAGTCTCGATTTTGATAAGCAGGTCCGTCCCTTGCTCGATAAACCAAGTGTTCTCTGACCCGGGAGGCAGATATGTGGCGGTGGTATTGGACATATGTCATAAAAGTATTGTAATGGTGAATGTGTATGTACCTCCCACCTTCCAGGTAGGACTGTTGGTTGGTCTGCTAAGCAAACTTGCACCTTACGCGCATTTGCCATTGGTGGTGCTGGGGGACTTCAATGCCGTCTTGGATGCGGCCTTGGACTCCTCCAATGTTACAAGGAGGGGATCACCGGAGTTGAGTGGATGGGCTTCAGTGGCTAATTTAACAGAACTTTGGAGATGGAAGCATCCAACAGAAAGATGCTACTCACATGTATCGACAGCACATAAATCGGCAGCTAGAATTGATCTAGCTTTCGGGAACGACTTATTGTTACCGTATGTTAGGGAGATCTCTTACCTTCCTGGAGGTCTAACAGATCACAACCCCCTTGCGGTCACCCTGTCCTTTCGGATGGGGTCCCGGAGGGGTGGTTGGAGACTCCAACCAGGTTGGATTCAAAACAAACAAATTTCGGCCCAGGTGACGGATGCCATGCAATCGTTTTGGTTGTCTAACGAGGACACGGCTGACCCCACGACTGTTTGGGACGCTTTCAAGGCAGTGACCCGGGGGGAGTATATCTCAGCCATCAAAATAGTGAAAAAAAATGACAAGGAGGAAACCGAGTTACTACAACAGGAAGAAAGAGTGAGGGCCGGGGCGTATGCTGACACCCCTACAGGGGAGTCATATGCGGCCTTACTCGAGGCAAGACGTACTTTATCTATCCACTTTACAGGACAGGCTCGGGCAGACCTGGTTAGGAATGCACAGACGACCTTTACTGAAGGGGACAAGAATGGTAAACTATTGGCCATGCTGGTGGCAGACCGTCACTCTCTCACATGCATCCCAGTAATAAAAGACACGGGTGGGAATTTGGTAGACGAACCGGGGAGAATTATGCACACTTTTGTCCAATTTTACTCCAACCTATACTCGCCCATCCCATCGTACGACATGACGGCTCTGGACTCTCTCCTAATGCATTTACCCATACCAAGACTGTCGGACACGGACATGCACACCTTAGATGCTGAAATTACAAAAAAAGAAATCGAAAAGGCCATTTTTACTTTTCCTCCCAACAAAGCTCCGGGACCTGACGGTCTCCCGGCTGATTTTTATAAGGCTAATGTAGAAGTAGTGGCACCTAGGCTGAACATGCTTCTGGCATATTGCCATGAGCATGATACTTTACCGGATTCAATGCTGGACGCTTATATGGTCTTGTTATTGAAACCAGGAAAAGACCCACAGGAATGTGCCTCGTACAGACCGATAGCTTTACTTAACACGGACCTGAAAATCCTGACCAAGATACTAGCCCTCAGACTGGCGAATGTACTCCCCTCCATTGTCAACATTGATCAGACGGGCTTCATGCCAGGGAAATCTACTGACACTAACCTACGACGTCTTTTCACACACCTGCAAATCCCCCCAAATCCAGACAGCAATAGAATAGTAGTATCAATAGATTTTGAGAAGGCCTTCGCCTCGGTCGACTGGTTGTACATGTTTAAAATGCTGGAGGTAATGGGATTTGGACCACGATACAGGAAGTGGGTATCCCTGCTCTACAGACGGCCGAGAGCTGCTGTGCGACTAGGAACCTCCACCTCTGATTTTTTTGAGGTGGGTAGGGGGACTAGACAGGGATGCCCACTGTCCCCCTTTCTGTTCTCTCTCGCCCTAGAACCTCTGGCAGTGGCACTCAGGTCTGATAATGCCATCAAATCCATCTGGGTAGGAACGATTGATGAAACCCTGGCTCTATATGCGGACGATATGCTGCTGTTCCTGGACGACCCGGGGGAGTCTCTGACTAATGCATTGCAAACGATAGACCGTTTTTCCACCTTCTCGGGTCTGAAAGTGAACTGGAGCAAATCCTCTATCCTGCCATTAGACTCCGGAGCTAAGGACAAGGCAGATCCTAATCTACCGCTCCAGTGGGTCTCTTCTCTAAAATACCTAGGAGTCCAGGTGACTGCAGAGGTGCGGGACTACATTCCCCTTAACATACTTCCTCTAATCACGCGACTGAAACAGAAAATACAAACCTGGTCCAAACTCCCATTATCCCTTGTAGGCAGGATAAGTCTCCTAAAGATGAAATTTCTTCCCGTGGTCCTGTACTTCTTACGGCATGCACCTGTCTGGATTCCGAAGTCTGTCTTTCGGAAGTTTGACAGTGTTGTTTCAACCTTTTTATGGACCCCTAAGCCCCCCCGAATAGGGTTAAAAGTGCTACAAGAGCCGGGAGAGCAAGGGGGGTTGGCGGTTCCTGACTGGCAGAAATACTGCCTGGCCGGACAAATGGTCTTTGCCCGCAGGTGGTTGTTGGATGATGATGGGGACGCAGCCACGGTTTTGGAAGCAGCCCTTTTGGGATCCTTTGACAGTTTTAGATTTGCGCTATTTAGGGGCACTAGATCAGATCTTCCGTTGACGTTGACCATGAAGGCAAATATCAAGGCATGGGAGATGGCGGTAAAAACTGCCTGCCCCAGCTACAAGGGGGCTTCACCCTCAACGCCCATCTGGATGAACCCGACTCTTCCTCAATTCTATAATTTACCAGATCCTATGATCTGGGCGACGAAAGGAATTAAGACGTTAAACGACATAACATCTTTTGGTGAATTACAATCTTTCCCGCAACTTAAATCTAGGCATGACCTTCCAAACCATTATTTGTTCAGATTCTTGCAGGTCCGACATGATTTTCAAACGCAATTTCAGGAATTGAAAGTAGAATCTATACCCTCGTCCCTAGAAACGATGCTGACAAGAGAAGAACTAGCAAAACCACTGTCTGCATCGTACAAAGAATTCTTTAAAGTGACTCCCAAATCCATCACAAAGTGCAGGGGAAAATGGGACAGAGAAGTCCCAGAGATTCAGGGGGAGGATTGGGATGACATGTGGACTCAACCCTTTAGGAACCTGGTATCAGCCAGGGATAAACTGATTCAATTTAAATTTTTACACAGGAGTTACTACACTCTGGCCAGACTGGGGAAGATTTTCCCCTCAGTCTCGACGGAGTGTTGGAGGTGCTTTCATGCACCTGCAGATGCGGATCATATATTCTGGCATTGTCCTCTAGTCCAGAAATTCTGGGTGGATGTTACTACTTGCATTACAGAACTTATTTCAGTCCCGATTCCAATGAATATTAGCGTTTGTCTCTTGGGGTTAGTGGATGATGTGGTGCCCTCAAGGGCCATGCGTACGATGCTAAGTATACTGCTCTTTTATGGTAAGAAGATAATCCTATTAGCTTGGAAAAAAACGGTGGCTCCTAGTGTGGCTACCTGGAAAGGCCTAGTGAACTCAATGTTACCGTATTACAGAGCCACATATGAAAGTAGAGGGTGTATGAAGACATTTGACAGGGTGTGGCACTCATGGCTTAACTCTGACAGTACTGTAGGATGAGTGAATCCTGAGTGGAGCAGGGCGGCTATCCGTCCTGCCCCCCAAGGAATTTGAAGCAGTCCACCCAGGAAATTATGAATGAAAAGGACACCTTGATCTTGCAAAGCTAGTGCATACGTGAATGTATGAGCCAATCTGGGTGAATCCGTACATTGGTCGAGATGTGACTGGGGGGTAGGGGGGGTTTGATATGTTATTGCAGTTAGTTGGTCTATGTTAGACAGTTGGCTTTGGCCGTTTGGATGCAGTCGTGTGGACGCATCCACGTTTGTATGTTATACATATGTAAAAATAAAAAAAAATAAAAAAAGTTCAGACTTAAAATTATCCGCTGGACTCGGCAGTCCGACGGACAATCCCGCTGTCTGTGTGCTAGTCCGCGGGAATGAACGGACTTGCCTCGCACACGGAGGAAAGTACGTTCATTTAGAACGCGACTCCAGGTAGACGGGACTAGCGAAGGCAGTGAATGCCGCCACGCTAGCCCCGTCACCTGGCATGGATTTAAAGGGGAATCCCTACGCCGAAAAAATGTCATGGGGATCCCCCCAAATCCATTTCAGACCCTTATCCGAGCACGCAGCCTGGCCGGTCAGGAAAGGGGGTGGGGACGAGCAAGCGCCACCCCCCTCCTGAGTCGTACCAGGCCGCGTGCCCTCAACATAGGGGGTGCCCAGGGTAAAGGGGGCCCTGCGGCCCTTATCGGAATCTGAGAGCCCCCTTTAATAAGTGTGCCCCCTGATAACGTCCCCCCACCCTATGTGAATGAGTATGGGGTATGATGTACCCCTACCCATTCACCTAAGGGAAAAAGGTGTAAAAAAAAAAAGACACAATTTTTTTTAAATATTTTATTGCACAGCTCCGGGCGTCTTCTTCCGTATTGGGGGGTCTTCTCGCTGGACTCCTCCGCTATCTTCTGCTCTTTTACCTAGCTCTTTCACTAGCGGAGGAGCCTGGCTTTCTTCTTCGTCGTCGCCGCCGTCGCCTGGGGGTCTTGTTCCGACTTCGGTGGTCTCTTCTGTTCTTCTTGCCGGTGGCCAGGGCTTCTGTTGCCATCGCTGTCGTCGCCGCCTTCTGCTTCTTGTTCTTCTTTCTTCATCCGATGTTGACACAATGCTCTCTCTGGCCGTAATAGCTCAGACACGCAGTGCTGTGACTTATATAGTGACATGGGGCGGGTCACATGCTCATGTCACATGGTGACCCCGCCCCATATGATGTCACAGTCCCAGCATCCTTTCTTAACCTTTTTCCCCAACATAAATTGGGGAAAAAGGGTAAGAAAGTACCGTATCAATCACCACGAAGACCTTCGTTTTCTGGTAAGGTAGGAGAGCCGATGGTGAATCCAGGTTGGAATCATCCACCGCAACAGAGACATACTGTTAACAACGATCAAGGCTATACATATCCTTATAGCCAGGTACAATATTTTAACCAAAATCGGGGATCTGAGAGGATACAGCAAGGAAACCATGGGTATACTATACCATTTAACCAAGGTTCCCAATATGGTAATCAACCCTATTACTCTAGAGACACAGAGTACTATAACAATGGCGTTGATATGTACAACCGTTTTTTTTCCTTTGAGCGATAGGGAAGGTCCCCCACGTGGGGGTTTTGGTGATTATGAAGTGGGTGGAGGTGAACTGGACCCTTGCGGGTCAGGTCCATCTAGAACCCCTATTGTTAGGCCTAATGCCGGTGGCCAAGAGCAACAGTATTGGGGTTTTACCAGGACCACTCAAGGGTTAAAAAGACCAGTAGAAAGCAAAGAGGAACTAGAGGGGGGAAGAGAGCACAGTCACAAAAAGTCAAAGAAATAAGGGGGGGAGGGTATTTTTAACCTCAGTTCCCAGACCCTTACCAAATCAGAAACTGCATTATTGAATAAAAAACTTAATAAGTTTCAGACTTTCAGATATATGGATATCCATAGATTTGTCCGTGAAGTCAACATCAAAAGACATTTTGCGACTGTCTCGACTCAGCAAGAGATATCAGTCCAACAGGTAAATCTACATTCTGGGTTATCCAATGCGTCAACATTCAACCCCCCTGGAATTTTGGCTCAGTCACAGAGTTTTCAGGGATGATCTTCTAAGGGATTTAGAGCTTTTTAAGACCACTAGTTGTAAAATGGATAAGAACTTGGAGGAAGGTTTAGATTCCCTTTGTGACAATAAAAACTTGGTCATTCGCCCCGCAGATAAAGGGGGGGGGGCATAGTAGTTCTAGATCGGGTAGATTACCTTAAAGAGATGCACAATATAGTGGATGATAGGGAAACCTATGTTGTGTTACCGAGTAATCCGGCAATTCAGTATAAAAAAACATTGCAAACACTTGTGGATAAGGGCTTTGAGTCAAAATTTCTTAATGAAAAGGAGAAAACATTTCTCATTCCCAGGGCCCTGAGGACACCGGTGTTGTACTATTTGCCTAAGATACATAAAAGTCTTACTTGCCCCCCCCGGGACGTCCAATAGTGAGTGGCATTGACTCCATCATGTCCCGGGTGGGCAAGTACATAGACTTTTTTCTTCAGCCACTGGTGCAAAAAATGCCATCCTACCTGAAGGATACAAGACGTGATTAATCTGCTGTCAGGACTCACCCACCGAGAGTACTCTGCTGGTGACAGCGGACGTCACTTCATTATACACCATCATTCCACATAACATGGGGATTGCGGCAGTTAGACACTATCTGAATGTCCTCTCCACTTTGCCTGAACAACAAAATTTTGTCATTGATTTGTTAGAATATGCAGCAGGCCACAATTATTTTTGGTTTGAACAACAATACTACCAACAAATACGTGGTGTGGCAATGGGGGCTAAATACGCCCCAAGCCTGGAGCCCAGAGCCCATTTCTATTGTTTTGGGCACGGTATATAGATGACGTCCTCCTCCTATGGGAGGGGACCATAACACAACTGGAGGAATTCTTCTCAAGAATCAATGCTAACGATAGGGGTATCAAATTTACAATAGAAGCTAGCCAGGAGAGTGTAAACTTCCTAGACTTAACAATAAAAGAGGGAAGGTATGCTTAAAACAATTTCGTACTTTAAAAAGACAGACAGAAACTCGTTTATACCTATGGGAAGTTGTCATCACAGTCCCTGTTTGAAGTCCATCCCGAAAAGTCAGTATGTCAGGATGAGGAGAAATTGCTCAGACACCAGTGACTACACATTGCAGGCAGATATCCTGAAGAGAAGATTGGAAGAGAAGGGATACGATGCTGCTCTTATGGATAATATAATTGAGGAAGTAGCAGAGATGGATAGGGCGGTACTGTTGAGAGAGGGACAGTGCAGGATAAGGGAAAGACCTGTTGTCCCTTTTGTCACCTCTTTCTTAACACAGCACTACCTGATCAAAAAAATGCTCCGGAAGCACTGGCACATACTGGGCAATGACAGAATCATTCATACCTTTCTCCCCATTAACCCAGAGGTAATTTTTAGGGGAGCTCCTTCCCTCAGGGATAGGGTAGCACCCAATGTGGTGGACCCTCCCACTAAGAAGGTATCCTTCTTCTAACAATTGTCAGGCTACCACCAGTGTCGTCGGTGTCAAATTTGCACACTGAATAAGAGCAAACAGAAAAACACTAACATTTGTCTCCACTAGTACCTCAAGGGAACATAAAATTGAGCCTTTCATCACATGTAGTTCAAAGGGTGTTGTATACCTGCTGCAATGCCCATGTGGGCTCCAGTACATTGGTAGAACCAAGCGAGCCATGCAGGTACGCTTGGGAGAGCATTTTACGAACATCAAAAGTGGATACAGATTCCATTCGGTGTCCAAACACTATGCTCAGCACCATGACCGTAACCCTTCAGGTACACCATTTCTGGGAATAGACAAATTTAGTGCTCATTGGAGAGGCAGCCCATTAGGGAGAGATTTGTCTAGATCAGAAATGTCTTGGATCCACAAAGTGCGCTGTTACACTCCATATGACCTTAATGTTGATGTGGATTTAAATGCCTTCATTGATAACAGTTAAGAATATAAAAAATACATTTTTCTATATTAAAAATGTTTTTTTTGTATATTGTGAACCAACTCTGAGCTCCCAGGGGCAAGAGGGTGGGCATACGTCTATTGGAGGACGTTATTGTTTTATTCTTTATAATTTGGATGAATATGTAAATTATATTCAACAATTAATTTTATACCTTTTAGGGTGGGCTGGGAGTATAGTATGATGAGGGTGTTTCTGTTGCACCATTAAAAACTTTGTTTAATATATAAATTAGTATAATGGATGTACTGTCTGGTACTGTACACCACTTATTTTAATTTTTAAACAAAGTTTTTTCCTCTTTTTGGATAGATGGAGTAATTTTCCATTTATTTTAGAAAAAATGTATTTTTTTTATAAAAACTATTTATTTTTATGTATTTTTTCATTTTTGAATTTTTGTTGAGAAATAACTATTGGTCATCTGTATTTTCACGTTGCGAGGTTTGGTTGTAACAGAGATATTTTGACAAATATAGTCCACCTGAAACCCTCGGTGATATACGTCAATAGGAGGAAGAGAAATACCTAAAGTGTCTCTCTAAAAGAATCTTCAGACTTTATATCTGAAGAGTCTTCAGAATTTTTTCTTTCATTTTCCCATTAAAAAAGTACTTTTCCTTAAATGATTTTACATAGGGTTGTAAGCTATATGAGGACTTTAAGTTGCAGCTTACCGCTATGCACTGTCCTCATGCATCTAGGGGTTAATGTACTCGTGGGCGATAACATGTTAAAACCTTTTACCTATACATATAGCACTGGCCCTCTTCAGAAGGAAACCATTGCTATTATAAATTTTTAATTTTACTTCTATTATTTCAACTTATTATATTCCTGTTAGGCTACGAATAGGAGAGCTGAAATAGAGAAGAATCAAATAGTGTGGGCGTTTTGCTCTACTTGGTAATGGAGGATCGGTGTGGGTGGACGGAACATTGGGAGCTGGATGCTTCCAGCGTAACTCTGTTCATTCCACATACGACCGCATGCTAAGTTGGGACAAATCGATCCGCCCACTCTTTTAAGAGGCCTATTATTGTGGTTATGAGCATTCGCCCTACCTCAATATGGCGACTGCACATCTAGTTTGTTATAAAGACCACCCATACTCCTATCAGGCCTATCAATGAGATTAAGGGCATTTGCCCTATTCCAATATGGCAGACCGGGAGCTCAGAAATGGGCGGGTTTAAGGTGTGTATTGTGCATAATAGGCGGTGAGTCAGCACGCCGCCCGGGCCCCAGGAAGAAGTCATTCTTTGACGAAACGACGTAGGGTGAGCGGCGTGCTGACGTCACCTCCATTCCCCGTCCATCCAGGAAGCGACGGGTAGTGATAGAGAGAGCCGACCGGCTCGATTGTTTTTTCCACATGCCTACATATTACATCGAAAATGTAAGTGCGACGTGTACCAGTTTTTTTTTAATGAATAAAGGGCAATACAGTATCACGCTATGGATATCTATCTCTTTTCTATATAAACAAATATTGGTGAGATTAAAGAGGACCCTGGCAGGATTTTTGTGTGTACCTTGGAAGTGCCCCTTGGAGTATTCCGGATAGAGACCCTGGCAGGGTGATAAACCATAGGCCTTTCTGATCTCTTTGACACAGAGATCAGATCAGCTGGTAAGCTGCAGTCATTTCATTTGGTTGAGGATCCTTTCCTTCTTCTTACCAGGCTATCTAATCACTTTTCTGAGGGTGTTGAGTGCAACGTCACTATTGAAGCATTAACAACAGATACCCATCATCTATTGTGGACTTTGTGCATGCTAACTTTTTACATTCATATGTTGCGTTTTTGCTTTTTGTTTTATATGATGTCACCACACTGAACTCAGGTTTATGGTCACATATTATATGCAAGTACAATTTTTGTACACAACTTGGGTTGTTCAATATTTAATTTTGATTGGTCAGTGGGTTACTGATTGAATTCAGTTGATGTCGATTTAATTTCTATGACGATCAGCACTATTTGTTATATGTTTGATCCGATTTTTCACGTGTAATTATTTTCAGTGCAGCTATTCTTTTTTTTATCTAATAGTAGAGAGTTGAGCTTTATGCTAAGTAGCCACAAGACGGCAACATACTGTGATCAGCTTTGACCCTATGATTGGTTAAGATGATTGCGATCCAGCTTGGAGTGACATCACCGGAAAATCTTTCAAAGGCTGAGGAATGAAGTGACACGCTACCCTGAGGAAGCCCACGTAACTAGTGGGCGAAACACGTTGTGTGATTGCCCTTGCACACAAACGATCCTGACCATTCCATGCAGTTTTTAAAATCCTAATGCCAAGCGCCACCCCTCTGACCAGAAGAAAGTGATCAGACAGGAATCCTGTGAGTGAGGCACCAAAACTTACACACCCTCACAATCCTTTACTGACATATAACCTTACAAGTAATCGTGAGTTTTCCCCAACGGGTTGAATGCCCAAAGTTGGATGTGCTCACCCATTGGAATGCACGGATTGTGCTTACTTATGTCAGCAAGACTACTAGGAGAGAGTCTATTGGTGTAAAGTGATTTATCCACAACTATGTATGACCTATGCTTATGGTAGCCTCTGTATCAGGAATTCAGCATCTTTAAACTACCAGATTATGTGCACATACTTTGAACAATATACTATCTGACTCTGGCTCTTATCCACTGGATTACGTGCTTTTGCATTATCTGCACTGTTTGCTGAATGCGCTTAGTAGAGGCTCAGCTGGGACATTTCTTTGCAAGCCTGACAGCTGATGATCTGCAATAATTTGAAGCCACTATATTATGAGCCAAGATAGGTCTAACTACCCATAGATGCTTCCCTATCTGCTAGAGCTGCACGATTAATCGTTAAAAAAAACGATCTCGATTCACCCCCCCTGATGATCTCTCCTGCTGAGAGTAGGCGATTCATCGATTCTTTCATATAAAAAAAAAAGTATATATATATATATATATATATATATATATATATATATATATATATATATATATATATATATATATATATATATATATATATAAAAACACAAGTGGAGAGATTATCTGCTTAGAGTCCATTTACACAGGGGCAACTTTGAATCCGACTTGAAGTCGCCCCAAGTCGCGCAACAAAATCAATCAATGTAAGGGAATGAGAGCCATCCCTGTCTGCACACTACTGAAGTCGCTCGGACTTTAGAAAAGGTTCCTGTACTACTTCAATCCGACTTCTAGGCGACTTGTACCCATTGATTTCAATGGAAGTTGCCTCCAAGTCAAACCTCCTGTCTTAACTGAAGCAACTTTCCAACTTGAAACATTGTAACTAACCTTACTTCTTAGATCAAAGGGATAGAACTTCTTGTGTAAACAAATAATCTGGGCAGTCTGCCAAGCTATCAACCACGTGTAAATGCAGGAAGTTTAACCACTTAGAGTCTAAATCTTTTTCTGACACTTCTTTCTAAAGTTAAAATCAATGTTTTGCTAGAAAATTACTTGGAACCCCCAAATACACACACATATAATATAATATAATGTAATATATATATATATATATATATATATATATATATATATATATATATATATATATATATATATATATATACACACATTTTAGCAGAGACCCTAGGGAATAAAATGGCAATTGCTGCAATATTTTATGTCAAACTGTATTTGCCCAGCAGTCTTTCAAATGCAATTTTTTGGGAAAAAATACACTTTAATAAATAAAAAAATGAAACCGTAAAGTTAGCACAATTTTTTTTTGTTTTAATGTGAAAGATGATGTTATTCCGCGAGAATCGTGAGAGAATCGTGATCTATCTTCTAAGCAAAAAATTTGTGATTCTCATTTTAGCCAGAATCGTGGAACTCTACTATCTGCAATGCTGATTGTGGAGAGATCAGTACCTACAAGTCAACTGTGAGTTGAATGGCAGATAAATGGCTGACACCACAAATTTTCCCTAGATTCTCTGACTGTTTAAATTCATAAATCCTGTTGCAAGGCCTTTAGCGATGGTAAAGTGCGTGCATGTAGGCGTGGTTGAGAACCGGGTGTTTTTTTATGAAAACGTTGTCAATTTTTAACAGTACTATTGTAATCACCTATTGTGCGTGCCTTATTCTTTACATTTATGCTGTAATAATGTTTTTCTAACATTATTACAGCATAAATTTATGCTGGCTGTCCCCTTCTCTGTTTTTTGAACAACTAGTGGGTCCTTTCCCCAATTTTTGTGACTATTTATTCATGCCCATTTAACACTCACCTTGTCAGTGCAATGGGGCAATACACACCATTTATCATTGATCTTGTCAGCATACCCCTGACTAGATAAGGACAGTGATGTTGAAACTACCAGAGGGGAGTATCTTTAATAGCTTTAGATGTCTGAGAGAAGACTATACAGTACAATTTGATTCAAGAAGCTAGCAGCAATAACGAGGAACATAATATATTTTGATACACAAATCAGTGATGTCATAGCCTTTGAGGTCATTCTAACATAGCCATCAGGTGTGGGTAGAAAAAATAAACAATATATTTTTAACAATTGTTATTTAAAAAAACCCGAAAAAGTCAGTTTTCAATAATGTCACAAGGGCTGTAGATAGCAAATGGAGGGCAACATGTACAACCCCCCCCCCCCCCCCCCCCTTAGACACTGAAACATAACCACTGTATTTTTTCTTTGTTACATCCTAATAATGGGGTTTTAGGAAACAGCACACAAAAAGTCAAGTTATGGAAATTAATATTTTATTAATTATTTTTTAAGGCTTTTTATTTTAGTAAAAACTGAATTCTGCTACTTTCCACCACTCAGAAGTATGTACCGTATAAAGATAACCAGACCCATGAGGAGCACTAGCATATACATTACAGCCAGGTCTGTTATATTTTTGCAAGTTTTTTGTTTTTCTGTTAAAGCAAGTCACAAACCTTAACATAATCTACAGAGACCAATACACAGAAGGATCACCCTAGTTGTCTCTTATAGGAAGTAGTGCAAAATAATTACTTGCAAGTAAAAGGCTTGAAACATTAAACGTTCAGAATGTCATTTTGGAGGACTTTGTTAGGTAGGAATTCCTGGCTAGCATCAATGAATTTTGTCCCAATAATGTGCAGGAAACTTGTCAGTCAATTGTCATATCCCCAGACCGTGATCATTAATGAATTTGCATTAAAAGCTCATTCTATTACTTGTCCATACCCAGCCATAATCTAACAATCAATAGGTTTATGACTAAACAAGGCCAAAAAAGATAGTTTGCTAGATCCTGTCTCTATCTTGTATCCAGATAATTAAACATAAGCAGATAATGTGGATCTTGCACATGTACATCTGCTGCAACAACTATACCAGAAAATTGTTGCGCATTTAGGGTTGAATTGTGAGCCCCAGTGTAATCCCGTTGTTTTTAATGAGTGTACAAAAAATCTCCAAACAGCAGCACTAAAATATGCTTCACAGTAAGCCTCATTGTTTACTATGCAGCAGCTTTCAGTGGTAATCTTGGAAGACTTTTTTTTTTACGCACTTGCAGTAAAAACAGTGTGATTACATAGAGAGGACATTGCTTCTGTAAGTACACATATTCCATCTAGACAGTCTGTGCATAGCTGTCAGGGTAGAAAGTTGTGACAATGTCTCTTTATGAGTTATATGTTTTCTATTAGGGGTTTGATAGATTTGTATTCTGCTACATAAATGGAGAAACTCTGCACTGAATAGAAGGCAGTATATGCTAGTAATAGTATAAAACTGTGCTAATCTCACAGTATATTTGTGAAAATAGCTGAATGGGCCACATATACTATGGGAATGTTATACATGTTTTAACCTGAATGGGATTTTTACTTATTGCAATATAGGAAAAAAATATTTATGGGGATTGAATGTATGAAGCTGCCGACATCCTAAATATAGAATATATTTTTTATTTTGCAATATAGACAGTGGCCTATAGACCCACTCCACTAGATTTTTTTTCTTGTAATAGTTCTTAATGTAAAAATATTGTAAAGAAGGTGCATATTGTTCTGTGATCATTGCTCGATGATGCAGTGAACTTGGAATAGGATATTTGTCAGCAAATGACAAGATGAACATTAAAATCACCATGGCTTGTACTACTTAAAGCAGACAGTCTGAATGCTCATCTCCCTTCCCCTTTTGTCGACAACATAACTATTTTCTAAAATAGGTACCTGTTCTTATCGTCTTATGTAATTTCTTCACATATAAATTAGAAATCAAGGAAAAGGAATACATAATACCAATTCTGAGATACCATAGATTTTTTTTTTGTGTAAACAAAAGTATGGAAATTTAAGTAAAATTCCCTTTAGTAGATGTCCTATGTTTGTAAATTCTACTTGGTATGAGCAAAATTTCTGCCCTGGAGCTGATTCTTTCAATGTTAATAACTGCATGGTACTGTGTTATTTCTGATATAAATACAATGATTATTTTTATAAAACATACAACGTTTACCAGGTCCCTTTAATGTAAAACATGAACACCCATTGAGGCTCCTAATTTACTCTGCTACCGAACCTCGGGGGCAAAAAATGGATTCTGAAGCCAAAGTTTAATATCTTAGTTGGTTTCCTTTTCTTGGTTCCCTGCCATAACTGGAGTAACCTATCATTGTGAATAGTAGTTAGAAAACCTTTCAGAAGATCAGCAATTGTAAGGCATGTTTAATGGCTTTAAAAAGGCAATTATCTTTTGTTTGTAGGAGAACCAATGGTTTTAATCTAAAATAGTTAAACATGAATCTCTGTATACATATGTGTGTATGAATGTGAGTAATATTGACACATAGGCGTGGTAAGTGCACTGCACCAACTTTTCCACAAATGTTTTTCAGCTTACATTCTCCCACCTTTTTATACGAATTAAAAATTCTGACAGCTAGCATGTTTCCAGAAAAGTGCAGACACAGGTAGTGTCACAGAAACAAGTCTAACCATCTGCCAAGAAGCCATTCATTCAAGTATCGGCATAAGCAACTCATTGCTCTTCATCTCCAGAAGTGAAGTGTTTAATAGGTCATAGCAGAGGGTTTACTACAGGACCCAAACATTTGCAATGATATACGAATTCTTCCTGATGTACCCCTGGCCAAGTACCAATTATTAGTGTGTTAAGAGTATAAAAAAATAAAACTGCTCCCAATTTAATCCGAATCCATTAGCACTACAGATAAAAAGTTTTCCTGCAGACACAGCAATGCACTCCTCGTCATCTCTGCCTTGATGGTGCCATAGGCTTATTTGTCCAAGTGTTTAGTTCTGGCTTCTCCACTAAACCATTATAGTTCCTCTACAGACAGCATGTGGGGTGCTTTGCCCTTCTGCATTAGCTTGGTTGATCCCTTCTCTATGGACCTTCAGGTGTAGTGGAAACAAGTTTGTTTTGACTTCCAAGTTCAGAGGACTCCGGTTTCCAGCTTGCCGACTTCTAGAGTCATTCTGTTGGTGATTCAGTGGCTTTCCCATTTTTTGTTAACATGTGGATTTTAACTCCATTGCATTTTCATTGAAAAGTAAAATGAAGCAGAGTATGTGCTAGATGTTTTATTCATTGTCCATACGAGGCATAAAACTGACACCTCACAATGCATTGGCTGGGATCCACAGGGCTTTGTTTTGTTCTTGTTCTACAATAACCAGGATCTGAGTGCAAATGTTGACCAGCGCACCTCCTTGAATTACAGCTGAGAAAAAAAAAAAAAAAAAAGAAAAAAAAAAGAAAAAAAATTTGAGAAATTACAAAAAAAGGGATACTACATGTATAGCAAAAAAATAAAAAATCACGAAAAATGTATTATGGAAAGAAATTTCATGAAAATTTTTACTGCACTTCGGTGTACCACATTTGTAAAAAATCACAGAAAAACTAGAGAGTCTTGGCCTGTGCTCCAAACTAAACATTTCAGTTGAAAGTAAATAGTTATTTAGAATGCAGATCTCACAAGGTGTTCGTTGTGCAGACTGACAGGTAAATATATCACTCAAAGACAGCTATCCCATTTAGCTTGCATACATATTTTTGAGGCAATTGGGTTGGTAATTCAGCTATTTTTTGTCAAAAGTGTTTATCAGCTGTGAAATCTAAAATGCACATTTACACAAATTTTTAGGTAAACACGTTACTACACATGACGGGTTAAAATAAGCATGTAAGCCAAGTGCCAGTCGCTATACCTTGCTAGAAAAGCCATTACCACAAGGCACCTTGGGAGCCTTTGCAGTAGTCAACTTTTAAAGTGATATTTAAGGCAAGTTTAACCCCCCCCCCAAAAAAAAACAAACATGTTATACTTACCTGCTCTGTACAGTGGTTTTCCACAGAGCAGCCCAGATCCTCCTCTTCTGGGGTCCCCCGCCGGCACTCCTGCCGAGTGCCCCCACAGCAAGCAGCTTGCAATGGGGGCACCCAAGCAGGCTCACTCCTGAGCCGCTGCTCTGTTTGTCTATTCACACACAGAGCCGTGGCTAGGCCCCACCCCCTCTTCTCATTGGCTCACTGCCGGTGATTGACAGCAGTGGAGGCCTATGGCTCTCGCTGATTTCTCAGCCAATGAGGGAACGCTCGTATGCATCGCGATGCTGGCTTAAGTATTAGGGGGGGTGGGAGGCTGCTGCACAGAATGCATGAAGGTAAAAAACCTTAAACCTTAATAATTACCTACTTATCCAAAGGTCAGTGCAAAGTAACACCCAAACACATCCCACAATGCAATGCAGGACCTTAACTACATATTGGGATGTGCTGGGGGATGCAGGACCTCAACACTGACTATGCAAATGCAGAAAAAATGCAGACAACCTTGGCTCCTCCTGGGGCACTCTTCAGTAATTGATTTTCTAGCAAGCTATACCAATTGATACCTGGGAGAGCCTAGTTTAACTTACAGTAAGTGCTTGTTTATTTACAGGTTTGCTTTAAGTTAAAATCGGTATGAAATCTAGAAATATAAACCTATAACAATCCTGTCTGCCAACACTAAATAGGCTATCAGGTCAGTTACTTTGTTTAATAATGTATTACCTGTATGACAAACTTTGCTGTAAAGTTTATCATACTGCTGGGTGGACTCACCCAATAGTTTTAGGTCAGTTACACATTTGAGTTGCAGTATAGTTCCACCCTGAATGGGCTGCCAACATACAACTGGCTTTTTGTTTTCATCGCACAGATTGTTCACATCTTTGCTCATTGTGTTCTGGAGGCATTCTTGGGACACTATTTAAAATTAACAACACCCTTGATAACTGCAAATAGCATATTACTATGCGTTTCAATACTAAGAGTGATCACCCTCAGCAAGTAGACCAATTTTTTGGTGGTCAGACCAATAAATAAGGAGTTGTGTTTGCAACTATTTGCTGTGTTCTGCACATTACACCTTCCTTTTTAACCAAACCTCGGATTTGTTTTCTTCCATATGCTGCTTCTTTTGTTACCAGAACCAATGGTTTTTATTTTAAAATAGTTAATGTTAAAAAGTGGTAATGTTAAAAAGGATACGTTCACATTTGGGAACATGTTACATGTTCCCAATACGGTAACAGCTGCCCGATTCTTCCCCCCCCCCCCGTGTGACAGCAGTGTGGGGAGAAGTTCCCTGTACTAGCTGTCACTTTTTCAAAATCAGTGCATCCGTGCTGGGCTCCACTCACACGGCCAAGTAATTTATTCACACAGCTTGTAGTTCTCAATGAACTACCACAGCGATGTAGTTTATTGATTCCTCCTGTCAGTGTATCTGCTTGCCCATACAGGATGTATGGGCACACCACAGATTTGCAGGAGACCCGCATGGCACCAATGATCTGCTGATCGCTTGTGCAATGTTTTACAGTCTCCAAAAAAAAAAAACAGAAAAAGAATTTTTTTTACTTACAAAAATAAAAATGTGCATTCATCATTTATTTTTCAAAAGTGAACTTATCCTTTAAAACAGATTCATGACGACAAGTAGAAGCTGTACATCTTTAGATTACCAATACCATCATTTAAAATCAGGCCACATTCACTCACCTGTGAAATACTTGCTGTATTCCTGCTCAACCTTCTGTGCAGATTCAAACTGCTCTTTGGAATTTTTCTGTGTAACTTTGTCCCTTAAAAAGATTGGGTCCTTTTGTTCCCTATAAACAAAGCAAAAACAAAGTAACCAAAACGGCAGTGTTTATCCTCATGACACATCACAGGAAGCACCCTTATGGCTAACACAGGACAGAATTCGAACTAGACTTGGAAAACGTAACATTAATAAGTCACTGGGACCCAAGGGTCCTTAGGGAACTCAGTCAAGTAATTGCCAGACCGAGGGGTGAGACCAGATGTAATCGGGGCAGGATGTGACTCTTCTGCGCTCTGGTTTCCTCCTAAACATTACCCATTTGGAGCCCTTCAAACCGACCCTATCCCGGATTATTACACCGGTGCAGGTAGCCGAGACCACAGAGAACTAGAAAATACCATCCTCGACCTCTAAAAAGCACAAGGAGAGCCACCTGCCACCGCCATGGTATCTGAGGCAGCTCCGTTCTCAGCATGGTGGGGACGCTGGCTCCACCCCTGCCATCTTGGTTCCCGTGTCGTCCTCACAGCATGGCAGGCAGCAGAGTGTGAAGTTGGAGCAGGTGTCAGGCAAAGCACATGGAGCCCCGCCGCTATCCCCTGAATCGGACGTGGATACTGGAAGCAATCGCGGCATCCAAAGCTGAGCTCATGGGCCTTATTGGTTACCTGGCGTCTGCAATCTCATCAGGCACGACCTGGACAAGATCAGAGGCAGGCTCACCACGGCTAAGGACCGCATCTCTGAGGTGGAGGATGCCTCACATTCCCAGGGCTCCCAGTTGTCTGAGCTCAGGGATATGGTAAGATTGCTTCAACACTGAGCGGATGACGCTGAAGATAGACAGAGGAGAAATAATGTGAGGGTGGTGGGATTGCCTGAAGGTGCAGAAGGGACTAAGCCCGTCCTGTTCGCAGAACAGTTCTTTAAAACCCTGCTGTCCCTGTAAGATCTCCTGCCCACGTACGTCATGGAGAGAGCACACCGGGTTCCCACTGGTGCAAGACCCCCAGGCTCTCTGCCACGGAACTTACTAGTCAGGTTTCTAAATTATAGAGATTGTGACATGGCTGAAGCAAGAAAAGATTTAAAGTTTGAAAATGCTTGCATCATGCTTTTTCCTGACTTTTCTGCTGAAACACAGAGAAAACGCTGCTCCTTCACGGATGTGAGGAGAAGGTTCAGAGCAAAAGAAATAAAGTACAGCATGTTGTATCCTAGTCTTCTTCGGGTCCAATACTAGGGCACAGTCAAGTTCTTTGCTACTCCTAAAGATGCTTGTGATTGGCTGGATAGCAGCCCCTGATACCACCCTGGTGCTTAACTTTCCTGGAATGAGGCCTGTTTTGCTTCCCCACTGTTTTACTGCACTTGGAACTCACCCTTCCTGTTTGATTCAGCACTAAGTGTGGTGTTGTTGGCACTGCATGTTACTGACTTGCACTCCTTTTCTCCGCTATGCATGTCAACCCTGTGGTTTCAAGGTTGTATCGTTTTATGTTGTTTGGCGAGGAGTCTTGAATGGAGATGTTTTTCATCTAACAATGCTGAACTTTCAATATCAATGGTTGGATCCTTGCAGTTTTTTGGGAACAAGCTGCATACTGGATGATTTTTGTTAGTTTTTTTGGTTTACTAGATTCTGGTATAACAGCATGGGGGGGGGGGGGGGGGGTTACCATCCAGCTCATTACTTCTTCTACTCCCATTATTGCTCTAACTCATACTTCATATCAGATATGTTGTCAGCCTTGTTGGGTAATAATGGGTATATATGTGGTCTTTTTTTTCCCCTTAAAATTTCACTGATTGCTAGCAGGCTCAAGGTAGTGTCTTAGAACGTGAGGGGTTTGAACAACATATTTAAAAGGACGGCTGTTTTACAGTATCTTAAAAAAGGTAAAGCCACATATCGTCCTCCTGCAAAAGACCCACCTGGAGGGGAGTAAAAATTTGTTCCTATGCAAACCCCCTGATTCAAAGGGCATTTCACTCTACGTACTCTACCCTATGCAAGAGGGGTCTCCATCTTTATTAGTAAAGCTGTCCCTTACACCAGGTGTTCTCTGACCCGGGAGGGGGGGTTGATATGTGGCTGTGGTACTGGACGTCTTTCACCGTACAATGTTGATTGTGAATATATACTTACTCCCTTCTATCCAAGTAAAAGTGCTTTATGATTTAATGGTGAAATTGGCCCCTTTTGCTAGTCTGCCTATGCTACTCATGGGGTATTTCAATGCCATTCTAGACCCTACACTAGACTCCTCTAAACCTAATAGGCCAGCTTCCGCTGACCTTTGCTCTTGGATGTCTATGTCTGGTCTCTCTGAGCTATGGCGCTGGAAGCACCCTAATGTAAAGTCTTATTCTCATTTATCAGCCTCCCATAGATCCTCTGCTAGAATTGATTTGGCGTTTGGCAATCCCCCTCTGTTAATGTATGTTCACGATTCTGAATATTTGTCTGGGGGGATATCTGACCATTGCCTTCTATCGGTCACCCGACTCTCCCAGTTGGGGGAAGGAGGGGTGGCTGGCGGTTGTCGCCAGACTGGTTGCAGGATGATCAGGTGACCTTCCAGATACAGCACTCTATTATGACTTACTGGTCTACCAACTTTGGCACGGCTGAGCCAGCAGTGGTGTGGGATGCATTTAAAAGCTGTGGCGAGGGGAGAATGTATATCTGCAATTAAAGCGTCTAGGAAAGATCAGGACGCAGAGTGCGAGATTCTTCTAGCCAAAGAAAGGAAGTGTGCCAGTGTGCCTGCCGACTCACCATCAGAGACTACCTATGCATCTCTACTGGAGATGCTGCGACTTTTGCCTGTGCACTTCTCCGATCTGGCCCGCACTGAAACTGGGAAGAGGGCCGTGTCACTATTTGCTCAAGGGGACAAAAACGGCAAACTGTTGGTCCTCTTGGCGGCAGATCAAACAATGCCTGTCACTATCCCCGTTATTAAAACACTGGGGGGACTCTGGTCACGGACCCTGCCGGTATTCTGGAGGAAGTTGTGCTTTACTACACTGCTCTCTATTCCCCTATACCATCACATGACATCAATGAGCTAGACAAGTTGTTGAATGAACTTTCCCTCCCTAACTTATCGGACTCAAACCTTACCCTTCTAGATGCTGATATTTCAGCTCTAGAAATAGAAGCAGCGATATTAACATTTCCACCCAATAAATCCCCAGGCGGATTTCCGGTAGAATTCTATAAATATGTGGAACAACTTGCCCCAACACTCAGTATACTTTTCGGTCATTGCCTAAAAAAAATTGGATTTTTGTACTCACCGTAAATCCATTTCTCCGAAATCATCGACTGACACAGCGCCTCCTTAAGCTTGACCATTGGCTTATATCGCCTCTGCAGGAGTAGGACTAGGCAGAACAAAAAAAACCTGGCTATGCCCATCTTCTGTCCTTAGTCCGTATATAACCCCCTCCCTGATCTAGGTATTCAGTTTTGTAGCAAGCAGTAATAGAAGTATCAAAAACTCCATAGAGGGGTGGGTGCTGTGTCCGTCGAACTCAGAGAAATGGATTTTACGGTTCACCTCCTTAATCTTGACCATTGGGACGTCCAAAAGCAGTGCCAAAGAAAAATGAGGGGTGGGCAAAATAACCCAAGGCCAACCACAAGAGCCCTAACCAGGACACAGGAGTACAACTGGTCCTCTTTTAGAGGTAGCGTCCAAGGGATGTTTACAGCCACCGGAAGACTTTTGCCCTCGGTCCTTCGCAGGCACCGCAGAAGAGGAAGGCGTTGGCCCCGCAGTGGACACTAGGACTGCGGAATTTACCAGAGGAACTTGCGAGATTGCCATGAGCCTCAGTTACTTCCCGTTGAACTGAACCTGCTGAAGGGGCCAACGTTTGAGAAGAAAAACTACTAACCTGGTCAGCATTCACTCTAGAGTCAGACCCAGGTAGCCCAATTTCCTGGACAGGGCTAGAGGGGACCTTGGGTAGTTCGGACGTCACCCGAACATTTACAGAAATTATACTCACACAAGGCGACACAGGGCCCCCGGAGTGGACAAATTCTGTCCCCCTTCTTTGGTACCCCCAAAAAGGTTCAATTTGTGGACCCCCTTGAAGCTCACGAAGGAGGTCCATGCATCTGGAAACCAGCAAAGATGTCCCTCCCTCCCAGCAATGGGTGAGGGCAGACCTTCACGCTGAAGGAGTCTTGTAAGTGGAGCCTTCTCTAGGCTTACCAGACCAAGATTGCGTGGAACTTCCCTGGGAAGACTTGAGAGATCTGATTCCTTTATCTGCTGGCCCTGGAGCCTAGAAGATATTCTTATGGGCTGAGAAGGAAGACCCCCCCCCCCCCCCCGTCTGCGACGAGGCTCCTTCCCTTTCCTAAATTGAGGCAGGAAGATATTCTTTCCCCCTGTGACACCCTTAATGATGTCATCCTGGGTACCCCCAAACAGGCGGTCACCTTGAAAGGACAGATCAATGAGAGCTTTTTTAGAAACTTGGTCTGCCGACCAATTCTTAAGCCACAGCACATGTCTAATCACCACCACTGAAATAGAAAGCTTAGACAGCACAGGACCTGCATCCAAGGCTGCATCACAAATATACTGGAGCCCATGGACCAACTGGTCTGCTAAATCAACATAAGCAGCAGGAACCTGCTCACTACCTAGACCCTGGCGCAAAAGCTTGGCCCATTCAGTTAGGGTCTGCGACACCAGGGCCGAGGCCAAGACTGGACGCCATTCCCGTCCCAGCCATAGTAAACATGCTGCGTGTCACAGCCTCAGTTTCCTGTCAGCCGGGTCCTTAAGAGGCGGGGATTCCTCTACTGGAGGAGCCTGCCCTAGGCTTACCAGACCAAGATTGCTTGGAACTTCCTGGGGAAGACTTGAGAGATCTGTTTCCTTTATCTGCCGTCCCAGGAGCCCAGAAGAATTTATTATGGGCTGAGAAGGAAGGCCTCGTCGCAGACAAGGCTGGGTGGCTGGGTCCACAGTGGTACAGTCCTTTTCTTTCTAAACTTCCTTTCAAGGCCTCAAAATTGTCAGGAGGAGGAATAACCAGAGTTTGGCCAATCATTATATCAGACACATTCTGGATGATTAAGAATAGGGAAACACATAAAAAACACGAGAGAGCGCACGCCAACCCTAGTGTGTTATTGTTTATTTAGAAGTTCAAATATGTAACATACGAAGGCTGCACTCATTGCCATCCAATGGTATAACACATTGTACAGCTCCACAGTGACCTCCTCTCCTGCTCTGTGTGGATTAGCTGGCTCACTGAAACCTCCTGCGTAAGATGGATTTTTGTCTGCATAAGCCGCCTGTTAGCTCAACCACTATCCACTCTGAGCACTCGCACGGACCAGCCGGCGCTTGTGTGACATCACTCGAGACCAAGGGAGGGGGAGCGCAGTGGTGCAGCTGACTCCTCGCGAATAGTTCAAACAAATGCCATAGACACCATGTTTCAGAGGCGTGGAGTTGCCACCATCCCAAATTTAAAGACAACATACCCTACAGCCAGTTCTGTAGGTTACGCAGAAACTGTAGTAGCACTAATGATGATGATCAAGCTTGTTTACTGTCAAAAAAGTTCTTGGAAAAAGGATATGAAGATCATCATATCCAAAAAGCAAGAGACCGTTATAGAGAAGGGATCCCGAGTAAGAACATGATCACATCTGGAAAAGATCAACACAATACCCTCTTTATCACCACTTTTAATGACCAACACTGGGCCATCAAAAGAGCAGTTCAAAAGCATTGGCCAATTTTGGGGCAGGATAAAACACTTGGAAAAATCCTCCCTAATAAACCTCAGGTGGTCTTTCGGCGTGCTAAAAATGTAAAAATTGCCCCTAGCCGCCTCAAAGACAAACAAAATGTAAACATGCAAAACATTCCCCAGTTTTTTAGCATCACAGGATGTTATAGATGCAAAGGAACTAAATGCAAAGCATGCAAATTTATTTCTCATGGGCAGAAGTCCTTTAATAGTAAAGATGGTCGTACCTTCCAAATCAAACAATTTATATGCTGTAATACGCAGTTTGTCATTTACGGTCTAAGGTGTCAATGCGGGTACCTGTATGTAGGTAGAACAGTGCGGGCTATGAGGACTCGCTTTGGCGAACATCGTAGATATATATATATATAAAAAAAAAAAAAAAGATTGAGAAACATAGTGTGCCCCGTCACTTTAAACAAAAACATGATGGTAGCACTGTGGGGCTGGAGTTATTTGGAATAGAATCAATTCCCATGTCCATTCCAAAAGGTGAACGTTTTGCCAGATTGTGCAATCGTGAATCTTTTTGGATCTTTACTTTAAGCAGCATGTCACCGGAAGGATTAAATGAGGAGCTTGAAATAAGTACCCTCATATGATCAAATATCAAATTTAGAATGAATTTTAGAGTATATTTTTATATCACATTACATTTTATTAAATTTTGATTTATTAATATTCACATTAATCTTTCATATATATACTCTTTTATATTTATATTTTTCTTATTGCATTGGATTTTATGAGACCGTATTATGTATTATGTGTTTGACCTATGATGATATATATAGTCGTATGACTTTTAATGATTATCGCTACAAACCATTAAATGTATTATACATACAAAATTACATTAATTCCTATAGTGGATATATATTTTAATAGCATTATGATGTGCCATATCTTATGAATTCATTGAAAATAATCATGATCTTACAAAGTTTGTTTCAGTCAATTATGATGTATATTACATATAGTATATTTTTAATATGGTGCTTTGTCACAAGTACTACATAAATAACTATACAAGTAGAATGCTCTCATTTAAAATACTTTTTTATTAAGATTTATATTAAAGTTAGACATAGTTTAAAATGCCGCTATTAATACCCGATCCTTGTTGTAGATATGTCTTTTCCTGTTCACTCCCTGCTCCTGGTCTGTTGGATGCCATTGGCTCACGGTGAGGGAGGGCGGGGGTCTTACAGTATATAATGACACAATATGTGATGAGGGCGTTACCTAAAGAAGGAGGCCACGCCTCCGAATCATGTTGTCTATGGCATTTGTTTGAACTATATGAGAGGAGTCAGCTGCACCACTGCGCTCCCACTCCCTCGGTCTCGAGGGATGTCACACAAGCGCTGGCTGGTCCATGTGAGTGCTCAGAGTGGATAGTGGTTGAGCTAACAGACGGCTTATGCAGACAAAAATCCATCCCACGCAGGAGGTTTCAGTGAGCCAACTAATACACACAGAGCAGGAGAGGAGGTCACTGTGGAGCTGTACATGCGTTATACCATTGGATGGCAGTGAGTGCAACCTTCGTATGTTACATATTTGAACTTATAAACAATAACACACTAGGGTTGGCGTGCAATCTCTCTTGTGTTTTTTATGTATTTCTAGATTCATGTCCGCCACCCAGTGGACTTGTGGGAGAGCTGCAATTTTATACATCCGACATCGAACACTGTTGGAATGTGAAAAGTGGGGACAGCGCTAGATTTGGTTTGTTGTATACAATTTAAGAATAGGGAAAGGCTTTCTAGCAATAAGCCTCTTTTTAATGCGAAGAATGTATGGGGGCTAACCAGCAGCAGGTCTATCTATCCAGAGGGCCCATCATAGCCACCATGTGTTGAGAAGTCAACAAAGTAACTTCATGAAATTCTGGTGGTGAAAAATCATCTGCAGCATCTGCTAAAATGCCAGCATCCCCCTTGCCTTATGCAAATGGAAGAGCAGCAGGCAGTTCAGGTTGTAACGTCTGAAGATAACCAGAAGCAGGAGAGTCAGAAAAGCGTTTATGGGTGTTAGCACCTGGCAACAACCTTTGGAATAGATCACACATAGTGGCAGAGAATTCTGCCTTAGTCAGGCTGCATGTTGCATGCCTGTGACGGAGCCTGAATTATGAAGCTGGAGCTCTGGACCCTGCTCTGGGACAAAATAACTGCCATCAACCTGAGGGGAACTTGGGAGTTTCCTTTGGGTCTGTGGTGTAATCCCCGTTAGTCACATAGTCTCCTATTCCTGAGCAACTGCAAGCTGCCACTGCTAGGTGAAAAGCTTTTCCTGTGGGATACTTATGGAATAGCAGCAGACTGAGGGGGTTAATTCTGTCTGCTATGAAGGAATTGCATCTGGTATCTGTCAACAGGTAAGGCTTGATTCACATCTATGCATGTTGCTTTTGAGCATTTTTGCAGTGCTTTTTGCGGTGCTTTCCACGTTTTTGGACACTGTGGTTGCAACCAACTTAGCAACCAGCTATATACAGTGTAAAAAAAA
The DNA here is from genome assembly GCA_028564925.1 of Lithobates sylvaticus. Lineage (NCBI taxonomy): Eukaryota > Metazoa > Chordata > Amphibia > Anura > Ranidae > Lithobates > Lithobates sylvaticus. The sequence continues at coordinate 159,604,917 of CM053036.1, read as the reverse complement.
AAAAAAAAGGAAAAAACGCAAATCGCGACAAAAACGCGGTACTTGCATTTTGGATGCGGGTCCATTGACTTCTATTACATGCAAAACGCTGCATTTTGCAAGAAAAAAAGTCTGCGACCCTTTCCAAAAATGCAGAGGCACAAAAATGCCTTGATGTGAACATGTTCCATAGGAACCCATGTTAAAAAATTTCCCTGCATTTCTGCAAAATGCGTCAAAAAATGCATTAGTGTGAATCAAGCCTAAGACAGTAAACTATCAGCTTGCAGCTGGCTGAAAATAGAGGGCAGAAGTGAGCAGTAAGGAGTCTTATGAGCACTACATCACAAGCCAGGGAGGAACTTCCAGTAAGGAGAGGGAAGAGAAGACCATCAATTTGATATAGGTAAATGCGTTGTTACCTCTAATACTTAGTAAGCAAGACAATAACCAGGGATAGACACTCAAGTGTAGGTCAATCCATAACCTGTGCATAACAAAATCATGTGTGTGCATGTGGTGTGTCTTGTTTGTTTACTACATGGATATGTAGTAGACACGACACTATATCCTTTTTCCTACAAGACATGTAGGAACCGGTATGTTAAAGGTACAGAGGAACACGATTTATGGCTGTTTTCATGTCTAGGATCCAGGCGTCACCTGTCACAGTGGGTGGTATTCCCCTGACGGGGTCTTCAGGGTCTGCGGTCCCCAGCCCTGGACTTATATGCAACCCACTCACTCGTTGCACCATGTACATTGAACTCAGGATCCAGTGCCCGAAGAAACAGACTGGCCCCATGACTGTGGGGTCTGGGTACAATTTTCATACATATACATCAAAGGTAACATATTTGGATAGGGCTAGTGAGTCCTAAGGTGATAAGCAGTAAGATCTTGGAAGAAGTGTCAGTTGAAGGAGGTGAAAAATAGAAAAAATATCTTCTCCAACAGGAGAAGGGATCCATCACCTAAGGACACTAGCAAAAATGGGGGGCTTCATGGAAAGGGTGGGGTTTTATGGGAAGACAGAGGCAGTTCCCAGCAAAAGCTTTTACCAGTGTCTAATCAGCTTAAGGTAGCTGCATATTTCCCATGGTCTAAGAGTCAACCCTTGTGCCCTGTACTGTATGAAGAAGATAAATAGTTTTCCTAAGAACTAAAGAGGTAAAAAGTGGCCCACCCTGAAATATTTTATGTTGTCCCATAATGTAAGGCTCTGGATTGTTATATGGTTATACAATTAGCTCGTTCTTTGGGGATCAGCCAGAGAACATTGGATATATTTAAGTGATTCATATCAGTGCCTTAAAAAAAAAAAGTATTTCATATACACATTGCATGATACATTGTTAGTTAGCCTCCTTAGGGCTTATGCACACAGGACATTTTAAAAAACGCCAGAGCTAAAAACACCTGTTTTTCGCACTTAGCCACGTTTTTACATTAGCGTTATTGCACGTTTTCCCGCATTTTTTGTCGTTAGAGGTTTTCATTAAAAACACTATTTATAATGCAAAAATGCCTAAAAACATCAAACGCGTCTTGATGCGTTTCACTACGCTTTTACAGCTCACTTGTACTGCTCCTGAAGCACAGGCTGTCGTTTTTCCTACTGCCCCGAAATTCTTTTGCCTCCAAATGCCTCTGACAGTTTATTTGTGCATGGGCTAACATGAAGGGGCTTTTAGAGGCAGTAAAAAAAAGTCAAATGCCCCTAACAGCAGCTGTAAAAACGTCCTGTGTGCATGAGCCCTTAGTTTTTAAGGTGACTATTGATGTTTCTTCCATGTTTGAAGTATGTCTAAATTTGGAGAACAGTTTGCCATCTATAGGGTTTAGCATGAATTTGCTTAATTCCTAGGGAAGGGAGTGTATGTATCAACCCATGAAAGTTAAAATTCTGTTTCACTCGAAGTATAGTTTGGGTTTATATTGAAGCGTTTAAGTGCCTTGAATTTAGTACTACACAGGTCAAAATTGTTTCCATGTTTGGGGAGGTTAGGTAAAGAAATAGCTGGGTTGGTTATGAAAAGTATTTGTGTTGCTGTTCCACTACCATCTGTTACCTTGTTTAACACTCAAAGTAGGCGATTTAAATCCACAGTTATCATATTCAAAGTAGGCGATTCAAATTTGCAGTTATCATATGCTTGTGGAGTGGAACACAAGCATATAAATGTTCCAGAAAATAAAAAGGCTATTCTAGGATGTTAACGGCTTTTCTGATACTCAAGAGGAGCTACAAAGGATTTGATGTTGCTTTGCTATATCATATAGTATATGTAAACCCACCACCAATAGGTAAAACAACCCATTTAGTTTAAAATACAAATGAAAGGCAAAACATTTGTTTATATGGCAAAAATAAAACTGACAGGGGTTAAGACAATCCCTTACTCTATCCCCAAAAAATTGCTATTATTTCTACTTTAAGTAATGCTCCATATCCTACTGCAATTTGTTTTGTTTTGGATAGCGTATGGAATTAATACATTTCCTGTCATTTTTTATTCCTAAGCGAATGGAAACAACCACTTCCTTGTCGCAGAAACAACAATCATCATTGGATTTCCCATCACTTTTTTTCCCCCATAGTACACGGACAAATAGAAAAAGAGAATCTCCCCAGTGAAAACACAGTCAGCAATAAAAATTAGACAGTGGGTCTTGCTTTAATGTGGTTCCACTATGTACCAATGTGAAACATAATGCAGGTTTGAGAATTGCATCATCCCTTTTCTTAAAAACTTTATATAAAAAAAATAAAAAAAAATTGAAACAGAAAACTTAGCAGTGGTTCTGTTCTCTAGTCTACCCATCCTGTTGTCTAAGATTCAATTTCAGAAAGGAAAAATAAAATGCGAGTTGGGATAAATATGGACAGATCTTTTGTCTATGGATAGAGATGAATATATATTTCCAAATATATGATGAAATAACCTGTGCATTATAACCCTCAGTACTGCTGACATGTATTCTGGGGACTCACTTTATCTGCTTCGTGCTTTTGTACCGGATGAAGAGGACAATAGGATAGATATGGACACTGTGAAGACGCTCAATAGCATGAGGGGCTATGTCCAACAGACAGTGGCAGTTCTGTGAAACAAAAAAATAGGTTTGCAGTCAGGTATGCTTGTTGCATACATCCAGAGATGAACAGATTACTTTCATCTACATGTTCTTTAGATATTGCTACGGGATACAGCTTTTAAATTTACCTTCTCTGTGATCTCCTTTATTGACGCAACCGTGGTGACATCAAAGTGCCCACTTCGCCTCTTGTAGTCTATAAAAAGACAGTCCTTCACCCCACGCTCTATAGCCTGTTGTGAGGCTTTCATTACCTCTAAAAGACAAAACATTTTAATATGCAAAACATTGCACAGAAGGTAACTAGCAAAATTAATCTCTCTACAATAACCAAGGGAGAAAAGTAGTGACTGTACTCATATATTGAAAGGGTAAGACGCCTACCTAGAGGACATCTGCAGAACCTCCCTGGGGACTCCTTGACAAGCATATCTTTCACAGCATCAACTAATGGTCCTAGAATAAGCACAGGGCGAGGTGATGTGCAGTCGACCCTCTGAACTCGCTGGTATGCCAAGCTCATAGATTCTAAGAGACAAAAGTCAATGCTATGGTTGAGAAAGAAAAATTAAAACAAGTTGACTCAATTGTACTTCATATAAATGCAATATCTCCTAGTATAACAAATTGATTACTTTAAATAACTAGAGCTACTTCTCTATATGAAAATATTCAGCCTACAGACTTCTTTGTGTGGTAATTTTCCCTGTTACATGACCCAACAATAAACTACATGCCCTGGTGTTTGAAAGATCTCAGTGAGAATGAGTGCGTGTTAGATTAAAAACCAAGTTCAAAACAAAGCATTATGCTGCAAAACTACCTTGCCTTACAGAACACCAAAAAGGATTCCCTACAGGACAAGGAAGCCAGCTCTGAAACCAAGAAAAGCTACTCTATGGCTAAGAGACATTTCCCTAATCGGTTGAAAGGGCAGCTTTTGGAGTACAGAGGACCAAGGAAAAGTCCCACTGTGTCACTGGCATTTGACAAGGTTGACAACCCCTTGAACAAATGCCTTCATTAAAGGAGTGAGAGGTAGGTTGGTTTCTGGAATAAAATGGCCAAGACCTGACCTTTTCAGTGCAAGCAACCGACTCACAGAAAAATGGCTAGGGTGCAAGTTCTTCTGCTCATACCAATAGAAATATGCTTTCCAGGTATGATGGTATACCTTTCGAGAAGTGGCCTAACTCGAGTTAAGAAGCATGGTAATTAACGATACCAAGACCACACCCCCATCCTTTTCACTTAGAACCTGGACCACAAAAGCCATGTCGTTAAGGGCAGCAACTAGGAAGCAGGATGGTAAATAGGACCTTGTGACAGAAGGTCTGTATGATCCAGAAGGGTCTCGGGTGGCTATATTAACATGCTTAGAATATCCAAGAACCAAGCTCTTCTTGGCCAGTTTGGGCCACCAGATTAATTGTAGCACTTTCCACCTTAATCCTGTGAAGCAGACATAACTGAAGTGGGGGGAATGCATAAATCAGATAGAATTGATCCCACAGAGTTACTAGAGTGTCTACTGCCAACTCTAGAGGATCCCTTGTTCTGAACACAAAGTTGTCCAGTTCCTTGTTGAACCCGGATGCCAGGAGATCATGTACGCAGTGCCCCAAAAAGGACAGAATTTCCTGAGCAGTCTCTGGGTGTAGTGACCATTCCCCCCAATGCGAGTTCCTGTCGTAAAGCCTGCACGTTTTCTATTCCCAGAATGTGCACCGTGGGTCACTGCCCAATGTAAAACTAGATCTGTCACCTTCTGAGCAGTGCGACTTCTAGTGCCTTCTTGGTGAGGTTAGTCCACCACAGAAGGGAAAGATATATTACCCTAACCTCCAAGATGTTGACAGGAAGTTGAGTTTTTAAGTCCCTTGCAAGGTGGATTTCCCTAGCACTCCTCCCCAGCCTGAAAAGTCGGCATCCTTGGTGAGAACTATCCCGTTCAGCAGAAGGAAGGATCTCCCATGGCAGGAACACCTTGTTCTTGGCCTTATCCAGCACCAATCCCAGGTATGTCTGACAGTGTGTTCCCAAACCAAGATTGTGGGTTGAGAATCCAACCAAACCTCTTCAAGACCTGTATCATATGTTAGAGGTTCTCTCTCAGGGCAAAAACTGACCTTTCCCTCATAAGCAGGTTAATTAGGTATCCTAGGATGTGAATCCCATTGGAATGTGACAGAGCCAGCACCAGGTTCAAGACCATCATAAAAGACTCAAGGAGCCATGGCCAGTCGAAAAATAAGAAGAAGGTTGTCGTCCACCAACAAAGTTCAGGCAACACTGGTGAGGAGGAAAGATCAAGATGTGCAAGTATGCATCCCTGATGTCAATTGATGCTATGAATTGCCCTAGACAAAAGACTGATATGACCAATTATGTGGATTCCATGCCGAACTTTCACTTTCAGATTTTAGGTCCAGAATAGGTCGGACCTCCCCATTTGGCTTTAGAACCGTAAATAGGTTTGAACAGAACCCCCAACATGTCTCTTCCTTTGGGACATGCATTCTAACACCCTAAGGCTGAAGTTGGGACACAGCTTTGGGTAAATCCACTTTGCGCAGTTGATGAAGGCACATTGGATGGCCAAAAATTAGGTGCAGAAGGGCTCGGAAATTTCAGTTTGTAACCAGAATATGTCCTCCTGTACCCAGGAGTCCTAAATCTGAACAAATGTTTGCGAAAGTCAGCACACTATTACCAATGGAGGTGCTCCTGCATTGAGAAGGAGATTTGGGATCAGGTATGGAGGAAGACCAAGATATGTGGGAAAATGAATTGCCTGGTTTGGCCTTGGACAGGGGAGGACCGAAGGATGATTTTTTTTCTGTGCCAAGGGATCTGGCTTACCCATAGGAGATCCTTTTCTTCTTACTGGGCAAAAGAGCACTCCCTAAAGAGGTGTTCATCTTCAAATTGCATTCTTTCAAGTCCAGTAGAAAGATGCCTAGCTCAGGTGTGTCCAGCTACAACATGCTCTGCTAGAAAATGGCACTGGCACATGCGCACTCTGATCAAATGTGGCACCTTTAACAAGGTTGAAAGTGGCAGTATGGCAGTTTTCTACGAACACTGGAGAGCCAAAAATGCCAGCTGTTAAGCCTTCTGAGGGCATGCCCTGCCGATGGGGTCCAACCCTCCTAAGGAATGAAGTAGTACCATCTTACTCCAATACGCCCGCTTCGGTACCTGCTCGGTAACTGACCACCAGTCGCCCAGATCTGCTTTTAAATGCTCAGCACCCAACTTACTCCACACGGAGTAGTATTTCCAGGGCCAATGCAAAGTCATTTTGCCCACTTTGGTGCATCCATCACCTAAGGACAATAGCAAAAAACTGAGGATCACAGCATCAAGCTTTGAGTGGCTCTGTCAGTGTCCAATCACCACCTGAAGGTGGTGCAGAATATAACCTATCCATTATGATTGACCTGTGCTGTACCATAAAGAAATGTATTTTGCCAAATGAGTTGCATGCTAAAGAGAAAATTAGATATCATTTTGAGCAGATCCACTAATTTCACTTTGTGTAAATGACTCACCATCTAGGAAAGAGATGGAATCTGTGCTGATGGTATCAAGCCCCTGAAGTTCCTTGCCATCTTTAGACCCACTCCGCTTGTGTTTGTGTTTCCTGCGGAAAAAGGAGCGCCTGGCTGCAGCAGAAAGAGTCTTCCCAGCAGCACCTTCATCTTTTGCCTCTGAAACACTGAGACGGCGGGAGAATTCCTGTTCCATCCTGAAGAAAATATTTAGCATTGAGGCTTTTACATAAAGTGGGTCAAGAAAACTTCAAATACTTAGTTTTTTCACAAGTCTTATGCGACTCAGAATTTCACTATGCTCTGCAGTAAAAGATAGGGTGCGTTTACCATTTTAACAAGCTAAATATCAAATGTACTGAAGAAACTGAAAGAGACCACGCTATTTCCCAATTTTATATCTGTCCCATTCAAGTCTGTTTGTGGAATTGTGAAACAAATTGTGGCAAAGTGTCTGTATTGTGTACCAGACAGATACTGTGATACTATGTAGCTCTGTCTGACTCAGGACTTAAAGTGGTTGTAAATCTCAGGCATGGAATCTGAACAAACCACATATATTTCTATAGTTTTTACTAGCCTCTCTCCAAAGCAACTTCTCTCTGCTGTCTAGCTCCTCTGTAATCAGTCCATTCTGACACATTTTTCTCACACCAAGTGAAAAAAGGTGGAGGAATCAATCTGTTATGGACAGCCTCAGCTCTGTTTCTGTGTGCTATGTGTCCCACCCTCCAATCAGCTCTCAGAGCACCTGTACGGTGTGCAGCTGCAGATCCCTGCCCCCTGCTTTGTGAGTCTGGGAAAAATCCTTGTTATCTGAGTTTTACAAGTATGTACAGGACATATCGCTGCAAATAAACAGGTATAACTTATGCAGGAGGATTTGTTTCACCTCTGTATCACTCGAGGCTAGTAACGTCACTAGTTTTAAGTTAAGGGTTTACAACCACTTTGATGCAACCGTTCACACTTACATGTATTTGCTGGGGATCTGGCCCCTCCCCAGTTTCTGAGCATTTTCATCAAGCTGCCAACCCATCCATGCACCAAAAGCTCCCAGAGGAAGGGTGTCATCCACAAACAGGATATCGTCCTTTTTAAAACTTAGCTCCTGGGGGTTTTCTGCTGTTCTATCATAAAGTGCTCTGAAAATAAATACACAGAAATTTGGTTAAAAATCATAACAGTTTACATCAACTAAGCTCATAAATTGCCCCAGTGATGGAGCAAAGTAATGTTTACTTTCACGGGTCATGTTGTGTGCATTTATGTCTTATGGTGTTGAGGACCATAAATGAAAATTACCAAAATACCCTACAAACCAAATGTCCTGTACAGAACTTGATTCCACTTATTGAAGGAAATTTGCTGCTAGCAAAAAAGGTGAACCAATACACTGTCCTATGCAACTCTGTCCAAAAAATAATCTCATATTATGCTTTACAGCACATATGAAAAGGTCTGTCATTGGTCATGGCTTGGATATTTATATCTCATAAAACAAATATTGCATTTTTAGAGCTTGCATTACTATAGTGAAAACATTTCACAAAGTTTCTGCCACGCACAAATGTTTTAATAAAACCAACAGTAACTTTCCACTCCCTTAAAACCAGATGTGTGTGGTCCACGGTAGTGCCAGCCAGCAATGCTATTATGTGCCTAAATCCCATGAGCACACTTGTGCTGTACTAACCATATTCCTATAAGTACCAGCACCTTAGATAATACCAGGCTGTATCTACACTACATCCCTCACCAATGCACTGACTTGCAGGATCCTCCTAGAAGCTATACAACATGCATACCTCAATTTTACTGCCATGCTTAGAAGTTAAAAAATAAATGTGCATTCAATCATAGAATGTAGGCAATGCACAACAAACTTAGTGTCACAGTCATAGGAAAACCACAGGCAGGTATTCTGAGTTTTTAGAAATATACAAGGGTGGCCATGTCCCTGGGACAGAACTACAGCAAAGCACACAGATTGTGTGTACATAGTACATTCCTAAAGTATTCCGACCCTCCTTCACTTTAATGTTATGTATGCCTATACATGTTAGAATGCCAGATACTACAGTAATTTAAACTATTTTTTTTCACATTAATCTACACTTAGTACCACATAATGACAAAGTGAAAACAGAATTTTAGAAATGTTTGCAAATGTATGGAAAAGGAAAAAACTGAAATCACATTGGAATAAGTATTCAGACCCTTTGCAACAACACTTGAAAATACGTTTATGCCTTGACTGGAGTCCACATGTGGTAAATTAAATGGATTGGACATGAGGCCTTTCTATAAAAGGCCTCACATCTGACAATGCATACCACATCAGAACAACAACCATGAAGTCAAAAGGAACTGCCTGCAGAGCTCAAAAACTGGATTATAGCAAGGCACAGATCTGAGGAAGGCTACAAAAAAATTTCTGCTGCACTGAAGGTTCCTAAGAGCACAGTGGCCTCCATATTTCTCAAACAGAAGAAGTTTGGCACAACCAGGATTCAGGAGTAAACTGAGCAATCAGGGGAGAAGGGCCTTAGTACAAGAGGTGACCAAGAACCCAATGGTCACTCTGAGCTCCAGAGATCCTGTGTGGAGATAGGACAAAGATCAAAAAGGACACAACCATCACTGCAGCCCTCCACCAATCTGGGCTTTATGGCAGACAGAAGCCTCTCCTTAGTGCAAAACACATGAAAGCCTGCTTGGAGTTTTCAAAAAAGCACCAGAAGGACTCACTGAGGTACAAGATTCTCTTGTCTGATGAAACCAAGATTGAACTGTTTGGCCTCAATTCTAAATGTCATGTCTGGAGGAAACCAGACACTGCTCATCACCTGCCCAATACCATCCCAATAGTGAAGCATGGTGGTGGCAGTATGATGCTGTGGGGGTGTTTTTCAGCAGCAGGGATTGGAAGACTGGTCAGGGTTGAGGGAAAGCTGAGCAAAGTACAGTGATACCCTCAATGAAAACCTGTTCCTCAGCACCTCAGGAAGGTTCACCTTCCAACAAGATCCTAAGCACACAGCCAAGACAACACAGGATTGGCTTTGGGGCAACTCTGCAAATGTTCTAGAATAGTCCAACCAGAGCCCCGAATTGAACACCTTTAAAGAGACCTGAAAATGCCAGTCCACCAACGGTCCCCATCCAACCTGAGTTGAGAGGATTTGAAAAAATTAGCAGAAAATCCCACAATCCAGGTGTGAATACTCAAGTATATGTGATATTAAATCATTTTTTTATTAAATGCAGACATTTCTAGAATTCTGATTTCACTTTGTCATTATGGGGTACTGAGTGTAGATTAACCACATGCCGACCGCGCTATAGTCGAAAGACGTCTACAGCGCGGTCGGCTTGTTCTAAGTGGACGTCCTCCCAGAAACTTGCTCCCGCGCACCCCCTGGGGCACGCACTCGGGAACATCCATGACCGCCGGGTCCCGAGGACCCGGCGCATCACGGATCACGGTAAACAGCCGCTGATATGACGGAGCGATCACATGTACACAAACCGGCGTCACGTCATGACGCCGGCTCCTCCCACCCCTCTCTGTACCGATCGGTACAGAGAGGGGAGAAGCGGAGAGGGGGAGAGACGGGGACCAGCGCTGTGGGCTGGATGTGTAGTGCCCACAGCGCTGGATGTGTAGTGCCCACAGCGCTGGTCAATGCTCTGCCACCACTGTGCAATACTCTGCCAATACTCTGCCATCATTTTTAATAGAAACAAAGAATTATTTTTATTTTTTTTTACCGGATTTTCAGTATTTTTTGATTTATAGCGCAAAAAATAAAAAACCCAGCAGTGATTAAATACCACCAAAAGAAAAAACTGTATTTCCGTGAAAAAAAGGACACAAAATTCATTTGGGTACAGTGTTGCATGACGGAGTAATTGTCATTCAAAGTGTGAGAGCACCAAAAGCTGAAAATTGGTCTGGTTAGGAAGGGGGTTTAACTGCCCAGTGGTCAAGTGGTTAATGAGAAAAAAAAAAAAAAAAAAGAATTTAAACAATTGTAGTATCAGGTTACAACATAACAAAACTAAAAAAAAGTGATACTAGAAATGCACTGCATGCGAAATTTCCATAACATGCTTCCAATTCCTTATCATTTTAACCTTTTCTAAATTAGAACTTCAGGCCAACAGTTGGATATTTGAAACTATTTATAACTTTGGTTGGCCCTTTCTATAATTCATTCACTTCTTCCAGATAACATAACCAGAACAGCAACTTTGCATTCCTTAATGCCGCTTATACAGTTCTGAACCAGCCATAGTAAATTAATAATCATAATGAAAATGTAACCACTCTCCAGTGCCAACTTGACAGATCTGTTAAATGCAGAAGAAGTTCATCAGCTCAGAGTGCAGAGAGGGAACACAATTCATGATTTGGGAACTTATGTTAGTTGCATTTGAAAAAAAAAAAAAAAAAAAAATCTTAAAAGCGGAGCTCCAGCCTCCATCCGCTCATCAGAACCCTCCGGTGCCAGAATTGGCACCTTTCAGGGGGGAGGGGGGTACAGATACCTGTATAATACATGTATCTGCACCCACTTCCGGGCATAGATAGCTGCAGAATCTGTGGGTATTTACGACATTTCCTGTCATCCCGCTGTCTGCTGGGAAATGCACGGATCCCAGAGACAGCAGGGAGCGTCCTAATTGCGCAGCGCGACTCGCGTATGCTCAGTAGGGAACCGGGAAGTGAAACCGCAAGGCTTCACTTCCTGATTCCCATACCGAAGATGGCGGCGGCAGCACCCGAGAGACGATCGACAGATCGGCTTTCGGGTGCCGACATCGCAGGTGCGCTGGACAGGTAAGTGTCCATATTTTAAAAGCCAGCAGCTGCAGTATTTGTAGCTGCTGACTTTAAAAAAAAAATTTTTTCGCCGGACTCCCTCTTTAAGTACGGTAATGCAAATGATAATTTAAATAACCAGCTCCCCCTCTCTCACACACAGAGTTTAGCTCCATGTTTAAAACTAACCTGACATAGAATCCATCCCCAGTTTGGTCTTTGATTTTATTGAACTCCTCTAGTTTTTGCTGTACTTTTAGCTTGACATTCTCTGTTGGTTTCAGCATTTCTAGGTACGCTTCTTCGGCTGTTTTGTTCCTCATATCAACAGAGCCATACTACAGGAGGTAAAAGAAAAAACAAAAAAAACAAACAGAATTATAAAAGGGCCAACATATTTACAAACACTATAAATATAGAATTCACAGAACAAACACAGACCTTGTTCACACTAGTGTGATTTCAGATACAATGACATCAATGGAAATCACATATTTTTCCAACAGTGGGCATTCACAAATATGCAGCACAGCATGATTTTGGAAAAGGGTTGTTTGCTACTTTGGTGTGATTTCAGCGTGATTTTGGCCCCATAAAATACACAAACCAAATCCAAAATGCAACTAAGTTGCACTGCATAATCGCACTGAAAATCTGATCAAATCGCAGTAGGTGTGAACTTAGCCTCACAAAACAACAAAGCCCAACTCCAGGAAAAAAAAACGAAAAGAAAAAAAAATATCACAGGTAATACCGCTGCTAGGGGTAGCTGATCCAGGGAATATCCAATTGCCTCCTGGGGGATCAGGAACATTTCTTTTTCTGCCGCTGGAGAAAACTGGACCATGCCTAATTTTTTATTTTTCTGCTTTCCTCTGCATCAGTGAAGGGTGAAAAAGAAGATTTTCTATGTGCGTGTGTTTTTTTTTTTTTTTTTAATTGGTTGAAATGCATGGATTAGTGTCTTTTTTTCAACCTATCTACGCAACTACGCCTTGCTATGCTCCCCCACCCCCCTCGCTACTGCCCTCATGCCTCTGGTCATAATGATACCTCACGTGTGGTACAATTGATTTTTCCATCCACATGCTTGCCCTACGCTGCACTTTTTGTATAGGGTGTGTGTGTTGGGGGTTGGGAGTGACATGGGTATTTATATATTTTTTCATTATTATCCGATATCATTTTTTCTTCACTTTTTTATACTACTTTACTGCTATCTCAAGGGTGCTAATTAGGTAAAGGGGGGGGGGGGGCAGCGACACATTGCAAGACCCATAAAAGTGATCGGGCGCCCCAGGTCACTTTTATCAGAAACAGGAAAGGAAAAGATGGCGCAAAAAACAGAACATGCACTGTATGAATAATTAAAGTTTGGATGATTGTTGAAAAATGGATTGGTGAACAACAAGTCCCAGCAAATGAGGAAAGAGATTGATTTGAGGCACCAGCGGCAGCTCCCCTGGGAGTTAAAGCAAACGCTGGAAGACAGGTAAAAAGAAGGACAAGGTGCGCCAGACTAAGTGCAGCATATAGCAACCGATTTATTTAAGAACAAAAGCCAAATGGCTACTCACACAGTATAGGTGAGAATCAGGCATATGATAATAACGGTGATGTCCGTGGTCCACAAGGTCCAGAGCGGCATCCCAGCAAGCTGCAGAAGATGGGTTGGCAGAGCGGCATGTAGGACCAGCCTAGTGTCTGCTGAAAGGCATGCGTGCCAGCGTGGAACGCAAGCTCGGAGGGGTCTGTAAACCGGAAGGGACGTTTGGACGTATCAGATGACGCGTTTCAAAGCATCCACTTTTTTCTCAGATCTAATTGGTGGTTAGAAATGTCTATCTTTTATAGACTGACGCCGGCGGTATGTGACGGCGTCTGCGTTTACAGTAAAGTTTAAGGGGCCAGAGGCATGACATATACCAGAAGATTAGCACTAATTTTATAATACACCATTAAATTTATAAAAATGGACAGGATAAAGAGTGAAAAAAAAAAAAATGATATATGATGAAGAAATTAATAAGATATATCATATGATAATAATAGACGCAAAAGAGGAACACATATGTTGTCCATATGTATATACTATTACATAGATGAATAAGAAGATATGGTTAGCAAATTATTCAAATTATTGAAGATTATTAGTTTAAAAATGATATCAACAAAAAATAGTACAAAAGAAACAAAAATGAGAGTTGATTCGTATATATATAAAAAAAAATGATTAAATAAAAAAAAAAAAATACTATGTATGAAAAAAAAAAAATATTAATAAAACATGTATTATATATATATATATATACACACATACATACATTATATATATATATATATATATATATATAATAACACATACACACATTATTAAAATAGAATTTTCTTAGAGAAAGTTTGTGTGTATATATATATATATATATATATATATATATATACACACACACACATACACAAACTCTAAGAAAATTCAATTTTAATAATACCTGGATCGAGACCACTATATGGTGTGAATGGAGCAAGTGTGGAACATTATATAAAAATATATATGTACAGCAAACTAGTGCATAAGGAGAAATGAGCAGGAATAGGGTGATGGGCTAGTCATGATCACATGAATACAAAGACATATTGGCATTTACAGTCATCAGTGGGTCCAAAGGCAACCATGTTCAAAAGTCAGAGTGCCTACACTAGTGTATGTACATAGGCACCCACACACAACAGTATAAATATATATATATATATATATATATATATATATATATATATATATATATATATATATATATATATATATATATATATATATATACATACATACATACATACACACACACATATACACACACACACACACATACATACATATACACACACATTTTACAAAAAACTCATATTATACCCGTATAAATAGTTAACCAATAAAAGAAAAATAAGTGAATGATTATTATATAACTATTGATTTGAATTTCCTCTTTTTTTTCACTCTGTTTATTCTGTCCATTTTTATTAATTTAATGGTGTATTATTGTTGTATTATAATTGTGTGCTAAGCTTCTGGTATATGTCATGTCTCTGGCCCCTTAAACTTTATTGTAAACATGGACGCCATCACATGCCGCCCGTGTCAGTCTATAAAAGAGAAGACATATCTAACCACCAATTAGATCTGAGGAAAAAGCAAAAGCTTTGAAACGCGTCATTTGACACATCCAAACGTCACTTCCGGTTTACGGACTCCTCCGAGCTTGCGTTCCACGCAAGCCTTTCAGCAGACACTAGGTTGGTCCTATATGTCGCTCTGCCAACCCATTTTCTGCTGCTTGCTGGGACGCCGCTCTGGATGCAACCCTGGACCCTGCAGTGACCTTACGGACATTACCATTATTATTCTATGCCTGACTCTCACCTATACTGTGTGAGTAGCCATTTGACTTTTGTTCTTAAATAAATCGTTTGCTATATGCTGCACTTAGTCTGACGCACCTCGTCCTTTATCATCTTCTTTTCACTTTTATCAGAAAGCCCTTAACTGGCTGATAAAGCCAGTACTAAGCTCATGGCTGCAGAAGCAGCTGTGAGCTTGATTTAACCACTACCATGCAGTTTATAAAACATACCCCGGTAGACAAGTGATTAAGCTTTAGACAGTGAAAAATATTTTACATATTTGCTGGGAAGTAGGGTTGGACTAGTGCAGGAGTCGTCCCATGCAAGGGCAGCTATGATTCCACTGTAACTGAAGAAAGTATCAGACTAGCTGCTTTCTAGCTATTAAAGAAACGCATGCGTCTATGAAGCCAAACCAAGTAATATCTCTATGTGCCATCAGCACGTCACAGCTTGGAATTGTGTAAGAAGCTGTAGAGGTAAACAGTTTAGTTCCACCCTCAATTTTAATGGCACATAACAACTGAAAGACTAGAGTTCACCCGCAGGTCTGCAGAAACAGGGAAGAATCCCATGATAGGAGTGGTAAGAGGGGAAGCACCAAGGCTCCTTCCCTTTTTACATTTTAGATGCAACTTCATCTGAAAAAAGGATAACAGTAGATCTTCATTCAGAATCATTAAACACAATAAACAGAATATTAGAATAAAGCAATGCAACATGCAATTTGCCACCTATATCAATCACATAAAATGGATTATTAGGGGGAAATTACTTTCCTAATCACTTTTCTGCTGTTTGTGTCCTGCTGCATACTGTATCACTAAAAATAACAAACTCACATTTTATTTACATAAGAATTCAATAAAATATTTGAAGTCAAATGTAACAAAAACAAAAACCGAAAAAAAAAAAAAAAAAAAAAAAAACAATCCCAGGCACACTATTCACTAGACTGTGTCCAATCCTTGTCCTCATGTTGACCATGATTTGAGCATTGTGCTGCCATCTTGTGGCTGAATAATGACAAGTCTGCAGAAAAGTTGTATATGCACTAAAGAGACCTATTTGTCAGTATTCATTTGAAGGAAACTGCAAGATACAGTACTCAAAAGTGAGTACACCCCTCACATTTTTGTAAATATTTTATTATATCTTTTCATGTGACAACACTGAAGAAATGACACGTTGTTACAATGTAAAGTAGTGAGTGTACAGCTTGTATAACAGTGTAAATTTTCTCTCCCTTCAAAATAACTCAACACACAGCCATTAATGTCTAAACCATTGGCAACAAAAGTGTGTACACCCCTAAGCGAAAATGTCCAAATTGGGCCATTTTTCCTCCCCAGTGTCATGTGACTTGTTAGTGTTACAAGGTATCAGGTGTGAATGGCGAGCAGGTGTGTTAAATTTGGTGTTATCGCTCTCACTCTCTCATACTGGTCACTGGAAGTTCAACATGTCACCTCATGGCAAATAACTCTGAGGATCTGAACAAAGAATTGCTGCTCTACATAAAGATGGCCTAGGCTAAAAGAAGATTACCAAGGCCTTGAAACTGAGCTGCAGCATGGTGGCCAACACCATACAGCGGTTTAACAGGACAGGTTCCACTCAGAACAGGACTCGTCATGGTCGTCCAAAGCAGTTGAGTGCACATGCTCAGTGTCATATCCAGAGGTTGTCTTTGGAAAATAAAGATATGAGTGCTGCCAGCATTGCTGCAGAGGTTGAAGGGGTGGGGGGTCAGTCTGTTAGTGCTCAGACCATACGCCGCACTCTGCATTAAATTGGTCTGCATGGCTGTCGTGCCAAAAGAAAGCCTCTTCTAAAGACGATCCACAAGAAAGCCTGCAGTTTGCTGAAGACAAGCAGACTAAGGACATGGATTACTGGAACCATGTCCTGTGGTCTGATGAGACCAAGATAAACTTGTTTGGTTCAGATGATGTCAAGCGTGTGTGGCGGCAACCAGGTGAGGAGTATAAAGACAAGTGCGTCTTGACTACAGTCAAGCATGGCGGTGGGAGTGTCATGGTCTGGGGCTGCATGAGTGCTGCTGGCACTGGGGAGCTACAGTTCATTGAGGGAACCATGAATGCCAACATGTACTGTGACATCATAAGGCAGAGCATGATCCCCCCTCCCCTCAGAGACTGGGCCGAAGGGCAGTATTCCAACATCATAACGACCCCAAACACACCTCCAAGACGACTGCTGCCTTGCTAAAGAAGATAAGGGTAAAGGTGATGGACTGGCCAAGCATATCTCCTGACCTAAACCCTATTGAGCATCTGTGGGGCATCCTCAAACAGAAGGTGGAGGAGTGCAAGATCCCCAACATCCACCAGCTCCGTGATGTCATCATGGAGGAGTGGAAGAGGACTCCAGTGGCAACCTGTGAAGCTTTGGTGAACTCCATGCCCAAAAGGGTTAAGGCAGTACTGGAAAATAGTGGGCCACACAAAATATTGACACTTTGGGCCCAATTTGGACATTTTCACTTTTCGGTTTAGACATTAATGGCTGTGTGTGGAGTTATTTTGAGGGGATAGAAAATTTACACTGTTATACAAGCTGTACACACTACTTTACATTGTAGCAAACTGTAATTTCTTCAGTGTTGTCACATGAAAAGATATAATAAATATTTACAAAAATGTAAGGGGTGTACTCACTTTTGTGAGATACTGTATATGTACAAGAAAACCAAATGTCCTAAGAGGCTTTTAAAGGTTTGGGTGATTGTGAATAGATCTCAAAAGACCATCAGGTTGTGTGTGTGCGCATGCATATGCAGTTACTTACGTTTCTACGCAAACCACTGCACGTCAGCATGCATGTACATGCTGCTGTGTATGCATCACTATACAATGCAAGACTCCCATAAGATAGTTATCAAAATCAGATGAAATACAGCAGAGGCGCCTATGCTTTAAGCGGAGGCCGCAGATGTGAAAGCCATATGAACTGCAAAAAAGGGAAAAAAGGGAAACTGAGGATATAAATATGGGAGCTGGCCCTGCTGGACTTGGTTCTTGGTTTTCAACATACACAGCCTGGGGGCTGTGAAATGTCAGGACGCCTGATAGAGAAATGTACTTTCTCAGGGTCTGCGATTCACCAAAATGCAATAAATAGGCAAATTTCACATCTCCATGAACAGGTAAACAGCATTCCCTATACTTCCATTATGAAAAAATTCCTTTTAATACAATGAAAATTAAATGAAAATGAAAGTCGAGTATTTTATGATTGACAAAAGCAGAGATGTAAAAATAGCATACTGTATTCCTAAATTTACAAAAAGACAGATTTGAAAACAGGAATGACTGAAGGCAAGCAAATATCCTACAACATCTGGATAAATAAGTATATACGCTGCACTTTCCAAAGTCATACACTATACCCGTGTAAAAAGAAAAAACCTCCAATAGTGAACATCTTTCCTAACAGTGAAAAGTGACCATAGTGCAATAAATGAACACATATAATAAAAATAAATATTACACATATATTAAAAATAAAAAGGGTGTATATAAAAGCCTAAACAATGATAATATATATATATATATATATATATATATATATATATATATATATATATATATATATATAAAGTGCTACTGTGCAAAGAGGTGCAATTCACACTTTTATGATCCTGTATAGATGATCAGTGACCCACTAATGCATAAAAAAAGTGCTCCTGTGCATAGCATCCAGTATTGTATAGTATATCAATATTGCATTTCTGGGTTGTTCAAAGTTCTCCTGTACAAGTGTATGATATCCAAAAAGAGTCTAACCAGATGTAATAAAGTTCATGCGATTATAAAATCCAGGATTCCGGTGTAACTACAAGAGCCCAGAGGTGGTTCATATCCGTGTTTTGACTGCGCTTAGTTGCAAGCTCGTGCGCTCTGCGGTGAGCATTAAATACATAAGGGGAGCACCAGAGTGAGGAACACCACAGCATGTTCTTATCATTGCACTTAGCGTTTTTTTAATCGCATGAACTTTATAGTCGTATGAACTTTATTACATCTGGATAGACTCTTTTTGGATACCATACACTTGTACAGGAGCACTTCTTTGAACATCCCAGCAATGCAATATTGATATACTAAATAATACTGGATGCTATGCACAGGAGCACTTTTTTTTTTATGCATTAGTGGGTTACTGATAATCTATACAGGATCATAAAAGTGGGAATTGCACCTCTTTGCACAGTAACACTTTATATCTATTATCATCATTGTTTAGGCTTTTATATACACCTCTTTTATTTTTAAAATATGTGTAATATTTATATATTTATTTTTACTATACGTGTTCATTTATTGCGCTATTGTCACTTTCCACAGTTTTTTTCCCCCACTATTGGACCTTTTTTTATATGTTTCTTTTTACACGGGTATAGTGTACAACTTTGGAAAGCTCAGCGTATATATTTATTTATCCACATTTGCATGATATGAGGCATGTTTAACGCTTGCAGCCGATTTTTGATAATTAAGGCATTTTGGATTAGTGGAGGCTCACAGGACTCTTTATATTTTAGCTTTATCCTACATCTATTTGCTCAGTGCAGTACACTCCCACCTACAGTGCCTTGAAAAAAAGTATTCATACCCCTTGAAATGTTCCACATTTTATCATGTTACAACCAAAAACAAATGTATTTTATGTAATAGACTAACAGAAAGTGGATCATAATTGTGAAATTGAAGAAAAATTATAAATGGTTCTCCAAATTTTTTACAAATAAATATCTGAAAAGTGTGGTGTGCATTTGTATTCAGCCCTATTTACTATGATACCCCTACATAAAATCTAGTAGAACCAATTGCCTTCAGGAGTCACCCAATTAGTAAGTGGTGTCTACTTGTGTATAATTGAATCTCAGTATAAATGCAGCTGTTCTGTGAAGCCCTCAGAAGTTTGTTAGGGAACCTTAGTGAACAAACAGCATCACAAAGGCCAAGGAACTCACCAGATAGGTCAGGGATAAAGTTGTGGAGAAGTTTAAAGTAGGGTTAGGTTATGAAAAATATCCCAAGCTTTGAACATCTCATGGAGCACCGTTCAAGCCATCATCTGAAAATGGACAGAGTATGGCACAACTACCAAGACATGGTCCTCCACCTAAACTGACAGGCTGAGCAAGGAGAGAATTAAACAGAGAAGCAGCCAAGAGGCCCCTGGTAACTCTGAAGGAGCTGCAGAGATCCACATCTCAGGTGTGAGAATATGTCCACAGGACAACTATTAGTCGTGAACTTCTCAAATCTGACCTTTATGGAAGAGTGGCAAGAAGAAAGCCATCGTTCAAAGAAAGCCATAAGAAGTCCCGTTTGCGAGAAGCCATGTGGGGGACACAGCAAACATCTGAAAGAAGGTGCTCTGGTCAGATGAGACCAAAATTGAACTTTTTGGCCTAAAAGCAAAACGCTATGTGTGGCGGAAAAATAACACTGTACATCACCCTGAATACACCATCCCCACTGTGAAACATTGTGGTGGCAGCATGTTGGGATGCTTTTCTTCAGCATGGACAGGGAAGCTGGTCACAGTTAATGGGAAGATTGATGGAGCCAAATACAGGGCAATCTTTGAAGAAAACCTGTTTGAGTCTGCAAAAAACTTAACAGGGGCGGAGGCTCGCCTTCCAGCAGGACAACGTACAGCCAGAGCTACGATGGAATGGTTTAGCTCAAAGCATAATGTTTTAGAATGGCCCAAAGTCCAGACTTAAATCCAACTGAGAATCTGTGGCAAGACTTGAAGATTGCTGTCCACAGACACATCCAATTTGACAGAGCATGAGCTATTTTTCCAAGAAGAATAAGCAAAAATGTCACTCTAGATGTGCAAAGCTTGTACAGACATACCCCAAAAGACTTGCAGCTGTAATTGCAGCGAAAGATGGTTCTATAAAGTATTGACTCAGGTAGGCAGAATACAGATGCACGCCACGCTTTTCAGATATTTATTTTCAAAAAACTTTGAACACCATTTATCATTTTCCTTCCACTTCACAATTATGTGCCACTTTGTGTTGGACTATCGCATAAAATTCCAATAAAATACATTTAGGTTTTTGGTTGTAACATGACAAAATGTGGACAATTTCAAGTGGTATGAATACTTTTTCAAGGCACTGTATGGTCCTCTTACAACTCCACTGATATCTATAAGAAACAGAAAATACGGTAATGGAACACTTAACCAATGCAATCTTTCAAAACCACTGCATCCAAGGCATTAGCATTGGAACTCACTCCCATAACTTTGGGTTATATGCAAATGACCTACTTGGATATTTGTCAAATCCTAGGATAGGGTACCATACTCCCAAGAATTCAAAACATACAGCGTCCTCAGCAACTACAAAGTAAGTTTACAAAAATGGAGGCACTTAATGTACTGCAGCTTTCCCCACAACTTAACTCAACATGCAAAACCCGTTCCGATTCTTCTTCACTTTTTTGGACCCTTACAAGCCTATTTATAAACCATTGCTGGATGACTTGTGTGTGAAAATGCAACACTGGGAGGTTGATATCATACCTGGTTTGGCAGAATTGCACTTTTCAAAATTTACCTCCTCCCCAGATGTTTACATCTCTTTCAGACAGTAGCAATTACCCTTCCAAAACTTCTCTCCTCTCTGAAACTGGTTCTCATAAAGTATGTTAGCAAGAGAAAAGAAGCCTAGGCTTAGATATCAGATCTTCACTAGGAAGAGGGACACGGATGTGCAGCAATACTGGACAATTATCTATACACCTTGCGCATATTCTTCATTAGCTTGACTTAAAATGATCATAGATTATGGGTATTGATAAAAGGGGATACCTCTCCTATCCCTCTAACTATGCCATGGCTGCCCTCTTCCTGGCCTACATCCTCAGCTCTACCATTTTGTGACCATGCACTAGCTCTCCCTTACTGTGATCTTGCCCCATGTAATTTATTCCTATGTTATCATTTTTCGACCTTCACCTCCCAGTTTATTTCCTACCTTATTTTTTTCTATTTCTTCTATTAGACTTGCACTGCTGTATTTGACTCCCTGAATATTTTGGTGCCTTCCTAAGGATTTAGGTATTATTAAATGCTATATTACTAAAAAGTATTAGCTGGTGTTTGGCTTCAAATTTGTTAGTGAAAAAAAAAAAAAAATTTCTAGTACATCCAACACTCCAAAAAACAAACAAAAAAAAAGGCTAGTAGGTTTCACAAGTCAGGGCAAAAAAAAAAATGGATTTTTGGAGTTTCTCTCTAAAATCCCTTTCTTGGAGTACATCACAGGACACATTTTCATCTCCACTACAATAGGGGTATGCTGCCACCTTCAGGTGTCTGGACACTATGAAAAAAAAAAAAAAAAGGACAGGAGATATCCTCCTTTGCATAACCCCTTTCCATTTGGCAAGACTTAAGTTTTTGTAGCAAACCATAAACCACAGGAGGCAGAGAATTGGGACCCTGGTTCCTGTGATATACTCCAATAAAAGCATTTTACACATAAACCAGAAATACCATTTTCTTTATCATACATCCCAGGACACAGTGCATCTCCATTGCTATAAGGATGTCCCAAAGCACCGAATAAGACAGGAGGGAAACAAGCCAACAGGCTCAAGTAACTAAAACAGGTTAGAAACTCACAGTAGCCTGCAAAAATCACTGACCAAAAGGTGGTGTCTTCATCGGTTTAGAACACACACGAGGTAAATCTTCATAAAAGTATGAACAAAAGACCAAGAAGCAGCTTTTATGAGCTACAGAAGCCTGATGACGAATAGCTTAGGAGGCAACAACACTCCTGGTAGAATGAGTCATCAGAGAAAGTTGTGGAACTTTCCTCTTCAAAACAGAAGCTTAAGGAATAAGATGACTAATCCATTGAAAAATTGTAGCTTTGCAAGCTGTGTGATCCTTTCTTGGGCAAGTACAAAGAGGGAAATTGACTGTCAAATTGCAGCAGTCAACTTCCGGTAAAACCTGATAGCACAAACCACATCCAAGGTGTTAAGAGCCTTGTGTCCTTGTGTCTAAGGCTAAAGGACAGAAGGTAAGACAATGTCCTGGCTGAGATGGAAGGAAGAAACCACCTTAAGTAAAAGGTTGGCAGAGGCCGTAGAACCACATTGTCATGGTGGAGCACCAGGAATGGTTCCTTACAGGAAGGAGAAGCCAATTCTGGGACTGAAGTAATGGCAACCAGAAATACAACCTTTTAGGTCAGAAGCACTAAAAGAATATCCCAAGTGGGTTCAAAATGGAGATTTCTGCAATATAGAAAGTACCAAGTTGAGATCCCATGTAGTCAATGGAGTCTTAAACGGTTGAATAATACGTAACATCTTGCACAAAGGCACACACACCACAGAATGTGAAGCAATTGGTCTCTGAAAGAGGACAGCTAAGGCCAAAATATTTATGGGCCAGCCCCAGGTTAACTCCAGACCTGAAAAATGTCAAGATGCGACCCACAACATACCTATGAGGATGAACTCCCCTAGCCTCACGCCAAGCAAAATAAGATTTAAAAATACTGTGGTAAATTTTCCCTGAAGTCATCTTCCAAGCCTTCATTAGGGTAGGTGTGACCGAATCAGACTCCTCAGCAAGCAACTGTGAAGAAGATAGAAAATTGGACCTTGCAACAGGGAGTCAGGGTTGATCCCACAGAGTCAAAGGGTGTCGTTGAACCAAGCTCTCCAGGGCCAGGCAAGGGTAATCTGAATCACTGGAATCCCTTTTGTTTGAATCCTGCACAGTGGACGAGATAGCAGCTGTAATTGCAAGAAGGTATAGATTAGGGAGAACTGGCCCACGGTGTCACCAGAGTATCCACCACAAACACTAGGAAATCCCTGGTCCTGGAAACAAACCTGTCCAGATTGGCATTAAACCTGAACACCAAAAGAACCACATCCAGAGATCCTCACTGTTTGTAGAGCTCCTCGAACTGTTCTGGGTAAAAAACCCACTCCCCGTAGAAAGTTGTTTACCAATTGTACACGCCTGTAATGAGGACAGCGAACAGTGCAGGAACATTAAGTTAAGCACAAAACAGGAGAATCACTTCCTCTGGGGCTGACCAACTTCTGGGGCTTTTTGACAATTTATGTACGCTACAGCCGTGGCAATGTCCCACTGAACCCATGCAGGAAGTCCTTCATCTGCACTGAGCAATGTAGCAGGGCAGGGTGAATCACCCTCATCTAGGATACTGATGGGCAACAAACTCTTCTGCAGTGACCAAGTTTCTTGAACCAAGAGATTGTCTGAAATTCCACCCCAGCCGACTAGGCTGGCATCTGTAATCAGGATTTTCCAAGATCGAAGAAGAAACTATTTCTCATCTCCAGCATCCGTGTGGAGATCCACCAGTCCAGAGGCAGTCTTGTGCTGGGGAGTAATGGCATTGGGAAATCCAATGACCGTGTCCTCCTGTGCCATGTCACCAACACATTTAGTTGGTTGGGCCTGGAATAATACAGTTGGGCAAAGGCACTGCTTCGAAGGAGACTACCATCTTTTCCAGAACCCTCATGCAAAAGATAATCTTGGGATTTGTCAGCATTTTGTGTGACTCCTCAGAGCAAGACTATTTTCTGGAGGGAGAATCACTCTGGTCTGGATTGTATCCAGGGTCAGATATTTTGCTGAGCTGTGATTAAGGCAGACAGAAATACTACATAGGTGGAAGGAGTCAGAGCTGCATGAAACATACTGGGGATGCATACAGGGGATGCATTGCACAAGGGGCCGTGCCCAGGTTCCGCCCTACCTGATGAAGGTATTTGGGACCTCATACCATCTACATCCCCTCCTCTCTGCCGTTGAAGAGACACGGCCTGCTGGTGCGTATATAGAGAGGGTATCAGCAGGGCATTTACTCTCTAGCTTGGGATCACTGCCCTGGACCTGTATAGCACCCTACTGATCTGCAAGGTAATATATCATTGAATGGGGTCCCACTGCACAGAGTCCAATGCTGACCGGCAACATTATAGGCTGTCCCTGCATGTCCAGACCACCTAGGACACTAAACAAAAACTGAAGCGTTGCCTAACGGGGAGGGGTTATGCCTAGGAGGGGATTCCCTGTCTTCTTTGCCAGTGCCCAATCACTCAAAGATGGCAGCATAACCCCATCATAATGGAGATCGAGTCACCCTGTGTTCGGGGATGTCAGATTAGGAAAGAGACTCATAATTTACCCTTTGTTCAGAAGAGCAACAGTCCCACTCAGTAAGTATAAGCATATACTGTCTACTTACTTCTAGAATCAGGTCTCCTGGGATTAACCCCGACAGTCCACCAGCTGCACTCTCCTCATCAAAATCCATCACAAATATTCCATGAAGATTACCTCCACAGATCTGCATTCCAAGCTCTACTGGAGATTTAGAAAGGGTGATTGTACGAACCTCTGAATATCTTTTTATACCATCCACAGGCGTCCTAAACAAAAAAGAGTTTAAGTCCATCCTGTAAACTCAGGTGAGAACTTCAATAAAAGATCATGCTATATACAGTATGTGTACTCTGTACACAGACATGGATAAACAAAGTAAAGACAGAAGGACAATATTACGAAATTGCTGTAACATAACCAAGTGCATTTTAACTCTCAGACAAAACATTTAAAATACTGCAGCTTATATATCCTTCGATGTGGTGCCTGCATTTTATTTATTTATTTTTTCCTTTTATCACCTCCAGGTGATCCTTCTAGTAACACACTTCTCGTCTTAATGGGGCAATGCTCACTTCACTGCAGTATATCTATGGAGGAGCAGCTTGCTCCTAATTTGAACTACAGAACCTTACCCTCTGCACACAATGGCAGAGGTTTCCTGTAGTTAACAGAGAAGACATGGGCAAGGATGATGAAAATTAGGGAATTTATATATAGCAAAGGCATAATACACAGGAAGTTACAAGCTAAAAGATTTTCTTTTACAGAATCAGCAATTTTTTTTCCCTCATCAAAACAGTTTTAATGGAATACTTAACAGAACAAAAAGGGATACAATTAGAGAAGTTTACTGTAAGGTTTACATTAACCTTAATGGCATGTGTGTGTGTCAAGTGCTAATACACAGTGGGTAATAAGTTTTGAACACGTCACCATATTTCTAGGTAAATATATTTCTAAAGGCGCTATAACATTTTCACGTCAGTAACAACCCATGCAATCCATACATAAAAAGAAACCAAAACAAATGAGATCAGGAATTAAGTTATGTGTAATAAAATGGAATGACACAGGGGAAAAGTACTGAGCACATGAAGAAAGGAAAGGAAGGTGCAAAAAGGCATGGAAAGCCAAGACATCAGCTAAAATATCAGTAATTAGAAAGCAAACCTGGGGGTGGGGTGTGATCGGATGACGGAGTGAGCGGTTGTGCGTGAGGTCTCTCCCCGCTCCATCCCCTGTAGCCATCCTGCTATGCCCAGAAGGGCTTGTTTTTACCCGGTGTGAAGCCGGCCCCGAGTACCTGCTGTGAGGCTGGAGGAGAGCAGAGGTGCCGGGCCGGATGAAGACGAGCGAGCGGTTAGCAGGCTCCTGTGGAGCAGGACAGAGCGCGTAATCCCGAGCGGCTCTCTGTGGCGTTCTGGTAACCCCCGGTAACGGGCCGAGCTCCAGCGAGAAGCGGCGTGACACGCACTGCTCAGCGTGTATAGCATGTATAGGGAGGTAGCCTCCCGAAGCATTACAGCAGGACTTTTTTTTTCTCCTGGAGTGTGTCTGTCCCGAGTACCTGGCGTGAGGCTTGTAAAGAGCGGTGGTGCTGGGCGGAGAGGACGAACGGGTGAGCGGCAGTTTGTAGCCGATTGCCTTCTGTGGAGTGTGACGGAGCGTCAAGTCCTGTACGTCAACCCCAGGAACAGCCCAGAAAACCTGCGACAAGTGGAGCAGCATGCGTTGTTTGGTGTGAATAGAGATGGGCAACCTCCTGGAGCCACCTGGAGCAGTGCAGAGTGGCGGAGAAAAACTGATAAGGGAAGAGGAGCTTAACCATAGGAATACCTCTGAAAAGAAATTACCACTGCGGTGTAACCCTTTATAAATAGAAGGGAGAGGAGCAGCCATACCAGGAGAATCTGGTCTACCAAACAACGCACTCTGCAAAGGAGAAGGGGAACCAGGCGACAGCAGCAGCAAAGCTGGAGAAGTTTGCGCACATTCCTGTAGTCACCAGCTAAAGGCAACCAGCAAGACCAAGTGAAAGTTCAATTAGGAGTCCCTAGAGACAAAAAAAAAGCCACGGTCAAATGCCAGCAGCGCTGACCACTACAAAAACAGTAAGTAAAAAAAGCCCTGAGGGAGAATCGCTGGGAAATGTGACTGAAATATCTCCTGACTTAGGCCTATCAATAGAAACTGAATCAACACTGAAAGATGTACTGTCCGCAATTAATGCCTGCAAAGGCTCATTGAGCAGTTTATGTGAACAGTTAAAGGGCAGTTAGAGTTACTTTCCATGAGTCAAGAGTTCCAAAAAACAGTGGAAAGGACAACTACTTTAGAGGAGAGGCTAAGTCAGGTTGAGGATAACTTATACCCAATGGAAGCAGGAGTTTAAAACGATGCAAGACCAAATAGGCCTGTATATATATCTAAAATAGATGTAATGGAAAATAGGTTGCCCAGGAACAATGTAAAGCCCCATACACACGGTCGGACAATCCGCGGACCAGGTCGGTCGGATCCTGTCCATCATACTTTGTCTGATGTTGGTTTTGCGTACACACGGTCGGACAAAGTTGTCGGAAAATCCGATCATTCTGAACGTGGTGACGTTTGTTGCCTACGACGGGACTACGTAGAGGCTAGTAGCCAATAGCTTTGGTCTTGTAATGTGATCTGAGCATGCGTAGCACTTTGTCCGGTCGGACAACCGTACACACGATCGGATTTGGTGTGATCGGACCGGGTTGTCGGCAAATCTATCCAGCAGGAGATAAGACTTTGTCCGTCAGACAATCCGACGTACACTGTCCGATGGTGCATACACACGGTCTGATTTTTCAACAACATTGTC
Organism: Lithobates sylvaticus; assembly: GCA_028564925.1. NCBI lineage: Eukaryota > Metazoa > Chordata > Amphibia > Anura > Ranidae > Lithobates > Lithobates sylvaticus. Next base: position 159,576,986 of record CM053036.1, on the reverse strand, counting down.
CGATCGGACAGAATCCATGAAAAAGTCCGACCGTGTGTATGGGGCTTAAGGGTGGTGGGCCTTCTGGAGCGGAGAGAGAGGGCCCCCACCCTGCAGAGTTCCCAGAGAAATGGCTCAGGGAAACATTTGGGAGAGACACTTTTACAATTTTTTTTTCTTCAGGGGGGTGATGTGAAGGCCCCTTCACATCTCTCCCCCCCCCCCCCCCCCACATACATAGCAGTGTCCTCTGCACCCCCCTTCCCCCATAGCACTGTCCTACCTGTGTATGTGCAGCCAAAGTCCTCCAAATTGCCATGCTTCAGCGCCCGAGCCCTTGCACAGGAAGCCGCTCTCCAAGTCCAGGAAGGGAGGAGACATTTTTCTCTTCCTCGGTATCCAGAGGCATCACGTGCTGTGTCTGTTCCACTGGGCTGCCCTCAGTGCATGCAGGGAGGGCTTTATTCACATCTGCCGCCCCACTGCAGAATCGCACTCATTATAGGAAGGGAGCTGACTCCTCCGCGCCTGCACTGCCAGTGCAAGTGCAAGTGCCTGCCTTGCTGGGGGATTCCCTTCCCTATCCTGGCGGCGCGCTGTGTGCCCACAGAGAGGGCTCAGTGTGCCATAGGTTCGCCATCACTGCCCTAGACCTTTACTCATGAAAATGTTCAATTATAATGACAAAGTTACTTTGTTGCAAAAAGCCAGATGCATGTGCTCAGAATAAAGGTTCCAGCTAGAGAGAGGGACGAGAAAGGGGTGCCCTTTGTCACCCCTGTTGCTCGCCCTAGCGATAGAGCCATTAGCAATTGCTATAAGATCAACAACTGGCATGCATGGATTCCAGAGGTAGGCGTGGGAGGAAAGGATAGCATTATATGCCAATGACGTTTTATTTTTTCTGGGGGACACAGAGTCCTCTGACTACAGTAATGAATATAGTGGAGGAGTTTGGTAGGTTCTCGGGTCTAGTTATCAATTCGGAGAAGTCAGCACTCTTGCCTGTTGACCCACTTAAGGACCCTATCTCGTTGGGAATACCCCAGCTAAAAGTAGTGGAGATAATGAAATGCTTAGGAATAATGTTGTCAAAAGACCCCAATCAGTATATTGGTGATAATCTAATTCCACTTCTGTTAAAATTTAAGCGGAAAAAAGAGATATATGTGGCAGGATGTAGCAACTTGGTTAAAGTGGTGTTGCCACAAAAAAAAAAAAAAAAAAAAAAAAAAAAATTGGCTTAAAAATCATAAAAAATAAATAAAATAAAAAATAATTGGAAAAAATTTTTTTTACTCACCTCTAAATGCCTGTTGCTAGGGGGTCCCTCATAGTCTGCCACCTTCAGTGCCCGGGCACTGATATCACTTCCCCTAGGCGCCGCACAGTCATCTGGGACCTGTCACATGTCCCAGATGAGTGAGCGTCGAATCACGGCGCCGCTCGCACATGCGCAGTGGGTGCCCAGCTGTGAAGCCACAGCTGGGTGCCCACATTAAGAATACCAGCGCCGCGAGCGGAGCGGGGAACGAGGGGGGCCTCGTTCCCCCGCATCGCTGGACCCTGGGACAGGTAAGTGTCCGATTATTAAAAGTCAGCAACTGCAGTATTTGTAGCTGCTGACTTTTAAAAAAAATATATTTTTGTGGGCCCTCTTTAAAATGATTTGGATGCCACAGTTTCTATATTTGCTCCATAACTCTCCGTTTGTATAGGGAAAAAAAAAAAATGGTAAAAAAAAAAAAAAAATAGAGACCCTATTTAGGGAGCTAATATGGAAGAAAGGGCAGGCTAGGATTAGTCCTACAAAGGCTGCGGCTACCAATAGACAGGGGGGTATGGCCATTCCCCATCCACAAACATTTTTAGCAGTCCAATTGCAGCAGTTGGGGGGTATGCTGCACTAGGAGGAGGAACTGCCAGCAGTAAATTGATGTTACAGGGGGCCCACACAATACAGTAGTTGAAGCGTTGGAAGCAGATTCCTTCCCAAGTGGGAGCCCAACAATAAAGATGATCACTAAAATATGGCAGTCAGTTAAGAGACTGATGGGGTATAAGGGAGTAACCGAATACTCTCCCTTTTGGCATAACAAATATCTACAATAATTGTCAGCTATTGGGAGGATTGTGGCATGGGAAAAGCAGGGTATAAATTGGTTGAATCACTTGTATGAGGGTAATACCCTAAAATCATTTGCAGAACTGAGAAAATACGGGATACCAAATCAATCATTTTATAGCCATTTACAGATCAGGTACGCCCTAGGTACCCAGTTTAAAAGACAACCAATGGAATGGAGCAAAATTCCCCTTCTCCAAAAGATAATTAAGGCAGATGTCCCCAAGGGACTTAACTCAGAGGTCTATGCGCAAATAACTTGTAGAACTATTACTGAGGTAGTGCTCTCTAAGACTAAAGAAAGATGGGAAGAGGATGTAGGGATAATAACCCTGGAGCAATGGAAGAGGATATTAGAACAGGGACCACTGGTGTCAGTCTCCCCCTCACAAAAGGTATCACACCTGTTATTACAGCATTGAGTTTATTACACCCCTAAGAAAATGTACATGTTTGGTCAGAGACCCGACGCTACGTGTCCAAGGTGTCAGGAGATGGGGGACCTCAGACACATGATGTGGAGATGCCCAAAACTACATCAGTATTGGGCTGAGATACTGATTATTATAAATGTAACATTTGGGATTGCATTAGAACCAGAACCTAGAGTGTGTGTTGGGACATATAGATGAAGGAAGAGGGCCAGTAAGTACTATAACGGTGATTTTGAGATGCTTATATCAAGCTAGAAAAGTGATTGCACAAAACTGGCAGTCACGGTGTCCTCCATCTCCTGAAGAGTGGGTTGAGGCTATAAATACGAATGTGTGGAAAGAAAAAAGTAACATACACTAGGCGTGGTAATTTTAACAAGTTTGTAAGAATGTGGAAACCCTGGTTGTGAAAGATGGACTACCCTCCGTGAGAGATTGAATAGGGAACTTAGGTAGGCGTCAGATATGGCCAGGCAGTATTGCGGAATAGGTATAAATGTAATAAAAGGTTGCTAGGATTATAAAAGATGTTGGAAACTGGCATTCTCCACAAGGAGGGATAGGGTGTGGGGAGGGACAGGAGGTGGGGTTACACAGGAAGAAAAGCTATACGCAGTATTAGGGTGAGGGATAAATGTGAAATGTAAAATGCAAGATTTAACTATGTTTTAAACTTGTGAAAATAATAAAAATGTATTTGAATGAAAAAAAAAAAAAAAAAGAAATCCTGCCTCTCCTCAGTGCAACTTAATTGTTCATTCTCAACTGATGGCCTGTAAAAACTTCTGAAAGTTCCAGTAAGCACTGTTGGGGCCAAAACCCGTAAGTGAAAAGAACACAATTTCACCATATACTGGCCATGACCAGTTGCCCTTCGCAAAATTTCAGACAGAGGAGTGAAATTAATTCAGAAAAGTTGTCCAAGAGCCAGGGACCATTTGTGGAGAGCTTCAGAAAGACCTGAAAACAATAAGGAATGCACTCCAACCGCCATGGCCTGGCGCAGCTCTCGTGGTGGGAGGGCGCCCGCCATGTTACTGGGGACTCGGTGTGCGTGCCCAGTGGCCACGATGTCCGCTGGGCACCCGCGATTGCCCGGTAACACAGGACCAGAGGAGACCGATGGTGTGTTCTCAGTACAGCGAAACACTGGTCTCCTCCCCTCGTCAATCCCCTCCCCCTACAGTTAGACTCACTCCCAGGGAACATATTAACCCCTTCAGCGCCCCCCAGTGGTTAACCCCTTCCCTGCCAGTCACATTTATACAGTAATCAATGCCTTTTCATAGCACGGATCGCTGAATAAATGTAAATGGCCCCACAAATGTGTCAAAATTGTCCGATATGTCCACCGCAATATCGCAGTCACGATAAAAATCGCAGATCACCGTCATTACTATTAAAAAAAAATTAAAAAATTAAAAAATGCAATAACTATCCCCTATTTTGTAGGCACTATAACTTTTGCGCAAACCAATCAATATACGCAAAAATATGTAGAAAAATACGTATCGGCCTAAACTAAGGAAGAAATTTGTTTAAGAAAAAAATTTAAAAAATTGGATATTTATTAAAGCAAAAAGTTAAAAATATTGTTTTTTTTTCAAACTTGTCGCTCTTTTGTTTATAGCGCAAAAAATAAAAACCGCAGAGGTAATCAAATACCACCGAAAGAAAGCTCTATTTGTGGGGACAAAATGATAACAATTTTATTTAGGTACAGTGTTGCATGACCGCGCAATTGTCATTCAAAGTGTGACAGTGCTGAAAGCTGAAAAATGGCTTGGGCAGGAAGGGGGTGAAAATGCACTGTATTGAGGTTAAAGAAAGACAATAACACTGCTAGAATGGCCCATCCAATCACCTGACTTGAATCCAATAGAAAATCTATGGAAAGAACTAAAGATCAGAGTTCATAGAAAAGGCCCTTGGGAACCTTCAAGATTTGAAGACCGATTGTGTGGAAGAATGGGCCAAAATCACTCCTGAGCAACGCATGCGATTAGTTTTTCCATACAGGAGGCGTCTTGAAGCTGTCATTACCAACAAAGGATTTTGTACGAAGTATTAAATACATTTCTGTTAGCATGTTCAATACTTTTTCCCTGTGTCATTCCATTTTATTACACATAACTTAATTTCTGAACTTGTTTGTTTTGGTTTCTTTGTATGCATGGATTGCATGGGTTGTTTCCGACATGTGGTGAAAATTTGATGTCAATATCACCTTTAGAAATTTACCTAGAAAAATGGTGACGTGTTCAATACTCATTTTACCCGCTGTATATCCTGGACCATTATCTAAAACCTTCTAGCAAATGGGGACACCTGAATCAAAAGTAACAAAAATTAAGTATCTACTATTGTGTAGAGCTAATAGTTAAAAAAAAAAAAAAAAAAAAAAAAAGTAGAAAAAGCACCTTCTGTAGAGGTATCATGGAATAGGAATAAAGGCAAGCAAGAAAATATTGAATATATTACTTGAGAGAACTGCGAGGACTTGTGCTGGGTGTGGTTTCTTTTGAAGGTGGAGTCATAGTTCCCTCATCTTGCTCACTCACAGTGTCAATAACGGAATGATTGTCAGGTGTTGCCGCTCCACTACCATGCGGCGTGGAATGAGAAGTACTTGTATCCAGTCGTGAACTGTTGGAATATTTACAAAATATAGACATTATGATAAAGTAGGCAGTTCTAAATATAAGAAAAATATATACAAAATCAATGCATTTCTGTTTCAATGGTTTTTATTAGTATTGTGAAAAGGGCAAAAAAGTAAAGTAAAAAAAGAGTACTTTACAGAGCAGAAAACATTCCTCGCATGCTCTGATTAATACAACAAGAAATGGTACATAAGTGTGGGGGAGAGCAGATAAAACACCACAAGAAGATCTTGGTAAACAGGTTAGGTTTTCCATAAGGCCACGGGTGAACACATGGACATCAACAGCAGTAAACAAAGAAAATAAGCATTGAGCTATGAACATAGTATAATACAACAAGAACATTGTTAACACTGGTAGGTAGATGTCCAGACGACTGCCCTTTAAGTCAGAAGAATGACCAATAAGTCATAAAGATCTTGAGGTCAAGACCTCACTAAAGTGTAATCATTGTGAATAGGCCTACAAAATGGAAAAGCCTTATGCCACGTACAGACCAGCAGATTTTCCATCGGAAAAATCTTGGATGTTTTTTCTGACGGAAATCCGCTCAAGCTTGGCTTGCATACAGACGGTCACACAAAAGTCTGCTGAACTTTCGACCGCCAAGAACGCGGTGACGTACAACACTATGACGAGCTGAGAAAATGAAGTTCAATGCTTCAGAGCATGCGTCGAATTGTTTCCGAGCATATGTAGGAATTGGTACAGATGATCGGAATTTACGATCAAAACTTTTTCCGACCGAAAAATTAAGAACCTGCTCTCAATCTTTTGCTGGCTGGAATTCCGCCAGCAAAAGTCCGATGGAGCATACACACGGTCGCATTTTCCGACCAAAAGATCTCTTCGGACTTTTGCTGGTGGAATTTCCGATTGTGTGTACGTGGCATTAGTCCAGTGATTATAGTATTTCCCATTACCAGGCAATACACGGTTTCCCATAAATGGCCCCAATCCTCCGACTATAAGCGTAAGCTGTTTTGAGTAGGGAAAAAAAAAAAAAAAAAAAAACGGGGAACAGTTAGAGCATGATTTCCAGGCTGGCTAGAATCAGGGGAACATGAGAAGAGGTAAAGAGAGAGGGAGGAAAAAGAAGCGAGTCTGTCCGTTCTGTCCTCCAGTCATTATCAGCCTCGCTCTCCCAGAACTGCAGAGAGCCAAGGGGACCATATTTTATCATAGGTGGATTGTTTATCTTGTAGGACGTTTTTTTCATTCAACACGATCCACGTAAGTTTCCATTTCACTAAGGCAATATCTAGAAACAGGGCTTTTCCACGCTGTTGCTTTAGCGATTTTAGCTAAGAACATAAAGTGGATCAAGGTCTGGGTATGTCGTGGGACATTTCATTTAATTTTCAATAGGCTTATTTAGTAGGGCTATACTCGCATCTTTAGTGATATTAACAATCGTGACTGAGAAAATAAATGAGTGAACCCTTATCCAAAAGCGACGAACCTTAGGGCATGTCCACTATACGTGCAATGGTGTACCTATCTGGCCACAACCCCTGAAGCATGCAGCTAAGGGGCCTGGATACATTTTTGACAAATGCTCCAGTACCAAGTACCATGTGGCATGCAACTTATAGCCTGCTTCCAACAAGGTAACATTTAGGATACCTTTATAAATCTGCATACTCCATTTACACCAGTCCTCCACCTCAGGGGTTATGGACAGATCCCTTTCCCACGTCAAATCAATGCATTTCTAGGCCACAAGGCATGTAAAACTTTTTTTTTGGCTGAGCATCTTTGATAAAAAAAGATAAGCAGCAGTTGCTGTTTCTTGTGATAGAAAAAACACTTAAAAACACAATTGTGCTGTGTTTGCCCAGATGATTGAAATTTATTACAACAAATACCATAAAGCGAACATACATTCCATGTCCAAAGGTATGTGGCCATGCCTCCATATGAATAACTTATTCCAGTGCGGCATAGTAGATGCTGCAGGCTACAGAAAAAATACATTTTAGACAACAATGTGCTTCCAACTTCGTCTAACAAGTCTATAAGACATGGTTTAAAGAGTTTGGTGTGAAGGAACTTGAATGACCCACACAGAGCCCCAACCTTTACCCAGAAGAAAACCCTTAGGACGAAATGTAATGCATATTGCGAGTCAGGTCTTTATATCCATCAGTACCTGACCTTATAAATCCACCTTTGGCTTAACAAGAAAAAAAATTCCAAAAAGACGAACTCAAAATAGCAGAGGCTGGTATAGCCACAAATGGTGGGGGGATTCCTCATCAACTCCCAAGGTTTTGGAATGGGATGTCCAATAAGCACAAGCTAGTTTTGACCATATAATATAATCATATACATACATTCCCATTGAAAGTAATACAAAACTGCATTTAACTGTCTGAGTAGTTTACTACAAAAGACCGCTTATTTCCTATTCTATAAAACGAAACAATGTAATATTCACAAACAATAAAATGTTTTAATGCAGAAAGTAACATCACAAAAAAGTTCACCTGGATCGCGAGTGGAGGGGTTGGCACATATGAGGATTGTACTGAGCCAAGATGGTGATGGTATCGCATTGCTGTCCAATAATCAGTCTTGCTTGCTGCTCAGTGGCATTTCTCAGATTTATCCCATTAAACTGTTGGAATACCACACAAAACAATCAAACAGGATCTGTACAAAATGCTGATATATGTGATTTTGTCACTATAAAAAGGAAACGATACTGAATGTCCACATTTTAATGCTGGCTAGTGCAACAAAAATGTATATGATCACTAACCAGCATCTCTCTGCATGCAGAGTGTCCAAGCTCAGAGCTAAAATACTTTATTGATAAGATTAGGAACACATACTTTTTTTTTTATTATATGTGTTGCAAGTAAGCATTTAATACCTAGCAAAGAATTCCTAGACCACTATTGGTTGTCTAAATACACAGTGCAGCAGTAGCTGTCTGTCTTGACATCTGAATTGTCTGACTGAAATTTTGGACAGAGCCAATCCGATCAGTAACATTTTTTATTCACATCTGTGTGTACATTTCTGCTTAAGCGATTGATCTTCGTAAACAGGCTTTTACAAAAGGTAGTAAGCTGAGGAAAACATGAGGAATGGAGATTAGTGCTCCACCTGCAGGCTTATCAGAAGGCTACACATTAACGGTATGCAATATCTTGTATTTACTGGATAAAGAAGCATTTTATTTTTCAGCCATGGCCATAATAAAGAAAGAAAATATGTCCCTTTAAAAAGGAAACAAAATAAACAGAGGATAGCCACGTCTTGTCTCTCTGTGAGAAAAAGGTTGTAAGTATTTTTTGAAACCTACACCCAGTCTTTCTTCTGGTTGGTGGGCTACGGTCCTTTGATTGGAGGAGCTGCAATAATGCCACTGTTCATGGCAAAGGGCTCTGAAGGAACGGCACAGGTATACCATTCTTTCAGAGCGCATGCGCTGGTCACTGGCAGCTTCACAAGTTAATATCCCCTAAACCACGTTTAGGAGATATTTACTGTACCTATAGGCAAGCCTTACTATAGGCTTACTGATAGGTAAAAATCATCCATGGGAGTTTACTTCCACTTTAAGTTGTGGCGGTGCTACTAATGAAGTTTTCTAAAAAAAAAAAAAAAAAAAAAATATCACCAAAGCGGTTTTTATATAAATTAACATAGACAGTATTTTAGGTAAAGTGTTTTTCTAACACAGAGACCTCTTGCACAAAAGGTCTTGATCAGAAAGTGGGAAACCAACACTCTCTGGAAAAGAAAGGTAAGAGCAGAAATCTGGTCCTAAAGGAAGGATCCGTCTCACAGAGAGAATTGATATGTCCCACGGAGAAACTCCTGACTTGTAAGCCCCTTGACACATGCCATGCAAAATACGCTTATCACATCTGATGATAGACCTTGCGGGATGTAGCCTTCCTAGCTTTAAACATTATAAAAATAATACTCTGAGAAATGCTCCGGTCTGTCGGAAAACTGAGCTTCAGCAGCCATGCCAATAAAACCCTTTTTTTGAGAAGCAGGGTGGTAAATTGGTCCTTGGGACAGACTGGAATAAAATCCTCTGAACTTTTTGGGAGGGTGGTACCGGGACTGCCACCCCCTGAGCAAGGTGCCCCTAAACTGCTGAATGCAAGTCCACCAAATGCTGAGGGGAGTGATGCAGACTTGAAGAATAAAGCATTCTAGAGGGAAAGATCGTAACTATCTTGTAGCCGGAGGACACCACCTCCAGAACCTAGTTGTCCAATATGAGGGATAGCCACCAGCCTGCAAGGTTTCCTATAGTGGCACACAGAAGAGGAGGAGGCAAGAGAAACAGTGAGAGAACCCAGAAAAAGAGGTTCTGGGCTGCTCTGTGCAATAAGATTGCAAAGAGCAGGACAGTATCCCAGGTTTATCATTTAAAAAAAAAACCTGTACACCTGCTATAAAAAGTTTTAGTAGCTGGGCTTCTCCATTGTGCATTAATGAAAACTGGACTCCAGACAGTCTCCAGCTCAGCTGTTAGGACAGACCAAGCTAAGCTGGCTGATAAACCTGAGCCCACCTCAGAAAAATCTTAAGAAAAGAATAAGAAAATATTTTTTTTAGGGTATGCTTCGTGAATAGGAACTCATAACATACATATGGCGGATTTTCTCAAATTTCACTGTAAAAGTGGAAATACACACAAACCCCTTGCAGCTGCAGCTAACAGGAGTGTGTGCAAATCTGGATGGACTGGAGTCTTTATTCAACCTTTGCAGCTATGCAACTATTTAACAAGCCACTGTCAGATGGAAAACAATAAATAAAAAAGTCTGTCAGCTGTGCAACCGCTGGACAGCTTCCACACACCCTGGTAGCAGAGACCCTAGAGAATAATTTGGTGGGTGTTTAAAATTTTTTATGTCACACAGTATTTGCTCAGCAGTATTTCAAACACCTTTTTTATTTTATTTTTTTTTGGAAAAAAACTAAAATACACTTTAATTCATTCTAGTGAATACAAACACAACATAATACCCAATTTTTGGTAAAACATACAAGATGATGTTACGTCAAGTAAATATTCAAACATGTCATGCTTTAATCACTTCAATACAAGGCACTTCCCCCCTTCCTGCCCAGACCAATTTTCAGCTTTCATCGCTGTTGCATTTTGAATGACAATTGCGCGGTCATGCAACACAAACAAAATTTGTATTATTTTTTTCCCACAAATAGAGCTTTCTTTTGGTGGTATTTGATCACCACTGGGGTTTTTATTTTTTTGAGCTACAAATAAAAAGAAAGACATTTTGGGGAAAAAACTTTTTTCTTTGTCTGTTACAAAACTTTGTAAATAAGTAGGTTTACTCCTTCACTGATGAGCACTTATATGCAGCACTGATGGGCACTCATAGGTGGTACTGATGGGCAGTCTGATCAGGAGGCACTGCCAGGCACCACTGATGGGCACTGATTGCCATCCCTATTGGGCATTGATGGGTATCCCTGGTGGTCCTGGGTGGGCATCCTCGGGGGGCTGCACTGATAATCAGCACAGCCACCCGCCAGGAGAGCAGCTGATTGGTTCATCCTACTGAACGTCATATGACGCCCAGTCAAGTCAGGATAACTGAACCACTTCCCGGCCAACATTCTGTACACAGTGGGCGGGGAGTGGTTAAAGGATAAGTTCCCCTTTTGTAACATGTTACACCCATATTCAGGATGTAGCACCAGCCCCTGCACCCCCCCTTGCGACAGCGAGTGGGGGATCTTCTGCTAGAGCTCCCCCATGCTGTCACAACAGGGCATCGGGAGGGGGATGGGTGCAGGGGCTGGTGCTACAGTAACAGGTTACATCCTGAATATAGGCGTTACATGTAACATGTTACAAAAGGTGAACTTATCCGTTAAAGCGTGACATTCACAGAGTTCTGTGTGAATGTGAAAGCTGCAAGTACCGACAGCCTTTGTGGCTGTCAGCTTGTAGTTCTCAATTACATATGCATAGCATCCGAGATCAGCAGATGCTTTACAGGCTCATTGTAAAAAAAATACAAATAAATGCACATCATCTTTTTGCAGGTGAAAAAAAAAACTGTGAATTTATCATTTTTTTTTTTACTAAGGTGAACTTATCCCTTAAAATTGTGCACACCTGTGGAACTGCAACAAAGTACAGTAAATTTAATTATCCATAGGCGATGCTTTAAAAGCCTTTACAGGTTACTAGTTTAGAGTTACACAGGGGGTATGGCGCTTGTATTTCTGCTTTTTTTCTGACATTCACGGCGATACCACACGTGTGGTGCGATTACCATTTACATAAGCATGTGGGACATATGCATTTGCGTGTGAGCAAGGGGGACTTACATTTTTTTATTACTGTATTTATCAGCATATAACACACACTTTTCCCCCCTGAAAATAGGGGGCGAACCACGGGTGTTTGTTATACGCCAATAGTGTACCTCGGCTGGGAAGGAGGGGGACGAGCGCCGCCGGAATTCACTGAGCCGCCATCTCCTGTATAAATCGGCACTCACTCGGCTCTGACGTTACACACACAATCCCGCCTCCGCCACCGTTATTGGACCAGTGTTCTGTCAATCACAGGAGCTGGTCCAATGCTGATGGCGGAGGCGGGACTGTGTATGTGACAGCCAACTGAGAGCCGAGTAAACAGGAGATGACAGCTCTGTGATTTCCTGCATGAGAGATGGTGAGGCTGCAGGCGGGCATCAGGCTGCATTAATGGAAGATGGGCACAGATCAGGCTGCAGATGGGCACTAATCAGGCTGCATTGAGGCTGCAGATGGGCACTAATCAGGCTGCATTGATGGCCACGGACCATTATTTTGTTTCAAAGTGGCTTATTTTGAAACTTCCCTCTTAACCACTTCAGCCCCGGAAACATTCCCCCCCCCCCCCCCCCCCTCCTGACCAAAGCACTTTTTGCGATTCGGCACTGTGTCCCTTTAACTGACAATTGCGCGGTCATACGACAGCTTTCTTTTTGTGGTATTTGATCAACTCTGCGTTTTTTTTTTTTTTTTTTTTTTTGCGCTATAAACAAAAGTATAGCGACAATTTTGAAAAAATTATTTTACTTTTTGCTATAATATCCCCCAAAAATATATAAAAAATCTTTTTCCTCAGGTTTAGGCCGATACGTATTCTTCTACATATTTTTGGTGCAAAAAAAAATAAAAAAATCGCAATAAGCGTTTATTGATTGGTTTGCGCAAAAGTTAGTGTTTACAAAATAGGGGATAGTTTTATGCCATTTTTATTAATATTTTTTTTTTTTTACTAGTAATGGCAGTGATCAGCGATTTTTATCGTGACTGCGACATTATGGCGGACACATCGGACATTTTTGACACATTTTTGGGACCATTGGCATTAATACAGCAATCAATGCTATAAAATTGCATTAATTACTGTAAAAATGTCACTGGCAATGAAGGGGTTAACCACTAGGGGGCGGGGAGGGGTTAAAGCTGGCCATACACCTATAGATTATCTGCAGATTTTCTATGGTTAGATGGAAAAAGTGCAACAGATTTCTCCATGTTCGCTAAACTGTGTGGATGGAGGAATCTCCCACTTTTTCCATCTAACCATAGAAAATCTGCAGATAATCTATAGGTGTATGGCCAGCTTAAATGTGTCTTAGGGGCATGCTTCTAACTGTCTGGGGGAGGGGCTGTGTATGACGCAACACTGATTGCTGCTCCCGATGACAGGGGGCAGACGATCGGTGTTCTGTCATTAGGCAGAACGGGGAGATGCTGTTTACATAGGCATCTCCACGTTCTTGAGCTCCATGACAACATTGCGGTGATAGAGTCTGCGGTTCCCACGGGCACGGTCACAGAGCTCGCAGCAGGCTCGCAGCAGGCGTGCGCAAGCGTGGTGGGAAATTCAAAGTACCATAGGGGTACGTTACTTTGCCCAGCCGTGCCATTCTGCTGACGTATATATGCCAACAGCGGCAAGTGGTTGAATTGAAGGTGCATGTTATACGCCGATAAATACAGTATTTATTTTATTTAAACGTATTTTTCTTAAGGCTGTACATTACATTTCTGGGATCATTGCTATCACAAGGGATGAACAACAAAGACTGAATCAAAAGGAAGACTCTGGACAAAATGTTTAAAGGGCTTCTTCACACCACTGAAGCTTCTATAGGCAGGATTAACGGGAATTACCCCATCTTGGCTTCAACCTGTACAATAGATATACCCTCCAGCGTACTGCAGTGACAGGACTTAGAAGTTGGCAGACCATGACCTCTAAAGCACACTGTGGTTAACTCAACGTGTTGCGCTACAGCAGGATGCAGTGCATGTCAGCAACATTACAGCCCACTTCTTCCATCCAGAGCTCTGCTGAGGAGTTAACTGATCCAGAAGCTGCAGTAGGATCTGCAGTGGTTATGGTGAAGCAGGAATCTTGACAGAAGCATCCTGTTAATGGAATATCATAGAGAGTTTGAAATTTCCTTAGTAAGAAAGTAAGCTTCTCTCAGAGAGAGGAGGTCCATCACCTAGTTAAAAACTGGGGCCAACGGAGTGGTTGATTAGGGGGATGTTCCTGCAGCCTTCCTTTTTTGGCAGTGTCCAATCACATTAAGGTAGCTGCGTATAACTCAGTCATAATGATTAATGAGCTTGTGTCCCATACTGTAAGGCTTTGATACAATCACTACTCAGTTCTGTCAAAACGGTCAGCAGTGAACAATGATCAGCTAATGTCTATGGATATTCTTTAGCATGGTGAAAATTCAAGATTAAAATTTATAAAATGTAATATAGGATGCTGTATTTTTTTTTTTTTAGAACCCTTCATGAGGCTAATGAAACTGGACTGAAGACTGAGGAAGCAGAGCACTAAAGTTTGCATTATAAGAGAAGTCTAGAATCTGCCAAAGTGCTAAATTTACCAACTGGCATTGGAGAAAACCTTACCTCCAACAACTGGTCCCCATATTCCAACCCAGCTTGCTGTGCAATGCTTCCTGCCATCACCTTTGATACAAAGATTCCCCCACTCTCTCCTCCTCCAATAGAAATTCCCAAGGGCTCAGCGCCTTTCTGTACTCGGACATGTCGAGGCTCATCCACTAGCGGCCTGAAAAGAGGAAACTGAGCTCAATGTACCATTTAAATGTAGCAGATGTATTACTTTTACTAAACATTTCTGAAAAAGTGAATCCACAAAAACTCTTCAATAACTCTCTGCATAAAGTTTAAGCGCTACATCATGCTTTACTAAAATCATCATTTAGTTAAAATGCACAACACAGAAATAACTAAAACAACAAAAGATAAGATTAACCACTTTCCATCCGGGCCAATTCTGGCACTTTGCTCCTACATACAAAAATCATAATTTTTTTTTCTAGAAAATTACGGAGAACCCCCAAACATTGTACAAGTTTTCTTAGCAGAAACCCTAGGGAATAAAATGGTGGTCGCTGTAACTTTTTATGTCACACGGTATTTGCGCAACTATTTTTTTGGGGGTAAAACACTGTTTTATGAATAAAAAAAAAAGAAAGAAAAAAAAAAACAGTAAAGTTAACCCAATTGTTTTGTATAATGTAAAAGATAATGTTTGCCGAGTAAATAGATACCTACCTTGTCACTAAAATTGCGCACGCTCGTGGAATGGCGGCAAACTTTGGTACTTAAAAATCTCCATAGGCGACGCTTAAAATTTTTTTACATGTTACCCATTTAGAATTACAGGCGTCAAGATCAACCAAGCTGGTAAATATAGCACAGCTAATCTTAAGACATTTCTACTCTGTATCTGAATTTAACTATGGTGGGAGCATCAGAAACACTTAGGTGCCATTCGCACCTGAGCGTATCGATTTACTGGTGTTTTTCACATGTTTTTTTACAATTTTTTGCAGCATATTACAACCTTTTATAAAGCATTTTAGAAGTGTATTACAAGCATTTTATAGCTTCAGGCAATAGAAAGCACTAGGGGGGAAGAGAGGAAGAGAAAATTAGGAAGGTGGAGAGCTGCTATTTGAGCGTTTTACAAGCGTTTTCACAGATGTTTCTATTGAAGTCTACGGGGCAAAAAACGATTGTAATTTAAAAAAAATAAAAAAATAAAACTCATGTACTTTTTTGAGCTTCAGGCGACAAAACGCTCATAAGTGAACAGGGGCTATTGAAATGAATGGGATTTTGCTTGTTGGGTGTTTTGGAGCTTCAGAGCTGTGAACAGGACCTTAGGCTTCATGTATACTACAGTTCCTAAACTTGCATTTAGGAGCTTTTGGCTTTTTACCAAAGCTCCAAAACTCAACTTCATAAAAGCCTGTATGTCAATCCACACATATGCTTTTAGGATCGTTTAGAAGCTGCTGCGGTTAGAGGAGATTAAACCTCCCCTTCCTGAATGTGGAAGAATCATGTTCAGGAGAGGAACTTTTTAAAGCGCTGGCTGTAAAGCGTGGCAAAAATTGCAATTTTGACACTTTTTTGTTTTCCCGTGGCCGGCGGTCATAATAGGCCATGTGTACATGAAGCCTTAGGCTGGCCATACATTATCTAATTTTCTTATTCAAATTCCTTTAGATTTACTTTCAACTATGTAGTGCAAACGCCTGTCTGCATACAAGTTGAAAATGTTTACGTTTGATCTCAGATTATATGGTTTTGATAAACCTAAAGGAAAATTGTACAAGACAATTGTATAATGTATGGCCAGCCTTAGTCAGAGTTCTGCAGCATACAATGGAAGCCACACAGAATATTTAGTCTTTAACCATAAAATAAAGTTGCACAATTCCATCATCTGTTGCTGCATTCTTGAAGTTCCCTTAACTCATTCAGGCTTTAAATCCAAAGAAGGATTGTATTAAAGCTGATTTATAATACAAGACTCGTCACTGATTGAGTTGGCCTTTGCTATACATGCATAGCTCTCCACCCAATCTGTTTTCCAGAAGCTTATGCTACCAAGTAGCTAATAAGCATGTTAGAAAAATGTCTCGGATAGCTTGTGCTTAGCTGGCCACTTGCAATAAAACATTTCCAAAAAAGTGTGAAAAAAAGAAAACTAAAAAAAACGCTAAATAGCTTTTCAGGAGTAGGTCTCGGCTGTCATAAACCTTGTAGGATTAAAAAAAACAAAAACAAAAAATTAAAAATCACTGCTTCGTACTTTTACCACATGCACTTCTGTTTCCCATGTCTAAAGATTACAGAAAAGCTAGATCTTGTTATGCTCCATAAAGCAGTGATTGTCATGTATATTCTGACCTACAAAAAGGTTTTTCTTTTTTTGGCTTACAATTTCTATTGCAGTATTCATCGATTTAAAATGAATACCAACAACCACATAAACAAGCTATACGATACAAATTTCCTGACTGATCATGATCCTTCCCATTTTATTATCTTTGCTTTTCTTTATACCCCTCCCAAAACACACGTGGAACCACTGCATGCATCAACATGCACCAACTGAAAAGAAGACAAAGCCTCACAATTCAGCTAAATAGGAATGACCAGCAAGCGCAATGCATACCCACCCCAGAGAGCCATGGACTGTATGGAAACAGCAAAAAAGCATTCCAACATGCTACAAGAGCAGGGACATTTTGAAGGAAAAAGCAGAATGAAGGCAACAAATGAATACCATGAAGGAGACTTTCAAAAAAGCAGACGACTCATATAGACTAAAAAAAGTAAGACAAGTGGCAGACCTCAAGCATCTTACTGAGGAAAACCTGGGCCTAGAGCGGGCTGGAAGCCTCAGTAAGGACCTAGTGCGGAAAACATATCTGGAAGATGAAACATGAGGGAAGAAGTAGTAGTGACTTTAGAGAGAAAAGAGTGAAACATTGGATGGAAGGATAGGAGTGAGATATCATAAGTAGTGGAACATCAGAGAGTGAAGGGGTGCTCAACACAGAGGAGGGTACATTTTCACACATGCACAGTAGAGGGAGAAGATGGGACAGGGATAGTAAAAACAAAGTAAAATGACAGCAAACAAAATTTTAAATATACAAAAGGATTGAAGGCGGGCACATTTTAAATATAGAAGGATTTGCACAAATAAAGCATTGTGTATACGGTTAAATGGTTGATGAAATAACAGACCATGTTAGCAGAAGGGAAAAGAGGAAAGAAATGAAAAAAAAAATTAATAATAACTGACATTTAATAGACGCAAACACCATGAAAAAAAAACATTTTAGCACAACACATACAACTTAGAACTAAATCAACATTCACCTTTATCATAAGTGGAAGGTATTTCTTTATTTAGCAAACCGAAATACCATTTACAGGGGGTCCCCGAGTTACGAATGGCCGGAACACGGCAGAATGGCCGGAACACGGCAGAAAATGGCGGAGGGTCCCCACAGCGCCCGGTTCGTAAGTAGGGGATGTTTGTAGGTCGAGCGTTCGTAAGTCGGGGACCCCCTGTATACCAATAAATGGTTCTGGTGGCAGTTGTTAAATACAACATTATCAGGTGGATTTTTTTTGTTATTCATGTGTTTGATAAGGCTCATATTTAAAACTGGGGAAGAAACAAGATGCAATTTACTGTTCTATCCCCAATCTTCTATTGACAGAATTGTAGGATTTTTTTTAAGTTAATATAAGCCCCTTCCACCTGACTGCATCTATAAAGAAGAGTTGCACGTGTTCTCTGAATGGACAAAGCCCCACTTTGAAAAGAGCTTCCCTAAAAAAAAAAAAATTCTGAACGCATATAAAAAAAACCCTCAAAAGCAGATAAACATATAAAATTATGTTTATTCCAAAAATAGTGTGTTTTTCAGTATTTTATTTTACTTGGTATCTGCTTCTTTTAATAACTTACTTAGCAGCACACCAATTATGAAAGGGAGGGGCAGAATTCAAGACCAATAAATCTGCCTACGGTAGAAAGTGCAGTGAAGAGTCATCAGTATGGTGTTTTCTTTTTCTGTTCAATTCCATGTTGGGGACAGAGGTGACCTAGCTGTACTGCTTAACTGCATTAAATTCAGGCCATCCACCTTGTTGTGTTGTCTGGCAGTGCTTTATGCATCTAAAAAGCTTGATAGGCACAAGTCCTTTGGTAGGTAGAAGAGTTCCTATACGAGTTTTTCCGCTGTGTATTTAGCTGTGTGCCAGGAGTTCATCTTTGAATTAAACATTTTAACAATGCCTGATAATATATATTAAAGATAAAATATAAATATATTTAGCACCAGGGTTCTACAAATGTCAGTAAAACCTTACCTGTCTTTCCTTCTTTCCCCCATTGGCACAGTGCTTATTGATATCCTTGGTAAGCTGGCTATAGAGTTCTGCGACTGGCTGCTAGCAAATGATGAGGTTTCCAAGTTTAAAGGCGAATGAGGAGGACTGGATAAACTGGGGCTGCTACACTCAGATTGAGACAGGGAGCCTGCAATAAAAGATAGCTGCACTTAGCTTGTAATCGGAACCAGACCAAGGCTAATGATCAGACATGTCAATTTAAACAATCCTCTAAAGTCAATAAAGGTGCCCATCAGACACATTTATACTATTTGTACCTCTGAATGCAAAATACAGCTTCATACTGAATGCCATGCTAGCTACTTCCTGCCAAGCTATGACAGTCGACTAAGACAACAGACTGAATTAACAGGGACATATCAATAATCCAATTGGACTCCATAACTACATATTTTTGCATAGCTGGCAATCTAGGTTTAACACCAGCTCTTGAGAAACAAATGCGATGCCCGTTTGTTTTAGCAGAAAGTCTAAAATGGCGGCCTCACAATATTATTTTCTGGAAGTTTCATAAAACTCTGAGAATCACTAACTTACACAAACTGACCTGTGGACTGCTTAATGCAAGAGATACATTTGGTATAAATTTAATTAGAGCAGTGATGAAGCTACAAATATTACTGTTTTTCCTACTTACCCCTATCTGAGCCCACTGGGCACCTCACATATCTTGGAGTTAATGGAATTTTAATGCGCTCTGTTCTTGAAGATCCTGGAAGTAAAAAAAAAAAAAAAAAAAAAAGGTATAAAAGCCCATATACAAAACCAAAATGAACGAATGATTAATCATGTGTTGGAAAAAATACAAGAAAATACATAAAATCTGTGTTCTACCAATGTGAGGATCACTCAGCTTCCTCTGATCGGTTCCCAGGGGCCCACTGATTATTTTTATTCATGGCTTCTTTGTTTTTATATACATTTTTTGCACTTTGGTGTTTTTCTTTCAATATAGATCTTAAAGATTTTATAATTTTTCATTAGTTATCACCAGTTATCTGGCACACTGTGGATGGTTCGTTAGCTACACAATCTGTTGGATGAAAATAGGATAAAAAAGGTGTATGGTCTATACTCTGCGATCAGGCATAATGTGCAGTTCGATTTTTTGGGAGTCCTACTGTAGGTGTTGAGGGGTTGAAGGAGGTTTGTCTGCCTAGTTTAGCCAGCAAGCAAGCGATTTTTAGACTTGATTTTTGTCATTTTCTTCTGTTTGTATCATATGACATGTGGGAATGTGGGGGTGAGCAGCATATACACTTCGTAGGAGTAGGAGAAGATCCTTGATTGATTCAGTCAACCATGCCCCAAAATCACTTAAATTCTCCTTCTTCCCCATTATCAATTAAAATTTCAGCAAGTCATCTTCACCGAGTCCAGATGCCTACATGCATTGAGTTGCTGCCATGTAATTGGCCGATTAGCAATTTGTGTTACCAAACAACGGAACAGGTGTACTTAATAAAGTGGGCGGTGAGTGTATATTTCATGTGTTGTAGGTGTTCATGATGTTTGAGTAAGTGCTAAATCAGCGCGAAACGTGTTACCTTTAATGGTTCCCGTCATACCCATAATATGATTTTAATGCTTTAATAGTCAAAGAGTGCAGCAATATTCCGGACTTGTGTATGTTCCATAAAGCCTACATAGCATTTGTTTATGAGCCCTCGAGTGATAGATGTTCAAGCATCTGCCAGCAGTCTTAAAAATAATAGACAGGAGCAGCTGTATGGATCTTCCCACACATCAGACGTACTTGCTCTGGATGCAATATATGCTCCCCACAATAAATTGTTGTAGGTGGATTTAAAGGATATTGTACAAAATCTGCTTTAAATCACTGTAGTAACCTGAGCTACTACAGTGATAGCTGCGATCTTCTAGGACCCATGCCGAGTGCCTGGCCTTCTGCATAGTAACCACAGG
The DNA here is from genome assembly GCA_028564925.1 of Lithobates sylvaticus. Taxonomy (NCBI): domain Eukaryota; kingdom Metazoa; phylum Chordata; class Amphibia; order Anura; family Ranidae; genus Lithobates; species Lithobates sylvaticus. Next base: position 159,556,572 of record CM053036.1, on the reverse strand, counting down.
GGGTCGCTTGCTCAGCACAGCTGCCATTAAGAGAACGCATTGCATTTTTCTCAATGAATGCCAAGCATTCTCTGAATTGGATGAGGTGGAGAGGATGGGAGGTGGCATCACAATCTCCAACCTGTTCAAGCTGAGATCACAGCCATTACTGTAGTAGTTTGGGCAACTACAGTAATTTACAACTCCACAAAGGCAGATGCAAAATACATAATCGCTGGATCTTTAGGAGTGAGAAATGACACATAAAAATATTTTGTAAAGCAACCTTGTCAGCAAAATCCATCTGTACAACTGGAATTTTGCTGTCATACACGTACGCCTGTTTTTGCATCTTGGGATAATGGAATGATTATAGGCCTAAGCACATCTGGAAGTATTTAAAAGCTATATTGCACTGGTTCTTTCAGAATTCTCTCATCTTCCTGGTAGATATGATTATTACAGATCAATAAAAACTTTCATACAAAAAAGTTTGTTTGCACAATTCCTGCATTTGTTTTTTTAACATCTGCCAGGTGTTCAGTTTTAAAATAAACCAAATAACATTTCATGGCGTGACAAAGCATTTTAAAAGTAATCTATAATCAGCTGTACTTACCCAGGCGAGCACTGGAGGGGAGAGAATTGGAACCATGAGATACTCTGGGGCGGGATGTGTCACAGTACTCACTGGGGTGTTTGTGGCTCAGGTCTAAGCTTAAGCGACCATGGTGCTGTGCACTGCGAGTTATGAGAATATGGTTAAAAATGAATCCTAAAGGTTATCATATGCATACACTCAAAGTGTTTCTTTCAAATAGGACATTGAATTCATGTTAATAGGTTTTTTGTTAATCAGAAAACTGCTAATAAATTGCTCTGTTATTTAGATTACCATTTTAATAAACTTAAGTCTGTAATGGCAGCCTGCGCACCTCCTTTCAGCACAGGCAAATTATACAAATAGCTTCACATAGGGCTACAAACTGACATTTGCAAATACATGAAGAGACACAGTGGTACCTTAAATAACAGCTAGAATTAGTTTCAGTCCCTAGTTTGAACCCTTGGAGACACATGAATCTCCTCAGCTAACAGTCATTTGCTGGCTGTAGGGAACAGACAACCAACCCAGATAACCAACTCAGAGTGATTACTTGTATGTGCTACTCAGAAATTCATATGCGCATAAAACAAACCAAAATGAAAACTAGCAGTGTATCAACTGCGAGATTCAACTTTATTGGATTTGGTTTGTTTTAGATCATCTAAGCACATGTTAAACCACACTTCTTTTTCTACTTGCAATATCAGCGATTTGTTCCAATAGGATGTTTTGTTGGTACTCAGTTTCTGACAAAACCCAAGTGCCTGATCAGCCTGTTAAGGCCCGTACACACGCTTTGATTTTTGGACATCAATTGTGTTAGGACGACTGATCGTCCGCAAATCTTACAGTTAGTATGGTGCTTTCGACAGCCAATTTCACTTTTTTGTCCGACAAAAGCTGGATGTGTAGACTATAACATTTTTGTCGGATCTGAATTCAAATGTCCAATTTTTGTTTTGTTTCATTAGTATGGTTTTCATATGAAAAAAATCGTAAGAGCAAGACTACGCTAATAACTAAAGAATACATACAAAACTATTCAATACGTTACGTCACTTCTGACGTTGTTTTCTGTCAAACGAAAATTCTCTTATTGTCTACTTTCGACTTGAGACTAGCATGCCACAAAAATCTGACGTTCTGTCATCTTAAAATCAAAGCTTGTGTACGGGGCTTTACTCTCTATTAGGGGACCCTTTTTGTCCTTCAAAACGCAATAAAAAGATAGAAATATAAAACTAGGCAGAGAGAGAACTGTTTAAAAATGTAGAGGTTCAGAAAATGAGAAAACTCACATGCACAGAGAACAGCCAGAGTAAAAACTAGCAATATATACTCTAGCCCCAATTTTATATGCAGATGTTTGATTATCCTGTGTTCAGCCAGATGCTTACTTTAAGGTTGTGATACACAAAAACACACACAACTACCGACAGCATTTCTCTTCACACACCAGCAATATCAACACAGCAAAAGTTTACTGCCTAGAAGCGATGATATAGTACCTCGGATGTAGGTGCTGTGAGCAGACTTGGCCTGTGGAGGAAGGACAGTTATTAGATGGTACACGATGGCTCCAGGCGGTGTAGACTGGGTTTCTACAAACTGCTGTAACTGCAGGACATGGAGCCAGACTCCGAGGGACAGTACCTGAAAGGAATTACAAATCTCAAGTCTTGGGCAATGAACACTGATTTAGCAATTTACAGTTCTGTTGCAATAATCAATCTATTTTATAAAGTCAATCAAAATGTGCAAAGCCCTTACTCACCTGACATACCAGATCCATACAAGGAAGTTGTAAAAATGTCACTATGGCGGGGGGAAGTTATGGGAGAGAATCGCACCCACTCATGAGCTATATCAGGAGACATACGATCCTCTGAATTGGGGGAGAACTTCTGGGTCTGACAAAAGGGAATATAAAAATGCAAACAAATAAAATGCCAGGCAGCCATCGTTAGTGAATGCATACACATGACCATGGTTGTATAAAATGGTGGTTGTGTTAGCAGATCTAACTGGATAAACGTTACAGTATGAACATAAAATCTTTGTACAATCAATTTTGGATTTACCAAAATGTGTAATTTGAGGGACTTCTTAAACTATCCAATCAGGCAGGTCCTTGCACTAAACAGTTGGTAGATTTGACTTTTAATTTTTGTCACACAAATTTCCAAGATAGCCGTAGTTACAAAATGTTCTACTTTTCTGAATCAGACTGCATTTTCATGAATTGCCATGCATTTCTGTAAATAAAGAGTAAGCAAAACAACATGTGGAACCCACCCACAAGGGTTTAATGTTTATGCTGATGCCGAGATGTGACTTGTCTGTCCATCTTGATTTTGGTTCGTGCTTACAATTCATGAATGTCCGCCACAAAAACCAATTCGGCTTTTTGATTTATAGACAGCAAACTTGTGATTCAAGCAGCATGGTAAAAACATGAGTTGAGGCACTATAGTTGTAATAAATCACATTGTTGAGATATATATATTCAGGCTGTTGCCCAACTCATTTAATGGGTAAGGGTTGAGCCTTTGTCAGGTTTTTATTGAGTTTGGTGACTTTATTGGCTACATTTCCAGTCACTTCTCATCAAAACAGAATGTGATTGGATATCTCTCTAACAGGGACACAAACAAAAACTAATTTTAGTAGAGAGAGAAAAGTATGTTTGTTTGACGTCAATCTCTGCACCTTCCTGTTCCAGTGATGCTCATAAACCCTACGTAGTTGATTTACTAAAACTGGAGAGTGGAAAATCTGGTGCAGCTCTGCATGGTAGCCAATCAGCTTCTAACGTCAACATTTTCAATTAAGCTTTGACAGAAATATCTGGAAGCCAATTGGTTTCTATGCAGAGCTGCCCCAGATATTGCCCTTTCTAGTTTTAGTAAAATAACACCTATTTCTTTAGTGTACATCATAGGGACAGGAAGTGAGGAAAAAGCTCTACAATGGAGTTACAGCAGAAATAAAAATCTGAAATGTTAAGTTTTTTTCTCTTTATTATTTAAAACTAAAAAAATTATCTTGAATTGGGCTTAACACAGAACTGCTTTTTTGTAATGTTTTCATATAACTCAACAGTCCCTATAAATAGCGTAATAGCTGGGAAATTGTGGCACTGCAGGCCATTTGTGTTTTATCAATGTAGTCATATAAAAAAGAGTGGCAAAGAATAGTCCTCATGAGCATATTAAAAAATGAATAAAATAAAAAAAAAAAACACACAAACAGGTAAACTTACACACCGATTGCGTAAAACAGAGAAGTTTGCGGCTAAAAATAAACAGATTAGAACATAATAATCACCTGTAGTGCATGATGAGGAATGGATACAGGAGCTAGGCGGTGCTTTAGTGCTGGAGCAGACAGTGGTCGTGGCCTTTTTACTTCTGGTTCCTCTGCTCTTTGTAAACAGCTTTCCACTTCCCCACCACCTCTGCATCCTGGCAAGGCACAATTTGTCCCATCATCTCTGCAGCATTTCCCAACACCCCTACTATGCTGTATCTTGTGGAAGCCTTCCTGGCCAGAAGGGACAGAAGCAGGAGATGGGCTAGTAGGAGGCGAGCCAGCAGTTACTGTGGAATCAGAAGCAGAGCTAGACTGATGTCTATGTTTAAATTTAATAGAGTCACTTCGTTTTGGAGGAGTTGGGGGTGTTGGTGGCCTGTCCACCTTTGAAGGCTGGGGAGAGTGTGCAATGATTGGCCCTGAAGGCAAATAGGTAAGTTTTGGAGGAGTTTGGGGCCTCTTGAAGGTATCTGGATCAAATATGGATTTTCTCTGTCTGGGTCTCTTGAAGACTGTGAACTCACTCTGGGAGTGTCCTGGGCTAACTATAACTTTAGGCCACGTACCACTACTCCTTTTGCCTGTAGGTGCGTCAACCATAACATCTGCAATAGCATCTGGGTATCCAAGTGGTCGTCCTTCCTCTTCTAACAACTCATACCCACGCCCAATAAACACCTCTCCCCCAAGCGATCCCAAACTATGTTCTGAGTGGCTGTGACAGCTCAGCTGAAGGGCTCTGTCTGACCCACTGCAATCTCCCATCTCCTTTTTATGATCAATCATATCTGGGTGGAAGATGTCAGTTTGTGTTGAGCTGTTGTTCTTAATGTTCCTCTTGTTATGAGCGTGAATATTTGATGGTAGAACACGACATGACTCCTTAAGGTTTTCAAAGAGGTTTTGTCCACTCCATGATGTATTTGGTGGAAATATCTGAAATTGTAAAAAAACAAAATCAAGGTTATGATTTCATGGTAAACCAGAAGCAATACACTAAAGTCTTCAGCTGACTTTAGGGTCACTACATAAATCAACTTTTTTATTATAAAAAAAGTAATCAATTTCAGTGACTTGCAATGTACATTTTATGCTATAATTTATTGGTACAGAACAAGGTTTGTACTCGCTGTAATATTTCTTTTCTTATCGTGATCACACCAATACATCTGGTGACGGATGCTCTGCTTATGAGGATGGGCACTAAGAAAAGCAAAACATTGTCCCACATCTATGATCTAGATCTTTCACTAGACACTGGCTTCCTAGTCTTAGCTTAGTGTCTTTGCCGTAAATCACTAGAGCCTGTGGCGATCTATGCCCGAAAGTGGGATTAGACAGGTATCTGCTCCCCCTCACCATGAAAGGTGCCAAATGTGACACCGGAGGGAGGGGAGGAATCAGATCACCGGAAGTTCCATTTTTGGGTGGAACTCCGCTTTAATACACCATGGGACATCCTAAAGCAATGCATTTTAGGGTGGGCAACAGCTAAATAAAAAAACTCTGCCAACAGGCCCAACAAAACATGGGTAAAAATTACCCAAATTCAGAGTGCCACTTGCAGGAATCTTGCAGTCGAAAGCTGCATCAGCAGAAGATAGGCATGCACCTTCTAGGTTGAAAAAGTATGAACAGGTGGTGGCCTAACAGAGTTTGGCGCCAGAGGCTAGATGCCCAGGATGCATCAAGGAAAGTCCAGATCATGTAGCAAGACTTTCTTAAAATAGTTAGGAATAATGCACAAGAATGGCAGACCAAGGTTGTCATAAAGATGGAACGCTGAAATCACCTTTGGCAGGAAAGATGGCCTTGGAGATACAAGGACCCAACGGTTGAATTATAAGGAAGGGCTTTTTGCAGGAAAAAAATTCCAGTTTTGAGATAAGCCTAGCTGACATTATGGTTACCAGAAAAAGCTACCCTATTGATAACAGGATTTCAAGAGAATATCCCTGATGGGTTAAAATGTTGCTTTTGGCCAGGCAGGAGGAGCATAGGATGCAGCAAGGAGCCTGATAAAAGAAAAAGCTTACATAAAAGGTTTTCTGTAAAAAAGGGCGAAGCTAGAGGCTTTTTGAAGGGATGGAGAAAGCTGAAACTTGCCCTATTCGAGTGATGAGAGCTTCAGTGCCTAGAAAAAGTATTCACCCCCCTTGGCTTTTTACCTATTTTGTTACATTACAGCCTTTAGCTCAATGTTTTTTTTAATCTGAATTATATGCGATGTATCAGAACACAATAGTTGAAGTCGGTGAAGTAAAATTAGAAAAATATATACATAAAACTATTTTTCAGATATAAAAAAAATGATAAATTGGTATGTGCGTATGTATTCACCCCCTTTGCAATGAATACCATAAAAAGCTCTGGTGCAACCAATTACCTTCAGAAGTCACATGATTAGTGAAATGATGTCCACCTGTGTGCAATCTAAGTGTCACATGATCTGTCATTACATATACAAACCTTTTTGAAAGGCCCCAGAGGCTGCAACACCTAAGCAAGAGGCACCACTAACCAAACACTGCCATGAAGACCAAGGAACTCTCCAAACAAGTAAGGGACAACGTTGTTGAGAAGTACAAGTCAGGGTTAGGTTATAAAAAAATATCTAAATCTTTCATGATCCCTAGGAGCACCATCAAATCTATCATAACCAAATTGAAAGAACATGGTACAACAGCAAACCTGCCAAGAGACGGCCGCACACCAAAACTCACGGACAGGGCAAGGAGGCCATTAATCAGAGAGACAGCATAGAGACCTAAGGTAAACCTGGAGGAGCTGAAGAGTTCCATAGCAGAGACTGGAGTATCTGTACATAGGACGACAATAAGCCGTACGCGCCATAGAGTTGGGCTTTATGGCAAAAAGTGGCAAGAAGAAAGCCATGGCATGTTTTGAGTTTGTGAAAAGGCATGCGGGAGACTCTTAAAATGTATGGAGGAAGGTGCTCTGGTCTGAACAAACTAAAATTTTACTTTTTGGCCATCAAAGAAAACACTGGCGCAAACCCAACACATCACATCACCCAAAGAACACCATGGTTTTTCAGCAGTCAGGACAGGGAAACTGGTCAGAGTGGAGGGAAAGATGGATGGTGCTAAATACAGGGATATTCTTGAGCAAAACCTGCACCACTCTGTGTGTGATTTGAGGCTAGGATGGAGGTTCACCTTCCAGTAGGACAATGACCCCAAACACACTGCTAAAGCAACACTTGAGTGGTTTAAGGGGAACCATGTAAATATGTTGGAATGGCCTAATCCAAGCACCGAGCTCTATATCCAATAGAAAAATTTGTGATCAGAGTTAAAGATTGCTGTTCACAAGCGCAAACCATCCAACTTGAAGGAGCTGGAGCAGTTTTGTAAGGAGGAATGGGCAAAAATCCCAGTGGTAAGATGTGGCAAGCTCATAGAGACTTATCCAAAGCGACTTGGAGCTGTGATAGCCGCAAAAGGTGGCCCTACAAAGTATTAACTTGGGGGGGGGGGGGGGGGGTGAATAGTTATTTAGTTATTTTTCTGTTATTTTGTCCTATTTATTGTTTGCTGCACAATAATAAAAAAAAAACATTCAAAGTTGCGAGCATGTTCTGTAAATTAAATGATGCAAATCCTCAAACAATCCATATTAATTCCAGGTTGTGAGGCAACAAAACACTAAAAATGCCAAGGAGGTGAATACATTTGCAAGGCACTGTAGATTATGTTTATAGAAGGGAACGATGTGGGATACAGTATAAACTCTGGGATTCAATAGACTGCTCTTACTGCAGGCAAAATAAGGGTTCAAGGTACGCTGATAATCTTCCTGGATGTGGCCTTTCTTGCACTTCGCAAGATAGCATTGACAGACTAATGCCGCATACACACGAAGGGACTATCCCGCGGGATTATCCGCTGGACCGAAGTCGAGTGGATAATCCCCTCGTGTGTGGGCGCCGGCGGACTTTTTTTGGCCAAAGTACGGCGGACTAAAGTTTTAAGTTTTGTTTTAAAATTATCCGCTGGACTTGGCAGTCCAGCGGACAATCCGGCCGTGTGTAGTATGGTCCGGCGGACCAAAAAGGACGCATGCTCAGTAGCAAGTATTTTTCTAGTATTTTTCGTTTTCTAGTCCCGTCGTACGTGCTGTACGTCATCGCGTGAACCGTCAGACTTTTTGCGTGATCGTGTGTGTGGTCAAGTCCGTTCGCTTTTTAGTCCAGCGGACCCAGCTGGAAAGTCCAGCGGATTGTCCGCTGGACTTAGGTCCGCCGGGAAAAGTCCCTTCGTGTGTACGCGGCATTAGAAATCCCTGTATTCTTTAAGGCCTGGATTTCAACAGTCATGCCATTAAAGCTAGAGACTGTGAAGCAGAGTGAAATAGAAGGCCTTGAGAAAATAGGCCAAGGGTCCGCTGTAAAAAGTCTGAGGATGTCCATGTACCAGGTTCTTCTGGCTCAGTCTGGTACCAAAAGAATCATGGTCTCCCTTTCATACTTTTTAGTGGCAAGATAAAATGCTCAGTACAGGGAAGGAATAAGTATCCTGAACTGACACCGGGGGGATAACTTGAGCACCTGAGGATGGAGCAAGGATTTATGGATCTAGAAACAAGGAAGGGTAGCTTGTTGTTTTATCTTGAGACTAGGATTCCCACATAAAGAGTGTCCTATGTCTGGTATAACAGATTGTACCTAGCATGTAAAGAACATTTCCCTTGGTCAAGATGGTGGTCACTGAGATAATCCGGCTGCTAAGTGTCCACTACTGGTATGTGGATTGGAGAAGTCACTGGACAGCAAGTGTTGCACATGTGTTTGCGCCATTCAAGGCAGCTAAGCTCCATATGCTCCTCTGGATGATAGGTATATGTCACTGAGATGGCAATGTCAGACTACATCCTATATGGGTGTCTTTTAAAGGGGATGGTCTGGTGTAGAGATATCCTGACAGCTCTGAGCTCCAAGGTGATTTTGGGGAGTTTGGCCTCCTCCCGTGGCCAGGTTCTGTGAACCATTAAGGATTTGGAGACTGTTCCCCAGTCTGACCGACCTTTCTTCTGTTGTAAGAATCTTCCAAACGTAAAGGAGGAAGGGTTTTCTCACTGTCAGTTGAATTGGGATACACCTGGACAATGAATTTCTTGTGTGGGGGGGGGGGGGGGATAAAGGAACAGATAAATCCAGTGAAAGAGCCTTCTATCCATGCTGATAGAAGGTTTGATTACAGAGTTCCTAACAGAGTTTATAATGAGAATGAGTGAAGGACACGGTCTATAAGGAGGCAACCCTTTTACCCAGAGCTCTCATGATGAATCTCACTGTGGAATTTCTTAGAGAAGGTACTTTTTGGTAGAAAGAGCTTTTCTTGAGACGCATCTAGAATTAGATCTAGATACTTTAGGCAACTGAGAGGCTGTAGAACAGATCTTTGAAGCGGACCACCAAGCCAAAAGTCCTGATGCAGCTGAATAGTCTTCTAGACATTTCCTGCAAGATGTGAAGGGGATGCTTCCTTCAGAAGTCTTTAGAAAGAGTGCCAGGAGTTTTTTTTAGTCAAAGGACATGCTTCAAGGACATACAACGCAATATGAACAGTTTTGGGACATTATACATCAGTACAAATATGCATTGCATACAATGAAACATTGTAGACTAAGGATGACATTATGTCTATTGGATACCTGAGGTTTCTTGTATATGCCAGGCTAGAGGTGAGAAAGATAGTACCACGGAGCCAGGCCTTTTTAAAGGGAAGTCCTAACCAAAACTCCAATATGTTCCGATAGGGTGAGGCCTTGGAACCAGCCCAAATCAGTTTTCAGATTTTATATAGAGAAAGAACATGGAGCCATAAAAACACTGGTCCATAAAGAAAAAACAGCATAATATAAAAGAAGAAAGAGCGCAAGAGAAGAAGGAAGAGTAAGAGAAACAAGGGGTGAGATGGGGAGGGGGGAGAGGGTCGGAGAAGGAATGGAGAGATACTAAAATAAGACGTCGCAGAACGCATAGATCCGGTTTGTATCCCTAGAATATCAAGTGGGGTCGAGGTCCATGCGAAATCCCACCCAACCCTCCTCTCCACTAAATCTCAGGTACTCCAAAATTATAGATATCATCTACTTTATTACTCCAGTTCCTCAGCATGGGGCTATCTGGATCTTGCCAACGTCTGGGAATTAAACTTTTGGCTGTGTTCAGGAGTGAGGGGACCAGGGTTTTCAAATATTGGTTAACTGGTGTTTTCGTCCAGTGGAACAAACACTCCCACGGATCTTCTTGGACTTCCTCTTGTTATCCATTTTAATTTTCTGGATTATCTCTCTCCAAAATTGTCTAATTTTAGGACATGTCCACCAAATATGAGACATAGTTCCCAGTTCTCTGCACCCCCTCCAACAGCACTGCAAGGTCTCCGTTTGAAACTTGTGGGCTTTATCTGGAGTTATATACCACCGTGCTAAACATTTAAAACTAATTTCTATCATATTGCTATCCTGTGACGATACAAAAATCAAAACTAATGATTTTTCTCATCTCTCACTCATTCACTTGTGACCCCAATTCCTCCTCCCACTTGATGATGTATGGCGGCTTTCCCATGCCAGTTCCCTCTATTAGGATTTTATATAACACGGATATCCCGCTCCTTTTTTCTACCTCCATCGGTAGCAGATTATCTGCTGACCTCACTGGTTGAGAGAGGGAATCAAAAAAAAGTTTTAGATGGGAAAAACGCCACTGATCGATCACCATTATATTATTTTTTTGTTTTAACTCTTGAAATGTGCATAACCTTCCCCTTACCATCACATCTTTTAATCGTGCGTTCGTTTTTTTAATCCAATTTCCAAACAAAACTTTTCCCCAGTGGAAAATACTCTGTGTCCTTCATTGCAATACATGGGGAGTTATAGCTCCATTTTTGTTTTTCGTCTATCATATCCCACGTCTAAGGTTTTAAGTGTCATCTTATGTGATTTCTTTCCTAAATTCCTCAAATGTGCAGGTACCCAAATCATTTTCCCCAACTTTGTCTTACTAATTGTATTTTCCAGTTCCACACATCTTTTTTTTTTATTGTTTTTTGCCCAGTCGATAACCCCCGTGAGGAGAACTGTTTTATAGTAGTTCTTTAAATCAGGGACTCCGAGGCCCCCCTGCTTTCTGTCTCTAATTAGTACTTGTAAGCTTATTCTCTGCCTTTAACCTTTCCAAATAAACCTAAGGAGTATTGTTTTCCAAGTTTTAAAATACGCTTGTGGGAGAGGTATCGGCAGCATCTGAAATTGATACATGGTCTTTGGCAATAGACTAATTTAAATATATTGATTCTCCGCAAGCCAAGACACGTCTAGACGCTATCTTACTTAAGTCCTTTTTAATTTCATTCAGTAAGGGCAGGAAGTTTTTTTTTTTTTTAAATTATATAATCTTTATTTAGTTTCTTCATACAAAAAACAAGTAGCAGAAATACATACACATATTTAATTTCCATAAACTCATTTTCTCACAGTTTTTTTTTTTTTTTTTTTTTTTTTTTACCATTAACCTGCAGTTCTTTTCTGTACCTCCCACCTTTCCCTTGATACTTCTACTGTATTTCCTTCTTCTCCTATCTCATTCCCCTTACCTTTATGCTCTCTTTATGTCCCCTCTATTTTACCTATACAGTGTTTTTCCCTGTTTAGTCTCCCATCCCCTTATCCATTACATTGGGCATCCCTGCTTATCCATCCATATTTCCCACATTTTTACAAATTCTTTCATATTTCCTCTCCTCGTATATACCGTTCTTTCCCTCCATATTGTTTCTGTTATTAATCTCGCCCATTCACTTTCCGTTGGGGGTTTTTCAGCCTGCCATCTTTGCGCTATTAGCTTTCTTGCTTGGAATAGACATCTCATCACTGCTTTGGTTACCCAGGGGCCTCCGGCTATTCCTTCGTCCAGCCCTAGTATACACAGTCTAGGACTCATTTCTAACCTCGCGTCGTAGACTGTGTTCAGCGTATCGAGAATTTCTGACCAGTAACGAAACAATTTCGGGCATTTCCAGATCATATGTGCTAGGTCTCCAGTGTCTTGACACCTGGGGCACCTGGCGTCCTTTCTCCACCCGAAATCAAAGAGTCTCTTAGGAGTATAATATGTCCTATGTAATAACATCAGGTATGAGACCCTTTGTGCGGGCGAGACCGACACCATGTGTCCCTTCTCAAGTATTCTCAGCCATTGTTCATCTGTCAGGGTTCCGAATTCTTTTTCCCACTTCCTTCTGCTCTTAAGTCGTACTGGGCTTTCTACACTGCCTTCGCATATATATGGGTAAATTTCTGCTATGAATCCTTTGGTCTTATCTTGGGAGCCTATTCTATGATATACCGGAGAGTTGACCCAGTTTGGTCCTTGTTTCGCAAATTGCCTATTTAAGGCATGCCTGATTTGTAGGTATTTATAAAATGAGTGTTTCGGTAGGTCGTAGTCTGTTCTTAGTGCAGTGAATGTCTTTAGTGTCTTTCCTTCGTATAGCTGAACTAATTTAACTATCCCCTTTATCTCCCACTCTTTAATCTTCCCTATCTTCTCCACTTCCCCCAGGTTCTTGTTATTCCAAAGGGGGGTATATTTTGTCATGCCCTCCAACCCTTTTACTGCTTTTAATGCTTTCCAGACTTTTAACCCAAGCCTCACCGTGGGGTTTCTATAGCAAAATGAGTTTGCCTCAAGAGCCTCTATTATTGATCTATGCGGAGTACCTGCAATCATTAGGTCCTTATTACCTCCTCCCATCCCCCCTATATGTTGTAGTTGGGCGGCTAGGAAGTAGCTTCGTGGATGCGGCAGTGCCATCCCGCCCTTTCTTGTTCCTAATTGTAATATTTGTAGACCTATCCTAGGCTGCCCTCCTTTCCATATGAGTTCTCTAAACAGCGTGTCGATTTTCCTAAACCATTTTTTATCTATCCATGTTGGGCAGTTGTGCATCAGATACAGAAGCTGTGGCTGCCACAGCATCTTAATCAAATTACATCTCCCCGCGACCGATAATGGGAGGCGTCTCCAGATTGCAATTTTAGATTTAAATTTAGCTAGTAATGGTACAATATTATCATTGATGTAATTATTAGGGTTCTTCTTTATGTTTACACCTAAATATTTAATTTGTTCGACCACTTCTAGCTGTAGGCTATCCGGTATCCTCTGGTTCCCTAGGGGATCTATAGGCATTAGTGCAGATTTTTCCCAATTTATGGTGAGCCCTGAAATTTTCCCAAAATCTGTGAGGATGCTCATCACCTGCCTGGGGGATTGCTCCGCATCCCCCAGGAAGAGGAGGACGTCATCCGCATATAAAGCGATTCTCTCTTCTCCCCCCTTTCTTCTAAACCCCTGTATGTTTATGTCTGATCTAATTACGCTGGCCAGCGGCTCCATTGCCAGAGCAAAAAGCAAGGGGGACAATGGGCACCCCTGTCTTGTCCCCCTCTCTAATTGAATTTTGTCAGAGAAATCATTATTAACTCTGATTTTGGCGCTGGGGCCCGTATACAAGGTTTTAATCCATTCAATGAATGAGGGGCCAAATCCAAATTCCCTTAAAACACGCCATAGGTATCCCCATTCTAAGCTATCAAAAGCTTTGACCACATCTAGGGCCATAACCACCCTTGTCCCTGTATCCTCTGTTGGTATCTGCATATTGAGATACAGCCTCCTGATATTTATACTGGTGGATCTACAGGGGATAAATCCTGTTTGGTCCGGATGTATAAGTCTAGATATAATTTTATTTAGTCTGATTGCCATAACTTTCGCAAGTATTTTAGCATCCGCACAGAGCAAGGAGATAGGTCTGTAAGACTTAGTCTCTAACGGGTCCTTCCCCTCCTTATGTAAAACTATTATTGTTGCTTCCGTCATAGACGTTGGCAACCTCCCCTCCTCTTTCGCCCAGTTAAATACTTTAAGAAGCTCTGGCAGTAGTACTTTCCCATATTGTTTATAGGTTTCTGCTGGGAGGCCGTCTGGTCCTGGTGATTTCTGATTAGCCATTTCTTTCACCGCCAATTGGATTTCCTCCAATGTTAGTGGTGCCTCCATTATCCCTCTTTCTTCATCTGTGAGAACCGGAATATCAACGTTTCTGAAGAATATGTCCATTTCCCCTTCCTCCACCGTCCCACGCGATCTATACAGTTTTTCATAATATAATCTAAAAGTTTCTGTAATTAATGACTTTTTGGATGATATCTCACCTTTTTCAGTCTTGATCACAGGGACGCTGGAGGGAGGAGAATTGGTTCTCACTAAATGTGCCAACATTTTCCCAACTTTTTCCCCCTCTCCGTAAGCTACCTGTTTCTGGAACAATCTCTTATTCTCTGATTTCTTAATGACTATGTCTTTATATTCCTGTTGTTTAATTAACCATACACTTTGTGTATCCGGTGTGGGGTTATTGACGTAATCTCCCTCTGCTTTCATCAACTCTCTCTTAATCCTACTCTCCCATTCCCTTGTGATCTTTTTGATTTTTGCTACTGATTGAATGAGAATACCTCTTAAATACGCCTTCAATGCATCCCACATTATACCTCTTGTCGCTGATTCATTATTAAATTTTATAAATTCTTCCAGTTTTAATAACACCTCATTTGGGTCCCCTATTAATTCGAACCAAATTGGGTTCATTTTCCATACTGCAGGGGATCTTTTCCCTTCTAAGTTTATTGAGACAACCAGTAGTGCATGATCAGATACTCCTCTAGGGTGATATTCTATATCCCTTATGATTTGGCATGCTTCTTCGTTTCCCAAGGCTAGATCTATCCTTGAGAGCGTGGAATAGGAGCTTGAATAACATGAGAATTGCAGCACACCTGGATTCCGCGCCCTCCACATGTCAAAGAGCCCTGCTTCCTGTAAAAACTGGTATAATCGACTCTCATCTACTTTCTGGCCATGTACACCCAGTGGGAACCTATCAAGTTTTCTATTGATAACCTCGTTAAAGTCCCCTACTGCTATAACCGGTACCCCAACTTTGTCTGTTAAGAATTCCAATAGCCTATACATTACATCAAGTTTGAACGGAGGGGGAATATAAATATTTGCGAGAACATATTCTCGGTTTTCAATTACACAGTGCAAAAAAATATACCGTCCGTCTCTATCTATACTGATCTGCCGACAGGAAAACCCCAACTCTTTCCTTACCATCACTGCCACTCCTCTTGAGTAAGAGGTGTGGACTGAGTGGAATTGGCATTGGTATTTCTTGCTTTGGTTTTGTAACTTAGAGTCTTGAGTTAGGTGCGTCTCCTGTAGGCAGATCAGTCCTACCCCACTCCTTTCCAGGGTCTCTGCGACTGCTGCTCTCTTTGCCGGTGTGCCCAGCCCCCGTACGTTCCAGGAGCCAATACTCATTATCCTAGTCTGCATGCTTCAACATGGGAGAGAGGGAAAAAGGAGAAGACAGAGGGGGAGAGAGAAAAAAAAAAAAAAAAAAAAAAAAAAAAAAACGGGGAGAAAGGATATATACACAAAAAGACAATGCTATGTCCCAAATACTCCACCCCCCTACCCTTGTTAGAGGAAAGGATACTGGATACTGTAAGGAAAGGAAGGGATACTGTAAGGGATAGAAAATTCTAATGCGAAAGGTCATTTGATCCCATTTTATACCTATACTATGCTTATTATAATGCTCACCCATCCTGCTGCTTCATAGGACCCGGAAGAGAGGAATAATAAAATTAAAAAATTTAAAAAAAGGAAACAAAGGAGAGATGGGAAAAAAGAGAAAGGTAACCAGGCCTTTAGCCAAAATAACTACCCCTTGTGAGCAAAAAAATCTTTCACCTATCTTGATATTCTTCTCTGCGTGAAAAAGTGCTAATCTTTTTTCTAAGTGTTTATCTAACAATATTTTTAGCTTACTGCTTACTTCCGTGTAAATTAAATATTTTTCCCGTGTTTTACTTTGTTGCATCTTCACCCCCCCTCCCCCCTTATACCATTCTAGGTTATCCCTAAGGACTTTTTTTGTGACCGTTACCACACACCCTTTACCCACAAACTTCCCCCCCCTCCCCCCCTCCATACTTATATGCAAATCCACTCCCACCCTCCCCCCTCCTCCCACCCCACCCCCATCCTTGCACACACTAACAGCTGTGTTTCGCCCCTCCCCCCGCCCATTCATTCCTTACTTTTGTGCTATGTGGCTCCTTCCACCCTCTTATCCCTGTGCGAATATTTTCCTCTAAGACACCTCCCCTCTCATCCCTTTATATTGTTCCTCTATCCCAAAACCCATCATCCCCTCGTTTTAGTCATTAATTGATCTTTCCGGTCTTCCAACCATGTAGTCACGTTTGCTGGGGAATCGAAAAAAAAAGTCTCTCCCATTGCTACCACACGTAGCCTAGCTGGGTACAGTAAAGCATAAGTAACATCAAATTTCTGAAGTTTGCGTTTGATTTCTATAAAATCTGCTCTACGCTTCTGCAAGTCAGGTGAAAAATCGGGGTACAGTGAGATTTTAGCTCCCTTATAAAAAATACTCCCCATCTCTCTGGCCCTACGGAGGAGCATGACTTTGTCCTTAAAGTTCAAAAATTTCATTAATATAGATCTAGGGTGCCCTCCCTGGGGTGGGGGTCTAAACGGTACCCTATGTGCCCTTTCAACTGAGAACTGTTGTGAAAAAGTCTCTCTTCCAAACATTTCGATAAGCCATTTTTCCATGAATACAATTGGGTCCGATCCTTCACTTTTTTCCGGGAGGCCTACCAGCCTCACATTGTCCCTTCGGAGTCTGTTCTCCATTTCGTCCAGTTTTCCTGCAAATTTATCTGATTGTTCTTTTAGGATTTTAACCTCTTGGCTTATTGGGTACATGTCATCCTCTATTTGACTAATTCTCCCTTCTGCTGCTGTTATTCTGTCGGCCGTCCTTTCCAGCTCATGGCGCATCAGGGACAGCTCCTCTTTGATATTTTTCATTTGGTCACATAACTCCCCTAGGGACTGTTTACATGTATTAACTGCCGCCAATACGTCTTTTAATGTCGGCTCTCCTTCAGCCGTTGGTGCCTGAGCTGAAACCACATCTGATTTTCCAGGGGCTCCTACATTTTTATTGGTTGTGCTCTTTGCTCCTCCTATCGCGGCCCCCGCAGCGACTGTCTGGTTGTTTATTTGCCCCTGACTCTTTCTGTCGTTTGACACTTTTGCCTGGATTTGCTGTCCCCCTTTAGTTGGACTATGGACTGGGGTATGAGCATACTTTTCCAGCTTTGCTGCGGCTGCTGATGCCCCATTTGTTAATATGGGCTGGGACCCCTTTTCCTTATCCTTGGCTGATCTTAGTGATTGTGTCCCAACACTCTCCGGGTTGGCCTGCTCTTCTCCTCTCCTCCTTGCTGACATGTTGCCCCTCCTGGGCCCCTCTGGGATCCAACCCAGTCAAATACCGGCTTTAGAATAAATTTTATAAGAAGCAGTTCTCTGGTGGCCCTAAAAAAGGGAGGGGGGGGAGAGCCAACAAAAAAAAAAAAAAAAAAAAAAAGGGGGCAGTCCTATAAATAAATCACAGCCTATGACCGGGCCCGAGTGGTTGAGATTAAAGGAGGATATAAGTACAGAAGTGTACGTATATATTCACGTATATGTGCACAGCCCAGCGTTTCTGTTTGCAGTCCTCAATTGAAGCGGAGCATGTAAAAGGCAGGTATACACATCACGATGTTTTTCACACAGTTTTATATATTGCTATTATCAGTCCTCAGACTGCGTTTATGGTTAAAGAAGGACTTTGGGAGGACGCCAGTACCCATACACAACGCAACCATAGAGGAAAAAAAAAAAAGGAGAAACCAGTCCTCAAGATTCTGACTTACAAAAGCCAGGTAGCATAAAGGTGCATTTAGTGCGTTTTATAATCGTTCCGCTCAATAAAATTGCAGTTCAATAAATCAATTATGGCTCCAGCTTAGAGGGGAGTGAGTAATATATTTGGAACAATCAAAAATGTGGTTATACCACTCAATAGATCAGTTGGTGAGAAAGGGTTTACCATAAACAGGAGAGCTGCTGGTATATATAGTACATTAAAGTGCGTTCTTTTTTTTTAAAAAAAATACATACTTGCGCCCAGAGTTCAGATGTATTCAATAGCAGATGTTTATGCAGGAAGATGGTGGAACATTTAATAAATTTGGTACCTTGGAAGCTGCAGATGTTACATGTCAGTATTCCGCTCACCCCTCCACATATAGGTACCTCCGCTGGTGAGGTATCCCGCTTATCGCGGCTCCCTCCTTGTTCCCGGTGCACTCACCGATTCGCACACGTCTCTCCTCTATCCGGGCAAGCCGCCCACGAGACCCGCGAGACGTTCGGGACCCCTGCAGCGTCAGCCGGCGCTCGCTCCTTGCACTGTATGGCTGGACGGTCCGGTCAGGTGAGCGGTCAGGTGATCCAAAGTGCGTGATCCGAGTAACACTCTCGCGGAGACCGACCAGCTGCTGCACGTCCCTTCACCGCACCAAGCCGCTCTCCTCTGTCAATCCAATTCCGGTACCGCTGCTAGTTACAGCCAAACAGGGGGGTTAAAATCAGGATCAAGCTACACTTGCCATAGCCAGTAACAGTTTTCAGCCGCCACCATAGGGATGTCTCCCAGTGATATACTTCCAAGCTGGGGGTAGGAGAGAGCCCACTAGCATCTACGTGCTCACTTCATACTCCATGCTCCACACTCTCCCGTCTCTCACATCCGGTCACGAAGGGCAGGAAGTTTGATTGGTAAAGCATGTCCGTGGACTTTGTAATCTTGACCCCTAAATATTTTAGCTCTTTCTCCAAAAAAAATGGGAACTGATATACAAGTGCCTCCTGAAAAGGGACACCTATACTCAGGATCTCTGACTTAATGGTTTATTTTAAAATTTGAATAACCATACGTTTCAGTTCTTTCATCAAGTTTGGAGAGTTATCCTGTGACATTAAACGAAAAAAAATATATCATCGGCATATGCGGCCATCTTATGTTCCGCTTCTCCCACCCTGATCCCCCTAATGTACGCATGCTGTCGTATTTTCGCCAGTAATGGTTCAAGTGACAGGACAAACAGTAGGGGGGACAGGGGGCACCCTTGTCTAGTGCCGTTATGCATTTCAAAAAGTTATGAAACTGATCTGTTCACCTTCACCCTTGCTGTGGTACAGTTGTAAAGCACCCCTATCCACTGCTTATATCTAGTACCTATGCCCATCCCCGCTAGGGCATCCTGCATGAACCCCCAGTCTACCCTGTCGAAAGCTTTTTCAGCGTCGATTGACAGGGGTAGACCGGGGGTCCCGGACTCCTTTATTTCATGCACCACCAACAATGTCCTGATCCCATTGTCTCCGGGTACGAACCCTGCCTGATTGGTATGTACTAGTTCGCTCATTAAAGGTTTCAACCTACCTGCCATTACCTTAGCAAACTGCTTAATATCGTCGTTCAGCAAGGAAATTGGCCTATAACTTGAACATAAATTATCTCTCCCCTCTTTTGGTATAATGGTTAGGGTCGCCTCTAAAGCCTCCTTCCTTATTGCCCACTTTGTTCCAATCCCGTTTATGTATGAACATAATTTAGGGATCAGGATATTGCCAAACTTTCTATAATATAACGTTGTCAGCCCAATCCGGACCTGGGCTCTTACCCAGAGGAGTCTCTCTTAGTATTTTCCTTATCTCTTGCTCTGCTACAGGTTCTTCCAGCCAAATCCTTTGCTCCGCTGAGATTTTATTTAGAGCCATCTCTTCTAAGAAAACCAGTTTTATCCTTTGTTATTTTTTTGCTCGGGTGATTCATTTTTATTAAATTGCGTACAGTTTGGCATAATATTCTTGAAAGATTTTAGCTATACCTGATGTGTTGTAAATCATAGTTCCTGTACTATCTTGTATTTTTTCTATGTAATTTACAGCTATTTTCTTTTTTTTCTTTTTTTTAACATCCTTGCCAGGGGTTTTCCTATCTTATTGCCCCACAGATACCGTTCCTTTTTGATATTATTATAGGCCGACCATGTATCTTGCTCGACTAGTTCTTTCAATTCTTCCCTTTTACCAATAAGAATCGCCAAATTCTCTGCTTTTCCTATTTTTTTGTGTTGCCGTTCTATCCTCACAATATCTTTTATCAGAGCAGAGCATTCTTTCTCCTTATTCTCGCTTTTTTTCCTTTCTGTGCCCATCTGGGTCAGTATACCTCTAACATAAGCCTTGTGGGCTTCCCATAATGTGGCTTCTGATATTTTATTCTGTATTGTTAGTTTTAAAGTACCACTCCAATTCCTGCCTGACCTTGTCTTCTGCCTCTACATCCTGTGGGGACTTCCCATTTAAGCAGAATGCATGCCTTAGCGGCGTCAAGAAGATGGCGCATGATTGATTTTTTTGTAGACTTTTCCAGGGGCTTTAGAGGCATGGAGGAGGAAAAAGGCTGGGTCGTCTGGTATCTGGGAATTTTTGGGCGATGCGTTTGATTTTTCCAAAAGTGTTCTAGTTTGGAGCAAGTGCAAAAAATATGGAGAATAGTGCCCCGTTCTTTCTGGCATCTCCAGCAATAATCAGAATTTGCAGTAACAATTTGTGTAACCTCACCTGCTTTTTTTAAAATTTTAAAGTTTCTTGCACTTTCATGCAGACAGAGGATTTGTACGCAAATTGGAGAATATGTTGTCATTGTTGTGTACTGAACGGGTTACCAAAATCCTGTTCACATTCACGAATGCAGATTAGGGAATGGGGTTCCAAAGGCTTGATCAATAAGTTGTAGTTGGCTGAGTGTGTGTGAAGCATCGCTCCAGAATCCAAGCAGTACTCCTCAAAAATTGTGAGGGGTCTTTTAAAGCTGCTCGGGGACGGGAGGGATCTGAGAAAATTTGTGAGTTGAAGAACCTTCCAAAATCCCAAACTGAAGGCACCAGATGGATTGGCAAGAGCCAATTCCCCTCAATCAAGAAGTGAGAGGCCTGCGAACGGCCTGATCTTGTCAAGTTCGGAAAGGTTGGATCCCGAAATCCCGGGGTGAAAAGTGGGTTCACCAATATTGGGAATAATGGCGAGGTTGGGAAATATGAGAGGGGTGTGTGTAAGCAAGGTCGAACAAAGATTTGCTGTTTGACCAGAGGGTGGTTTTTCACCTCCCTCGGTAGAGAGACATAGCACCAAGGTGCTTTACAGAGGGGTATGACACTTTGGGCTTGCTCAATTCAAACCCATAATTGGAAGTCATTGTGTCTATTCCAATCAAGGAGTCTACTTAGGTGTATAGCCTGGTAGTATTTGCGCATGTCTGGCACTGCCAGTCCCACATATAGTTTAGGTAGTGTGAGCTGGCTGCGTTTCAATCGTGGGCATTTATGGGCCCATATGAATGCAAAAAATACCTCTTGGATCGGTTTGAAATAGTTAGATGGGATATGGATTGGTAGAGCCTGTAGGAGATATAGGAACTTAAGGATACTCATTTTGAGAATATTGCAGCGGCCAAACCACGAGTGGAGTCCGGTGTTCCATTTGTCCAGAAGAGCTCTGACTTTTTTCAGTAGTGGAGGAAAGTTTATTTTGGATATGTTGGAAGGGATAAGCGTGCCCAAATATGTCAGTGCCGTGCTGTTTCATTTTAATTTAAAGTTGCTCTGGAGTTGAGAGAGTCGGCTGCGGGAGGTTGATTCCCATTGCTTGGGTCTTGGAGAAATTAATTTGGAGATTGGAAAGGGCACTATATCTCTCAAATTCTTTCATCAAATTCGGAAGTGAGATCAGGGGCTTCATGGAGGGAGAACAACATGTTGTTAGCGTAGGCCGAGATTTTGTGTTGGATATCTCCGACCATTATGCCAGTTACGTCCGTGTTTAAACACACGGTACATAAAAAAGATTCCAGTGACAGGGCAAAGAGGAGGGGTGACAATGGGCATCCTTGTCGCGTCCCATTGGTAATCTTAAAGGGTTCCGACAGAACTCCATTAGCTCGAACTTGAGCTGAGGGGTGAGAATAAATTGTGGAAATCCATTGAAGCATATTGGTGCCGAAGCCAGCATACTTTAAAACTGAAAGCATGAATCTCCAGTTCACCCTGTCAAAGGCCTTCTCCACGTCGGTACTAAGGAACATACATCAGGTGTGGGATTTGTTGGCTACATGCAATAAATTTAGGACCTTGGTGGTATTGTCTCTAGCTTCACGGGTGGGAACGAAGCCTACTTGATCTAAATGGACAAGGCTCGGAAGAAGGTGTTGAATCCAAATTTGCCAAAATTTTTGTGAAGATTTTGAGGTCTAGATCATTGACAGGTTTTAGAAGAATCCTTTGAACCTGTGCTGAGGTAGTACTGGCATAATGACCATCTGGGACAAGAGGTGGTGTGGGGCCTTTTGCAAATCTGACAGTTTTAAGGTTATTTGACAGAGGTGGTAGAATTTTGGACTTTTGGATTTTTGTATTGTGAACCCATATGTCTGGGACGTCTAGAAAAATGCACACTGCTGCAGATGTCCATTCACTCCTAAAGACGGGCATAGATGGATCAGTGTCGATGGTGGAATCAAGAAAATTGCATAATCTATGGGCTGCTTTGGCTGAGGGCTGGGAAGAAGGCTTGGTGGAATTTTTGGGCGAGGCCTTGTGCCTGAATGAAAGGCTGAACTTGGGTCTTGAAATCGAAGCCTGGGAGGAAAGTGAAGGTTTAGAGGAGCTATATCAGATATATCTGATGATATAATATATAGTAAACTCATGCGCTGCTATAAAATAAAATGAAATAAAAATTCTGTGAACTGGAACTGCTATACTCCCCTATAAAAAGGTGCTGTACCTACATAGAGGTTGTCCAGCCAAATATAACAAAATATGGGACAAGTGGCTGGAGGACACATTCACATGCATAGATTAGGCCCAACCTACAGCTGCGGCACAGTACTCAGGGTGACTCAAATACTCGCCTGTTGCCCCTCAGCCTTAAGCCTCATATGCTGTTGTGTATAATACTAGTCACCTGCTGTACTCCACATGCCTATGTGAGAAGGTACTGTAAATCACCCCCTCAAGTGGACCTATTAGTCCACGTGCTTGGCCCTTTGAAATGCTCTAATTATTGTGAACAGATATGTAAAATGCCTAACTGCAATTCATGTCAAATGTGATATCCTTTGGTTTAGTAACTGTTGCACTTGGTACTCGATTATGTATCCTTTTTTTATGCTCAATAAACGTTTTCTTGATTTAAAAAAAAAAAAATGGAACTGCTGTAACTACAACAGGTGTACTCATCACACTATACCAGCTAAATCAATAATCTGATGCGCTGCCCCTTTAAATGTATGTGCTGACAAATATAGGCAATAACCTTCCTACATATCCAATTCTATAAAAACAAATATTAAGGGATAACATTCAGTGCATTGAATACTAATATATATATATATATATATATATATATATATATATATAAATAACACACATAATCATGCTATTTTCTCCCAGAAAGAAAAATATCTCCAACTGATAATTCAAAAGGTCCATAAAATATATCAGTATACACTTGGTATCATGCAGTGCATGCATCTTCAATAGTGATCAAACAGTAGGTGTGCTTCAGTGCCAAACGCTACAATACACCACCATGCCACAACTAGGTGCAATGCCTGCTCACCTCAATTTTTGGCCTTTTGCCTATTGAGCACTTTTACCCCCTTCATGCCTAGGCCAATTTTCAGCTTTCAGCACTGTCACACTTTGAATTGTAATTGAGCGGTCATGCAACACTGTACCCGTTTTTCAAAAATACGTGGTGGTATTTAATCACCATGGGTTTTCTATTTTTCATAGTTTGTTATACAATTTTGCAAACAGGTCATTTTTCTCCTTCACTGAGCACTGATGAGGGCTGCACTGATAGGTGGCACTAATGAGGCGGCACTGATGGGACTGTACTGATAATCAGTGCCCTGATTATCAGTGCCAATGTCTCTTTAAGACAAGTCAGTTATCGGCTCTCTTCTTCTTTCCTTGCGCCATCAGCGTGAGGAAAGAAAAGTTGATAACCGACTTGCGTTTACATCCGTGATCAGCTGTCATTGGATATAGCTGATCACATGGTAAAGGGCCACTGTGATTGGTCCTTTACCCTGATCTGTGATCAGCTGAGTCCGATCACAGGAGGACGTCCATGTAAGCCCTCCTGGCAAAGTTCGCTGTAGTGTATTTCGATTATAGCACGGGCGGGAAGTGGTTAAGAATATAGGTCATATTCACTTTGGTATGATTTTCTTTGCAGATCTGCCTTTCCACCTGCATGTTTTTAAGGAATTTTGGTGCATTTTTTTTTCTTCTTCTCAATTGAGGATATGCAAGTTTGTGTCCATTTTTGACGCACTTTGCCGCATTCCATATAGAAAAAAAATCCAACAAGTCCTACTTTTGTTGATTGCAGTGGAACTGCTGTGAACTAGGGCCATTGAAATTCATGTTAAACACTGTCCATGCATTTTTGATCCTGCATCTGATGTGAACCGGCCCTTTCGTGTATCATTTCATGCTTTTCCTAAGCAGATCACGCTTTCCTGAACTTTGTTAAAAGCAGATATATTTGATACACTAATCAAAAGACTCTAAGGTTTTAAATAAAGTTTTTAAATACCTTTAAAAGAGAAAGGCTAAATGAATCCCGACAGCTTCTCAGAATAGCCTCACAATCAGTGATAGACTTGGTGTCTAGAGCTATGCCATTAATCTGTTATACAAAAAAGATTTTAGAATACAGTGAAAAACAATAGGCATTCCAGTGATTCATAAGTGAAGGCTTGCTGAATAAAGCAAAGCAAAATGACAGCGAGGATGTTCAAAGTACACTAATCCATAGCAATCAGATTTCAGTTTGCTGTCATAAATATATGATTTTTAGATTGATATTATTTAAGTTGATATGGCTTAATGCACTATGTATATGTACATCATTGTGGTGTGCAATGCTTTACCACAACATCACATCATCTGATAAACCACACAGATTTACCAAAGTTGAACTGTCACAAATGTTCTTAATGCCACAGTTAGCAAATCAGAATTTATTTTTAGCCAAAGTATAACAAGGGACAACAATAGTAAACTTACAGCCACCACTCTGTCACCAGGCATAAGTGTTCCTTCTTTGGCAGCAGGACTTCCGGGCATCACAGCTGCCACCAGCACACCAGACTCCAAGGAAATTCCACTGTCTGTGGCAAGCAATATAGTAAAAAAAAAACAAAAAAAAAAAAAAACAACAGTTTACATCATCAGAAAGCACAGCAGAACACCCATTAGACAGCTTCAGTAGGCTTTTGTTCACTTCAGAATTACTCCTCTATCCCCATACAAGTCCATGGGACTGGAAAAGCAGATCAAATACAGGTCAACTGCACCTGTAATGATTTCTGAATAGCCTCAGAATCTTCTAAAATTGTCAAATGTCAACGTCTAAAGCATGCTGCATTTGCCCACTGAAGCCTATCTATACATTTTAAGGATTTTAAAGATCACCAAGACCCCTTTCACATTGAGGCAGTTTTCAGGCATTTTAACGCTAGAAATAGCACCTGTAAAGCGCTTGAAAACTGCCTCCCATGCTGCCTGACTGTGAAAGCCCTGAGTGCTTTCCCACTGGGTCGTGCGCTTGCGGGTCGTTAGAAAAAGTCCTGCAAGTCGCATCTTTGGGGCAGTTTGGGAGCGCTCCCAAAATGCTCCTGCCCGTTGTAATAAATGGGCAGCGCTTCCGGAGCGCCTGAAAAAGCGATTCCGAAGCGCAACACGAGTGTTTTTAACTCCTTTGGCCGCTAGCAGGGGTTAAAAGCGCTGCTTAAACACTGCTAAAAGCGCTAACGCATAGGTGGCCCCAGTGTGAAAGGGCTCTTAAAGAACGCAATACTTGAAACTGGAAAACCTTTTTACTTATTGTACATAAAATAAGAAAATGTCACCTTTCTGGCCACCCAAGCTGATCTGAAGAGGAGTGACAATTCGATTGCCTAGGGACTTTCTTCTACGAATTACCATGTTAATGACATCCCCTCCACTTAATACAGCTTTAATTAGCTGCTTGCGATCCTTGTTTGTGAGATCCACATCATTTATCTTCAAGAGGCAATCATTAACCCTGCAATTTGAATAGTCATGTTTATTACCCAACATATTACACAGTGTTGGTCAAACATACAAAACTGAATAGGAAATCCATTTTCATTGGACCATACAGTACATAGAACAAAGAAACCACTCAGATTGTACAAGGCCGTGTTTGCACTGTCTTTTATAAATTCTAATAAAGTGAATGATAAAAAAACAAAAGAAATAAATGGAAGCGTTAGGAAACGACTTTTTTGAATATATTATATAAATACACACATACATTTTTATATATCATTATTCACGATTTATATAGCGGCAACAGTCTACGCAGCACTTTACAATGTAGAGGGGGGACAGCACAATTACAGTACAGTTCAATATACATATATACAAAAGGTTAATGCGTTTTCTGGACTTCTGACAGACCCTTGCATCTTTCATCCAGTGCTGCACTGACTTTTCTGGATTCTGAATCATTCTGAATCATAGGGAAAGCAAAAGAAAGCAAAAGAATTGTGAAAGGATCTGTGGAAAAAGGTAGTTGAACTGTACAAAACAGGAAAGGGATATAAAAAGATATCCAAGGAATTGAATCAAGAAGTGGAAAACGAGGGGTTCTGTTGAAACCAAATCACGGTCAGGTAGACCAACTAAAATTTCAGCCACAACTGCCAAGAAAATTGTTCGGGATGCAAAGAAAAACCCACAAATAACTTCAGGTAAAATACAGGACTCTCTGAAAACCTGTGGCTTGGCCATTTCAAGATGCACAATAAGGAGGCACATGAAGAAAGATGGGCTGCATGGTCGAGTCGCCAGAAGAAAGCCATTACTACGCAAATGCCACAAAGTATCCCGCTTACAATATGCCAAACAGTACAGAGACCAGCCTCAAACCTTCTGGCACAGAAGTCAACAAGGCCTATAATAAAAAGGTACGGCGGTGGATCGCTAATGTTTTGTGGATATGTGAGCTACACAAGGCACAGGAAATTTGATCAAAATTGTTGGCAAGGTGAATGTAGTATGTTATCAAAAAATACTTGTGAAACATTTGCATTAATCAGCCAGGAAGCTGCGCATGTAACAAAGCCTGGGGAATGCCCAGGAAAAAACCCAAGCCTGCTTACCACCAGCTCGCAGACAACCGAATGAACCTAACAGTGCGTTAAAAACAGGGGTTTAGTCCGCACGCATTTGCAAACGCAAAAGGAAGCTGTGCATGGGACGTACTTGGACATTCCAACATGACAATGACCCAAAACACAAGGCCAAGTCGACCTGTCATTGGCTACAGCAGAATAAAGTGAAGGTTCTGGAGTGGCCACCTCAGTCTCCTGACCTCAATATCATTGAGCCACTCTGGGGAGATCTCAAATGTTCAGTTCATGCAAGACAGCCCAAGAATTTACAGAAACTGGAGGCTTTTTGCCAAGAGGAATAAGCAGCTTTACCATCTGAGACTTCAAGCTGTCATTGATGTTAAAGGGGGCAATACCCAGTATTAAAAACTGGGGTATGTAAACTTTTGATCAGGGTCATTTGGGTAGTTTATGTTGCAATTACGATTTAAAAAGAGTCAACAGGGGATTGATAATAAATGGCTTCAGCCAAACACTAACCATGAGTGAAAGAAACTTATGTGTGTGTGTGTGTGTGTGTGTGTGTGTGTGTGTGTGTGTGTGTGTGTGTGTGTGTGTGTGTGTGTGTGTGTGTGTGTGTGTGTGTGTGTGTGTGTGTGTGTGTGTATATAAAAACATAACCCCTTGGGGCGACCTTGAATTTTCTGGGCTTACCAATTACCTCCTCGTAGCTCGTCGTTCGTTGTCTAGGCGTTCCCAGGGTTAGTACCCAGTAACTTCAGGTGCTGACACACAAAAGTCCTTTTGAGGATTTTTATTTTGCAGGGGTAACATCCAACTATAACACAGTCTCAATTGGGAATAGAGGGCACGGGTGATAAAACTCAGGCACTTGGAACTGCTGACATCAATTGAATGTCTCTTAGGTAGACCGGAGAGTAGCCACTCGCAACTGGGCGCTTCACGGCTGGGTAAACCTCTAACCATCGACTTGGCAGCCAACTTGTGATCCGGAAAATTTGCAAAGTCTCTGCCACAGACTAGATTGTAACTGAAGATAAGTAGGAACCTTTCCCACAGTACCTGGATCTTTTAGCCTTCTTGGCGATACTGTGAGAAGTGTGGATTCTCTAGTGTCCATACAACTTCAGCTCCCAGGCTCTTACCGAGCAGCCAGCTTCTTGGCCCTCCTCTGAAGAGTCCTCCCCTGGTCGCTTGTACGAGTTGCCATATCTCTCCAATGCCGAGAGCACACCGGGACACCTGAATCCTCTTTTAGTTACTGGGCCTCGAACTAGCCAGTTCCGAGGCTCGGGAACAGACGGATCCCCATCCCAGACCATGAGGGCCTCTGGGGCTGGTCAGGGTGACCATGCTTACGGGGACGGCAGACACTACTGGGTCTGGGACCCCTCACAGGGTTGGTCCGGACCGTAACCCCTCACAGGGTTGGTCCGGACCGGAACAAGGAATCAAAGCAGCAGCTGAACCCTGAACATGTGACTTCAGCATCTTAAATACCCCTTCCCAGACTACACAGCAAGGCCAGACTCGCCCACTGATTGGCACAGAGAAAGATTGGTACCCAACACGTCCAACCAGGCTTGGTTCTCAGCCTGTCACAGGTGCCTCACTGCACCTATGACCAGGCAGAACTCCAGTACAGCCCAGCCAAACTGATGCCAAAGTAAAAAAAACAGTACAATTAACCCCCAGTTCTGGAAAACTAAAATTTACATATATAGCGCACGCGCGCACACACACACACACGTATACATACATACCATCCATCCATAACATTATGCCCACTGACAGGTAAAGTGAATAACATTGGATTATCTCATTACAATGGCATCTGAAAGTGGGTGGGATATATTAGGCAGCAAGTAAATATGTTGTCCCTGACGTAGATGCATTGAAAGCAAAAATAATTTGAAAAAGCATATAGGTTTGAGTGACTGACAAGGGCCAAATTGTAATGGCTAGACAAATGGGTCAGAGCAACTCCAAAACGGCAGCTATTGTGGGATGTTCCTGGTATGCAGTGGTCCAAGAAGGGAAAACTGGCAACAGGGTTATGGGTGGCCAGGGCTCATTGATGCATGTGGGGAGTGAAGGTTGGCCCATGTAGCCTGATCCAATAGAAGGGCTGCTGTAGCTCAATTTGCAGAAAAAGTTTGTGCTGATTGCGAAAAAAAGGTGTGAGAACACAGCATGGTTCTACATAGCTGCAGATTGGTCAGGGTGCCCATGCTGATCCAAGTCCACAACCAAAAGTGCCTACAATAGGCACATGAGCATCAGAGCTGAACACGGAGCAATGAAAGAAGGCAGCCTGGTTTAAAATGTTTGAGGAACACAACTTTCCAAATCTCAAATTGAGCAGTCCGATCCATGTTGGACCCACCCTGCAACTTACACAACAAAGAGGTTGTAAACCTCTAACCCAAGCCCCCCCCTCAAAAATAAATAATAAAAACCTGCAAAACAAAGGCATAATGAGCTAGTATGCATTGCATATCCGCTCATTATGAAATACTTACAAAGCTGTTACAGCAATCCCCACACACCGCTATCACGGCGACATCTTTCCTGAAGCTTCTTCAGTGTTCGCGGCCTATGGCGCTGTGATTTGTTGGAGCCGCGATGACATCACTCCCACGCGGGAGCTGCCGTTCACAGTATTGGCTCGGAAGGAACGGCCCCGTCGGCCGTTCCTTCAGAGCGCATGTGCCAGTTATGTCACTGGCTGCATGCACTGGAAATATCTCCTAAACGGTACAGGTTTAGGAGATATTTTCACTACCTTTAGGTAAGCCTTATTATAGGTTTACCTATAGGTAAAAGTTTGCAGAGGAAGTTTACTTCATCTTTAAAGGATCCACTACCAAGAATGGCGGCCATACCGCTATAGGTTATGGTGGTCATAATGTTATGGCTGATCAATGTATATTTCCTAATATAGCAGCAAATCAAGAGCAGGAAGATTATTTCTGGCAAGAGCAAGTCAGAAAGCACTTCAAAATGAGCAGACAGAGGGGGGCAAGGGGGAAAAAGAAGGGAAGGAAAAAGGCATGTTGGGTGGGACCCAAAAGAGCGAGCGTGTATAAAGGGAGAGAGAGGCAGGGGTGATCAAACAGAGAAAGAGGGAGCGGGAAGGAAAGCAAGACAGGAAGTCTTTGTATTAACACTACCATAGTACTAAGGTATTATTATTATTATTACAAAAAAATAAAAAATGTTCCTTCCTTCTTGAACTCAAGGATATGTACCTTAAGCGGCCATCAGCAATGCTGCCTTTGTCAACCTTTGTCACAAAAATGCCACTGTCCCCTGGAAAGAAGGGTTCGTTCACTCCATCTGCCACATCAAATCCCAGAGCCTTAAGGTCCATATCCTCCTTAAAAAAAAAAAAAGCAGTGTCAGCAACAAATTCTATATACAATGCTTAATACAGATGTCATCTTTCCTGTTTAGAGTTGGACTAATGTTATTGTAGTTTAACCACTTGACATCCACGTTATGGCCGAATGACGGTCCCGGCCCCTTACCATGTGATCAGCTGTCAGCCAATGACAGCTGATCACATGATCAAACAAAAGCTCGGTGATAGCTTTTTCTCCTCACGATGACAGCGGAGGACAAAAAAAAAAAAAGCCGATCACCAGCTCATCTTAAAGGGACCCCGGTACCGAAACGGAAGAGGCAATTATGCCTCATAATTACAACCTGAAAGTGCCCACAAGTGCCACCCATCTATGCCCACAAGTGCCACCCATCTATGCCCACAAGTGCCACCCATCTATGCCCAGTGGTGCCAATCAGTGCCACCTAGAAGTGCTGCGTATCAGTGTAACCGATCAGTGCCCATACCCGGCCACCTATCGGTGCCCATCACTCCCGCCTCATCAGCATACATCAATGACGGACAAAAATTACCCATTTTAAAATATTATAACAAAATACATTTTTTTTTATTTTATTTTTTTTTATTTGGTCTTTTTACAAAAAAAAATAAAAAAATCACACAGGTGATCAAATACCACCAAAAGAAAGCTCTATTTGGGCACAGTGTTGTATGACCGCGCAATTGTCATTCAAATTGCATCAGCGCTGAAAGCTGAAAATTGGTCTGGATAGGAGGGGGGTTTATGTGCCCAGTAAGCAAGTGGTTAAAGGGAATGTACAGTGTATTTTTTAGTAAGCATGCATTTTCAATTATTATCATAGAATTATATATT
Source organism: Lithobates sylvaticus (assembly GCA_028564925.1). NCBI lineage: Eukaryota > Metazoa > Chordata > Amphibia > Anura > Ranidae > Lithobates > Lithobates sylvaticus. The sequence goes on along the minus strand of CM053036.1, from coordinate 159,525,178 downwards.
TCTATTGGTGTAAAAGTAATTTTTTTTACATAGACTTTACATGATTTATATGCTCGCCTTTTCATAGACAGACTCAATAAAGGGCTTTGGCCTCATTCAAAAGTACAGACATAATTTGTTAGGTACATACTGGAAACATGCCCCAGGATCCTACAATAGCTGACTATAGCAGCCACAGAATGGAGACAGATAAAAAATCATTTTTTATTGTACAAAGATTAAAAACCCCAAACATAAGGGTATATAAACATACTAAACATGGAATATACAAAATATAAAATTAGTGCGTTTGGTTCAAAATCAAACAATGCGATATACATCTGTTCGGTCAACATTTCGCAAACCATTTGGCATCCTCAGGACCCAGACATAGAAATGATGGATTGCCTAAAACATAATATTAGTAACAGGCATTGACATAACAATGTAATATGCATTATTCAGCCAAAATAAATACTGCATGCGCCTACCAATGAGACCCGGCAGTCAACCGACCAGCCCCAACGCCTTTGGCAGGCATAGGAGTAACACTGGCGAGGACCCAACCCAGCACTAGACACCAGGACAGCGGCCCTATACATATAACAAAGTGAATAAGTGGTCAAAGGAAGTCAAGGGGCCTCCTAAAAATTATATACAAAAGCTCAAAAAAACATACACCAAGAACTTACTTAGATGTAAAACTGTTTGATTAATGGGGCAAAATGCGTGTTCCAAGGCTTGATTAAAGCGGAATGAGCAGTTCAAGGATTGATATCTCATTTCAAAGATTGATATCTCATACTATAAGGGGATATACGAATTAGAAAGATGATGATAATAATAATAATAATAATAATAATAATAATAATAATAATAATAATAAAAATAATAATAATAAATAGGTAAGGCTCTTAGTAGTCTATGTGAACACACAGAAGAGGTAACAGGTAAGCCACACCACTTACCGCAATAACAAATGGGTAAAGTGACAGAAGAAGCAACGTGTAATCTCTGAGAATGCTGAATAAATGTAGAGCCCCACAGCAAGTTAACATAGGCCATCACCAAAGTTTTCCATAGGGAATTTTTTACAAAGCTCAGCATAATTAATCTGAAATAGATAGGACAAAATGTCCTTAACAATGATAGATCTTTTGGTCGCAATGGCCCCAATGGACATTGCATCTGCCGGACTGACTCATTCAAAGGGGTGGATCTACACTCGCCGAACTGTTTCAATATATCGCCACACATGCTGACATCCAAGGTCTAAAATACCCCCGCCGCACCATACGCCACCCATCCCCGCAGGGATCACAAATACTTCATAGACACAGGTGCTGGCTGTAAGGTATACTTCTAATAAGGGGGCTTGGGATGGGCACTTTTGGCTTGGAGTATGGTATTGCCAGCTGTGGATTTCTGATAGTGTCGTTCCAATCGACCCATCAGAATGTTTAAAGATTCAGAAATCCAAAAATGGAATAGATTGTACATCATGATGCATAGTGAATTTCAAATTGAAATGCTTGACTTCCATTATGCCCATGAATTCCAACAGTTCTGGTTCTGTACCAGTCCAAAACACGATTACTATCTATGCAACAATACCAAATCAAAACATGTGTCCGGAATCTAGCAAACCTCCCCTTGGAAAAGACTGCACACATATTCATCCGATGCCAACTCCTTCCTCCACCTGGCAGGCTAAGGAGTTGTGTCCTCATTTTCTCCTCACGATATAGCCATGGATACACACGGTAGCATGCGCAAATTGTGCACGAGTGACATTGGTGGGTCGTCGTGTGATGGAACCATTATCATACGCGATCCCCGTGATGATGGGTGACGTGCGGCGCAGTGAGAGTAAATAGAACCGGCACCGACAGGCCAGCCTCGGATGGTGGCGTGTGTGGCAATATATTGAAACAGTTCAGCAAGTGTAGCTCCACCCCTTGTATAAGTCAGTCTGGCAAATGCAATGTCCATTGGGGCCATTGCGGCCAATAGATCTATAATAAAGGAAATTTGTTGCATCTATTTCAGATTAATTATGCTGAGCTTTGTGACGTTCTCTATGGAAAACTGATGATGGCCCATGGTGACTTGCTGTGGGGCCCTACATTATACAGTATTCTCAGAGATTACACCTTGCTCCTTCAGTCACCTTACCCATTCATTATTGCTGTAAGTGGCGTGGCTTACCGGTTACCTCTTCTGCCTGTTCACAGACTACTGAGTAAGAGTCTTACCTACATCTTTCTAATTCGTATATCCCCTTACAGTTTAACATATCAATCCTGGAACTGCTGATTCCACTTCAATTGATTCTTGGAACACGCCTTTTGCCACATGGAACAGTTTAACATCTACAGTGAGTACACCCCTCACATTTTTGTAAATATTTTATTATATCTTTTCATGTGATAACGCGGAAGAAATTACACTTTGCTACGATGAAAAGTAGTGAGTGTACAGTGTATATTTGCAGGCCCCTCAAAATAACACACAGCCATTAATGTCTGAACCGCTGGTAACAAAAGAGAGTACACCCCTGAGTCAAAATGTCCAAATTGGGCCCAAAGTGTCAATATTTTGTGTGGCCACCATTATTTTCCAGCACTGAGCTTCACAGGTTGCCACTGGAGTCCTCTTTCACTCCTCCATGACGACATCACAGAGCTGGTGGATGTTAGAGACCTTGCACTCCTCCACCTTCCATTTGAGGATGCCCCACAGATGCTCAATAGGGTTTAGGTCTGGAGACATGCTTGGCCAGTCCATCACCTTTACCCTCAGCTACTTTAGCAAGGCAGTGGTCATCTAATGCCGCATACACACGAGTGGACTTTCTGGCAGACTTGCCCACACACGATCACTCCAAAAGTCTGACGGATTCAAACGTGATGACGTACGACCAGACTAGAATAAGGAAGTTCATAGCCAGTAGCCAATAGCTGCCCTAGCGTCGGTTTTAGTCCGTCGGACTAACACACAGACGACCAAACTTTGACAGGACTCGAGTCCGTCGGAAAGATTTGAAACATGTTTTATTTCTAGGTCCATCGGACTTTTGGGAAAGAAAAGTCCGCTGGAGCCCACACACGATTGAATTGTCCGACGGATGCCGGTCCGCCGGACCTAGTCCGTCGAAAAGTCTGATCGTGTGTACGTGGAATTAGAGGTGTGTTTGGGATCGTTATGTTGGAATACTGCCCTGCGGCCCAGTCTCTGAAGGGAGGGGATCATTCTCTGCTTCAGTATGTCACAGTACATGTTGGCATTCATGGATCCCTCAATGAAATGCAGCTCCCCAGTGTCGGCAGCACTCATGCAGTCCCAGACCATGACACTCCCACCACCATGCTTGACTGTATGCAAGACACACTTGTCTTTGTACTCCTCACATGGTTGCCTCTACACACGCTTTACACCATCTGAACCAAATAAGTTTATCTTGGTCTCATCAGATCACAGGACATGGTTCCAGTAATCCATGTCCTTAGTCTGCTTGTCTTCAGAAAACTGTTTGCGGGCTTTCTTGTGCATCATCTTTAGAAGAGGCTTTTTATTGGGACGACAGCCATGCAGACCAATTTGATGCAGTGTGCGGCATATGGTCTGAGCACTGACAAGCTGACTCCCCACCCCTTTAACCTCTGCAGCAATGCTGGCAGCACTCGTACGTCTATTTCCCAAAGACAACCTCTGGATATGAGCATGTGCACTAATCTTTGGTTAACCATGGCGAGGCCTGTTCGAGTGGAACCAGTCCCGTTAAACCGCTATATGGTCTTGGCCAACGTGCTGCTGCTCTGTTTCAAAGTTTTGTCAATCTTCTTATAGCCTAGGCCAGTGATGGCAAACCTTGGTACCCCAGATGTTTTGGAACTACATTTCCCATGATGCTCAACTACAATGCAGAGTGCATGAGCATCATGGGAAATGTAGTTCCAAGACATCTGGGGTGCCAAGGTTTGCATCACTAGCCTATGCCATCTTTATGTAGAGCATCAATTATTTTTTTCAGATCCTCAGAGTTCTTTGCCATGAGGTGCCATGTTGAACTTCAAGTGACCAGTAAGAGTTTTTCACTTTTGTTGCTAGCGGTTTAGACATTAATGGCTGTGTGTTGAGTTATTTTGAGGAGACAGCAATTTTACACTGTTATACAAGCTGTACACTCACTACTTTACATTGTAGCAAAGTGTAATTTCTTCAGTGTTGTCGCATGAAAAGATTTAATCAAATATTTACACAAATGTGAGGGGTGTACTCATTTTTGTGAGACACTGCAAGTAAGTTCCCGGTGGAGGCTTTTTGAGCTCTGTACATAATTCTGAGGAGGCCCCTTCTTTATATGTAAAGGGGCAGCTTTTCTGGTCAATGTGTCTATGCTAGGTTGGGTCCTTGCTGGTGCTACTCCTATGCACGCCAAAACCATTGGAGCTGGTCGGCTGACTGCCGGGTCTTGTTGGTAGGAGCATGCAGTATTTATTTATTTACAGATTACATTGTTATGTTTATATCTGTTGCTAATATTATGTTTTAAGCCAAATGGTTGGAGAAACGTTGACATATTAAACCAAAACGCACTCATTTTTAATCTTAGTAGATAAAATCATATACTTTTTATTGTACAAGGTCTCCATTCTGTGGTCTGTGGTCGCTATAGTAGGATACTGGGGCATGTTTCCAGTATTTACCTGACAAATTTGTCACACTTTTTCATAGTTTTTATTGCACTGAAATTTGAAATGAGTAGATCAGACAGGGATGCTCGAAATGGCTCAGTGTTACCCCTATAAGAATATACAAAACAATAATATGCAGCCATGCTACCTCAAACACACTACTTTAAAATAAGAAGATTCCCAGCATGCAGGCTAATTAGTGCATACCACTTTAACACTACTTAAAGTGGTTGTTAAACCACTCTAACATGCATGTACCATCAGCGCTGTCTCCTATTGCAGGGCTGCGGATGATGGGGGCAAGTAAAGTGACCAGTTTACATAGGGGAGGGTAGAAACTGTCAGGATCAGACAGGTATTTCAGGTGTTACAGGAGGCCAAATGACACAGCACAAGCACTGGGTTATATAACATGCTTTAAAGGAGCAGGATCCATTTTGGGGGGGGGGGGGGGGTTAACATGCACTTTAAATGAAATTATACATGCACATGTTATATACAAATGCAGTGATTCAATTTCAATACTGTGTGAAAAATATTAACACAACTAACTCAGGCCCAACTATTAGTCTCTTCAGTGTTCTCAACTGTAATTCTCTAAATGGTGGCCCACACCATGCTCTTGCCGATGGTGGACTCATAGTAATATGTTGAAAACAGCGCCTTCCCCTTTAGGTGGTAAACCATTGTTCTTAACCCTTAAGTAGTTTTAAAGTGGTATGCACTAAATAGCCAGCAAGCTGAGAATTTTTCTTATAATTATGAAGTCATTTGTTTGGAGGAAGCAGCGCTACACTTTATTGGTGTACATTTTTCTAGGGGTGTGGGAACATATTTCAAGTGTAAATGATAAATCAGATAAGTACCACCTAATCATATAAATGCATCTACAGTGTGAACTTAAAACAGCTATACAGTGGGGAAATTTGCCCACTTACAAAGACATGAAGGGTCTAGAATTTTTTTTATCATAGGTGTGTTTTAAATGGAGACAAAATATCAACCAAAAATCGAGAAAAAAACATGATACAAATGTTATAAATGGAGTTGCCGTTCAGTGTGTAAAATAAACATTTGATCCCCAAACAAAACATGATTTCGTACTTGGTGAAGAAACTCGTGCTGGCAAGCACAAACGTAAGACATTTCTTGTAGCTGGAGACCAGGTTTGCACACATCTCAGGAGGGATTTTGGTCCATTCTTTTTTACAGATCTTCTCTAAATCCTTAAGGTTTCTTGGCTGTTGCTTGGCAACTCGAAGTTTCGGCCCCTTCCATACATACATTTTCTATAGGATTAAGGTCTGGAGACTGGCTAGGCCACTCCATGACCTTAATGGGCATTTTCTTGAGCCACTCCTTTGTTGCCTTGTCAGTATGTTTTGGGCCATGGTCATGCTGGAAGACCCATCCACGACACGAATCTTCAGTGTTCTGGCTGAGGAAGAAGGTTCTCATCCAAGATTTTACAATACATGGCCCTATTCCATGGCCCCCCAATGCAGCAAAGTCAGCCTGTACATTTAGCAGAGAAACAGCCCCAAAGCATAAGGTTTCCACCTCCGTGCTTGACTGTAGGGATGGTGTTCTTGGGGTCATAGACATAATTTTTCTTCCTCCAAACACGGCGGTCGAGTTGAGGTCAATGAGCTCAATTTTGGTCTCACCTGATCACAGCACTTTCTCCAAATCCTTCTCTAAATCATTTAGAGATTTTCATTGGCAAACTTCAGAGGGGCCTGTACATGTGCCTTCTTGAGGAGGGGGACCCTGCTGGCACTGCGGATTTCAATCCATGGCCGCGTATTGTGTTACCAATGATTTGATTGGTGACTGTGGTGCCAACTGCCTTGAGATCATTCACAAGCTCCTCCCATGTAGTTGTGGGCTGATCACTCACTTTTCTCATGATCATCCTCACCCCATGAGGTTAAACCTTACATGGAGCCCCAGACCGAGGGCAATTGATGGTTATTTTGTATTTCTTCCACTTGTGAATAATCACTTCAACAGTGGTTTCCTTCTCACCAAGCTTCTTGAGGTATTGCAGACCGGAAACAACGTCATACCAGAAAGTTTTATTGTTTTTACCTACACTGGTGAACTTTAACTGAGCTGCAAGCCTTTTTTATACAAATAAAAAGTGTTATTGATGATTTTACACTATTGCGAGCATAGTCTTCATTCCTACATGGGGCGTGAGTAACTAATACTGTGGACACAGCGCTCTTAAAAGGGACCAGTACACCCGTCATCCAGGAAGTATACCCAACAGGAGACAAGCACCCTGATTAGAGGGAGGCCACACTGCAGGATGCTCAGCACTGAGCAACATCAGGAGATTACATGTAGGATATGATTACACATGCGTTGTAACATATCTTTAAGGTGAGAGCACAGAGAGCACATTGGTGACAAGAAGTAGTCACGAATACCTTTTTGGACTTCTTTTTATATGGATTTCACATTAATTTCAGAAGAATTGTAATTTTCCACGTAAACCGTTATTTATTCCTATGGCATTCATTTATATATCATATCATCTGTGTACACATTACAGATAAGGTTTGGATGGCGGTATGTTTACAAGTATACAGCGGTTTTAAATTTGCACTACAGATGCGTTTATATGATTAGGTGGTAGCGCTGCACTCTTTTTGGATTCCTCATTTGGATACATTGTAGGAATACAATTGTGTGCATGCAGCAACCATACATACTATACACGGTGGTCTGTTTTATTCACAGTTATACACAGATGTATACATATAGTTTTTTGTCTTACAACTTGTTTTGAATACCGCATGTTGAGGGTTGAGCACTAGATGTGATTTAGGGAGCGTGGAGGTCATTACATGATATACATTTCAAGTGTAAGCTACAGGACTTCACATACTGGTCGGGAACATTGTTTTGTAACACCAATTTAAGTTATTGTGGCGCAAGAGTTGTTTTCTTGTTTTTCAGTGTTACTACTCTACCACATAACTATTGGGATAATACAGCCACACGGGGAGTGTATAGTTTTAAATCAGTAGGCTGACTTACTGACATGCATTGTGAGAAGCAACAGTAAAAGCACAGTAATTAAGTAGCACCCCACAGCAGGATCAGGCACAAAAATGCATATTATTAATAATAACATATAGCACACAGTCATTAAAAGGAGACGTATGGACAAAGCTTTTTTGGCTATACTTCTCCTATGGTCATAGGAGTGCAATTCATTCTGTGACCTTTCCTCAGCCTGGACCGGCTGAAAAACGATTTCAGGTTTCACCCAGATGTCAGACTGGCAGCTGGCTCAGACTCTCAGCGCACTACTGAAAACCTGAACCAGCTGCTTCCTGCCCTCCCCAGGCCAGCGCTACAGTGAGTGCTGGAAGGTCAGAGAAGAGAGTTGGTGACTGACAGTCTCTGCTCAGAGCATAGAGAGAACTAAGCACTTGATCGCTCAGTTCTCACTGCAGAGCTGACAGGGGACAGATGCAGCATCAGATCGATGCTGAATTCACCTAGGCACATATAAAGTTGTTTTTATATTATATACACACACCATTTTAAAGCTATAGACTTTAAGTTACATATATGCCACTCAACAGCGCCTTTTCTTGTTTAATCCCATCCTACTTACCCTCTCTCGCTCAAACTCTACCACTTCCGTCTCCCACTCCAGTGAGTCTGTGTCAATTGCAGAATCATGAGAACTATGAGCCATAAGCTGCCGGAACCTGGCTTCTTTCTCAATGTGATTATCCATCTTTTCTCTTAAAGTGATAAGAGTACATGATTAATAGTGAATGCAAATCATAAAAACTGTTTAGAGACATCTGGAGCTTAGAAGCAAAAACAGAGGGGAAAAAAAAAAGTATTTTATTCAGAAATACTCCTAATATAAAGAATTCTTATCTTCAAGTCTGCATGTAGATGGCCCTTTATGTGGTTGCCTGAGCCTAAAGTGCCCCCCCCCTCCTCCCACTGCTTAGAAGGTTCATTAATCCCTATGAGTAGTGCTCCTATACTGTGCATGAAAGCCTGCCATTTTATTTATCTTTTCAAGTGCAATGCAAACAATCCCAAAAGGATTATATTCTATGGTTGCAGAAAACAACCTTAACATGTTTATCCAGAGGGTGGAGAGTGTTTGGAAAATGGAAAAGTAAAAAACGAGTGTAGAGGATGAAGCTCCTTTACAGCTACCACAGGCCAAGACTCAATCTGATATACTACATTACAGTGAGACTTGTATATGCCTTGATTTTCCTAAAGAAGCTAAAGTTGCTGGAGTGCTAAGAAAATTTGTAAAAACATACGTTTTGCTGGGCCAATTTACCCGCTGTTGTGATTTTTATTGCAACAATTCTCCCTCAGTAAATTAAGATATTTACTGGCTCCAAAAGTAATGAATGCGAGTAAAGAAAAGGAATTGAACTGTTGCTACAAAACAAGTATTCACCCCATTTTCGCTGGTCTTTAAAGTGGACCTGTCAGTTAAAAAAAAAAAAAAAAATAAGAAATACACAACACTCTCCACATGAATGAATAGGGCTCATGTCCACATTACCATTAACATTTTTGACCAAAAATTACCAATTTCTTATTAGTAATAAAAATGCCACTCCGAGATCCATCATGTCACTGCAATAAACTGAAACCTGACTGAATGTTAAAAAAACAACGATGAACTTCAAAACGCTTTCATTGTACCCTGTACTACCTTAAAGCATTAGTAAATGGAAAAATAAAAAATAAATAAAAATAATAATAACAACAACTAAATAAACCCTTTCCCCTGAAAAGCAATGTCATAATGTGCTAGTATGAAACTTGCCTTTAAACTAAGCCCTCCAGCGGTGTGCTGTCACCGCTGACAGGGTTTCCATCTTCACCCAGTATTCCTTCTGGGTTTGCGGGCTTCCAGTCCTTTTAAATGGACAAGCACAGGGCTCTGAAGGAACGGCACATGTATGCCGTTCTTTCAGAGTGCATGCACCAGTGACGTCACCAGCGGCTACACAATTAAATATCTCCTAAACGGTGCTCATTTAGGAGATATTTACAGTACCTTATCAGTATACGCCCTTTACTACCACTTTAATAAAAAAAAAAAAAAATCATCAGTGTAAGGGCAAGCAAATTGTACAGGCTTCAATGATCTACAAGTCACGAAAAAGATTTACACACTGTACTAACTTCAGCTCCTTCAGTTCTCTCGAGGCATCATTCTTCTGTTTGCGCATGTCATCAAGGTTTCTCAATGCTTCTGCTAGCTCACTGACCGCTCGATCTCGCTCTCTGCGCAGGTTATCACACAGTGTACTACAGGAAGAAAATAAAAGAAATATTAAATAATGGAGCTGATGTATTAGCAAACATATAATATTCAGTAAGTTATCATTCATCATCTTACTAGCGTTACTTGCACATGTGAAATAGCAGGGTTTACCAAGCCAGTCATCAGAAACCACCAACAAGCTTTTACAGATCTTTTCTAAATTAATAATTTGTCTCCTTTAACCTGTGTCTAATAAAACTGGTTGTGTAAAAGTCTAGAAATCCTGATCCTGAGTTGGGAAACACTAAATTGGACCATTTCCTGACTTGCTTTGATGTGCAACCCACATTTACAAGAAACCAAGCAATTTCTGGATATTTATAGCTTACAACAAAAATTATCCTGCACCTTACACATAGCCATTGTAAGCAACTCCAATTTTTATGACCATTCATTTGCCTCAATTCCAATCATTTTCCAACTCTTGTAGACTTCCCCCTCCAAGACATCTTTAAAATATACCCAATAAAATCACCAAGCTACTTATTCACTCCCTGGTTCTCTCTCACCTTGACTATTGCCACTCCCTTGTCATTGCTCTACCTCTACACAGGCTATTCCCCCTTCAGTCTATCATGAATGCTGCTGCCAGACTCATCCACCTTACCCAACCACTCACTGTCCACCACTCCTCTCTGCCAAACACTCCACTGGCTTCAAATAATCCAACTAATAAAATTAAAAAGACTAACATCATACAATGCCATTCACAACTCTTGCCAAAGCTACATCACCAATCTAGTCTCAATATATCACCCATACCATCCTCTCCGCTCTTTCCAAGACCTCTTGCTCTCTAGCCCCCTGGTCTCCTATGTCCATGCTCGCTTACTGGACTTCTCTAGAGTCTCTTCCATCATTCAGAACTCCCTACCTCAATCTGTCTATCTCCTTCTCTGTCCACCTTTAGGCGATCCCGGAAAACTCAAATCTTCAGGAAAGTCCATCTCACCTTCATCTAACTACTGAACTGTTATGTTGTAAAGTGCTGCACAAACTGTTGGCACTACATAAATCCTGAACAACAAAGTTACTAGTTACTTTAGTCATATTTAGTTGACATTCATTTGCTCTTGTTCTTCAAGGTCACAGCACATCACTAACAACTGCATTTCGCTGTATTTGATTTTAAGAGTCTGACAGTGATCAGCTCCAGGCCATTTGCTAAAAAGCAACCAACCCATCTGCCTATCTATAAAACATAATGAAACTGCAGGGCTTAACCATTCAGTACAGCCTTGTAGTATTCTATGCCAGCATCATATGTATCCTCTTTGCTATAGTTTTGTGGCTGGCACTGCTTGTAGTAAAGACTCCTAGGATGAAATAACCTGCAATATGTGACTATTCAAATGCTCAGTCAGCAAGCTGAAATCCATCTACCCATGAAACAAGGTCACCTACAGTCAACTAATGGGCAGAAACACATAATGCTGTATTTATTTGAACGAGCATTCTGTGCTTGTTTGTTTTACCGGCTCAAGCCATACGCTATGATGCTGAATGCAGTTTACAAACATGGATGTTTGCTCATCCAGAGAATTGATTTAAAATATTCATCTGGATTCAAACATACAGTAAAAACTACAATCAATATAGTGAGGTTAAACCATAGTTCATTAAAAAGGTAAGGGTGTAAGTATGCCAGACACAATTACGTTACTCTCCATATTTCCTAGCCCCTGTATGCATCTTCTTGTAGTCCACTGCATATTGTTCATGCATGATGTGAGACTTGTGCCAACAGCCACCCTCTTTACAAAGAGTAAATGTTGCCATGTACTTTTTCCTTTCCCATATAGGCACATGATTAGTATGTTGAAGTGTTGCTAATGGGTTCCTCTAACAGACAATTACTCTATGAAATTTTGAATTTTTTTTTACTGTAGGAAACTAAAGCTGGTTATTCATGGATAGAATTGGAAATGAAAATTTGTATGAAAATTGTCAGAACATTCAGATGCTATTCAAAAGATTTTGTCTGCTTTTATCATTTGATTTTGGAGTGAATAAACTTTACCAAACAAAAACGACATACACTGTCAGAAATTAGTTTGTTCAAGAAAATTATTTTTCTAAGAATTTTTGTTCAAAATTCTAACCATTTATGGCCAGTCTAAGTTAGCAAAAACATGTTTTTGTATGCATACAGTAATTACAGGACAAATTTAACAGTGCTCTACTGTTTGCCTACCAAACCAAAAGTATACTTTTCTGCAGCCTTGTGCTAAAAATTATAACATTATTTGTGCTTTGGCAGATATCTACCATCTTTGCAAAGACAGCTTTGTCTTCATCTCCTGTAGGCTGCTGAGCACATTTGCTTCTGCACCAACCAAGCACTATATTTTAAAGGAATAAAAACAACCATGCGCTTAAAAAAAAAAAAAGAATCAAATAAGCAATAAACAATTGTGCAAAAGGTCTCTGGTATCCAAATCCTGAATTGCGAATATATATAAATGGTAATAAACAATTGTGCAAAAAGTCCATAATATTAAATGCTAATTAAAAAGCACAGTGCCAATAAATACTAACATGAAGGAAAGTGACACACAGAATAGTGCTCTTCCTCTTTTTCTACCGGGAGACACAACGCACTAGAAATATATGACCTCTTTTCTCAAAGGTGGTCAAAACTCACTTAAAGTATCCCAAACAGGTGTTGTAATATGAAACAAGCCATTTCTATGAACGAAACAAAATGGATTTTTGCGTTAAATACTTTGAATCCTGCTGGTCTCAATTTAGACAAAGATTTGAATTGTTTTATTTCAAATTGTTAATATTTTTTAGTTTTCATTTGTTTTTAGAATAATGTTAGGTTGGTAAGATTTATTTGTGCTTGCACTGGATTGATCCAATTATTGGGTTATATGCGAGTTCCATCGGTATTCTTGATCTTTACCACAAGGTGGCCCTGTACCATCTACTTAATAGTAGAGGATGGCCCAAATACAACTCCTTGCTAGTCATAGTTTATCTTTTAGGAGTTATACCCATTTTTGGCCACTAGATGTCCCCACCTGGATGGAACCATATACATCAGCTTAAAAGTGATATTAAAGCGGTTTGGTACTCAAAAATACAGCTTGATCTAATTAAAAACAGTTATGTATGTAGATGCATAAATGAGCATTAAAAAAAAAAAAAAATCATTATTTACCTTGCTGTAGTCATTCTAAAGCCTCATACACACAATAGGACTTTGTACAAACTTTCCCGTGGATTTTTGTACAAAGGGCGTTGGCCCAAAGTTGGTATTGCATACACACGATCTGACTTTTTAGGCAACAAACATGAACGTAGTGACGTTTCAACGTACTGACGACACTTCAAAAGAGGACGTTCGAATACTCCAGCGCCACCTTTGGTCAACGTCTATATTGTTGTCAGATCTTTTGCATTGGTTCTGAGCATGCGTGTTTGTACTTTGTACAAAAGTCCGATGGTTTTGTGTACACACGGTCGGACTTTGCTCCATCAGACTTTTGTTGGCAGAAAGTTGGTCCGTTCGCACAGCCAACAAAAGTCTGATGAAAACTGAAAAAGTTGGTCCGATGGAGCGTACACACGGTCGGATGTTGGTCCAAAACAGCTAATTTGCATGTTTGTTGTCAAAAAGTCAGATCATGTGTATGGGCCTTTAGAATGACTTCCAGTCTGTCCTCCCGTGGGAGTAGGCGTGGTTTTCGTCTCTCCCCGGCTCAGCAATGACCCCTGGGAGCTGTTTTACATTCTTCCCATGAAGCCACGGGGGACGCCGTCAACATTAGATCGAGAGATTTCGGCCGGAAGACGCCGGTCACGTGTTCTCTTCTTTGTTTTGGATTTGGTTGCCATCACAATGGGGCGGGAACTTCCGGCGACGCCGCCTGTTGTGATGGCAACCAGAAATTGTACGGCGCTGCTCGCTGAGAGAAGTGAGCATGCGCGGGATCGAGCGGTGAATGCTGGGAGCACAGCATTCACCGCATCCCAGAAGTAAATGCTTGTGGGTTTCAAATGCCCACAAGCAAAATGGAAACGTCCTGCACGATTTTTTAAATGTTACCGAAACAGACGAAATCGGCGATCGGAGGAGAAAAAAACTGCAACAGGTGAGTGCAATATTAACCACTTCAGCCCCCGACCAATTGGCAGCCAAAGGACCAGGCCCTTTTTGCGATTCGGCACTGTGTCGATTTAACTGACAATTGCATGGTCGTGCGACATGGCTCCCAAACAAAATTGGCGTCCTTTTTTTCCCAACATATAGAGCTTTCTTTTGGTGGTATTTGATCGCCCCTGCGGTTTTTATTTTTTGCGCTATAAACAAAAATAGAGCGACAATTTTGAAAAAAATTCAACATTTTTTGCTTTTTGCTAGAAGAAATATCCCCAAAAAATATATAAAAAAAAACATTTTTTTTTCTCAGTTTAGGCCGATACGTATTCTACATATTTTTGGTAAAAAAAAAAAAAAAAATCGCAATTAGCGATTATCGATTGGTTTGCGCAAAAGTTATAGCGTTTAAGAAAAAGGGGATAGTTTTATAGCATTTTTATTAATATTTTTTTTTTTACTAGTAATGGCGGCGATCAGCGATTTTTATTGTGACTGCGACATTATGGCGGACACATCGTACATTTTTGACACATTTTTGGGACCATTGTCATTTATACAGCAATCAATGCTATTTAAATGCATTGATTCCTGTATAAATGACAGTTGTAGTGAAAGAGTTAACCACTAGGGGGAGGGGAGGGGTTATGGGCTGTGACGTGTGTGTGTGTTTTTTTACATTAGGGGGCGGGGCTGACGTCATTAATCGGCTTTCCCGATGACCGGGAACAGCCAATCAATGACAGGCAGAGTAGGAAGCGCGGGGAGAGGTTTGTTTACACATACCTCTCCCCGTTCTTCAGCTCCGTGACCCGATCGCGGGACACCAGCGGCGATCGGGTCCGCTAGTCCCGCGGCCGGGGTCACGGAGCTCCCGACCGGGTCGCGAGCGTGCCGTGCGCGCGACCCACGGGCAGGCATTTAAATGGGGACGTACAGGTACGTGCTTTTGCCTGCCCGTGCCATTCTGCTGACGTATATATGCAGTGGGCGGTCGGGAAGCGGTTAAGAGTGTCTTTAGAAAACAATGACAGGAAAGAAAAAAAAAAAGGATATATGTCGGTGGAATCCCGCTTTAAAGTAGAACTATAGGTCGAAGGTAGAACTATAGGTCTTTTTTTTCCCCAATTTGGCTAGAGTAAGGGAGGGTTAGAACCCATCAGATGATTTTTTTTTCGCCACCTGTGTGCCATTGCAGAGATTTCCTGTGTCCCATTGCAGGCCATAGCCAAAACAGGAAGTAATAGGAAATCCCTGCAAATGAAGGGAATTACTTGGAGACCCCCCCAGGTCACCAGAACTAGTGTCCCCATTGGAAGATTTCCCCTCTATTACTTTTTTGGGAACAACCAAAAATTTGGGATTTTCTTTTACTTTCAATGATAATAGTAAACAGGACAAATAGAGAGGGCGAACCTCCCTAATGGTGGCACTGACAGCAATAAAAATGGACAGGTGTTCTAATCCCTCTCCATCCAAACTAAAAAAAAATAAATAAAAAAAATAAAGGGTTTGCCTTTGGTTATACTATAAAGTCTTGTTCATTATTAAACCAAAAATAAATAAAATAAAAAATGTCATACTTACCTGCTCTGTGTAATGCTTTTGCACAGAGCAGCCCAGACCCTCCTCTTCTCGGGTCCCTCGCAGGTGCTCCTGGCCCCTCCCTCCTGCAAGTAGCTTGCTATGGGGGCATCCGAGCCGAGCCGCTGCTCTGTGTTCATTTAGACACGGAGCCACGGCTTGGCCACACCTCCTTTTTCTCCTTATTGGCTCACTGACTGACAGCAGTGGGAGCCAATAGCGCTGTGTCTCAGCTAATCAGGAGGGAGAGTCCCAGACAGCCAAGGCTCTCGTGCAACATTGCTTGATCATGATGGGGCTCAGGTATGTATTAGGGGGGCTTCTGCACACAGAAGGTTATTTTATCTTAATGCCAAGAATGATTAAGAACCACTTCAACTAAAAAACAAATTTTTTTAGATGTAATCATTTTATTTAAAAAATTATGAATGATTTAATTCATATATTTAGTATAGATATGTTTTAGGGAAATTGAATGTATTTTGTATGTAGAATGGTCCTGATCTTGATTAGATGGAGCAGGAGCAAGAAGGCGGCATTGCTGTATATTTATGGGAAGTGATGTGTTGGGGCAAGTGACCCCTGATGACGTCAGATGTTGCTGATGAAATGCATTGGGCTGAACTTCCAGGGCGCATCGTTTCCGGACGTTGGAGTGCAAACCGGCGAATTCTGTTTCTATGCTGTTACATGCCTGAGCATTCTATATTGATTCAAGGGCAACTTTAAACATTTTTTTTTTAAACAAAACTGGATATTACTACACTAAAGAGGTTTGACTACTTTTTCCCTTGCAAGTGAGTTCTGTACAGAGTTTCTAAAAGGCGCAGGAGTTCCAATAAGGAATATAGGGTGAGATCTAGTTGTCCATGTGTACAGGAAACCTTTAGCTGCCTGAAAAAAATCAAACAAAAAGATGCATATGGGAACACCCATTTGGCATACTTTGAGTTCTGACCCTCTTTGAGAAGGTGAGTGCGGTGTGTTTGTACTGGGAATAAGAGAAAGAGCAATATTCTCCTGTTTGGATGCATTTATTGGCACTGAGCACTTTAATTAGGATTTCATATTATGTTCTTTTTTGCACAATGGTTTATTTAATATCATTTATATATACTTATTTGCACTGAGCACTTTAATTCAGGACTGGATAACACAGACATTTTACACAATTGTTTGAGATTTATAAGACTGCGGTCTAGTTTTAATTTCTTTACAATCTTTGGCTTTATCAAGCTGTAAGACGTTTAGCTCCTTTATATTTAAAATGTTAATTTTTTGGTTTTAGTTCATTGATTGATCGATCGATCGATCATGTGCTAGGTACACATTTTTATACCTTTGGGTCACAATTCTTTTTGCGCTGGTGTAGATCAATAACTTAAGCACTACATTTTGCCATATGCCAGTCACCACCTTGCAGACCTCATCTCCCATATGCACTCAACTATGTACTACGTGCAAAAGAAAAAGCAAAAACACATCAGTGTTAGGGTAGAAGCAGAACTAGTAACCCAGCTTCCTCAAAACTCTAACAATGCTTACCATTACATTAATAAAATGCAAGTATAGGTGTGCTGTAACTGTATAAGGTCTGTTCTCCGAGTGTACACTTTCTGCACATTCAGTGACTGTATCTGCCCTCACTGTGTGTATCTGCATTCCATTTGCTATGTGCTGAAATTGTTGGTGGCCCACAGTTACTCTACAGTGACAAAAGATGTGAAGCAGGCACACAACACATAGTCAATATCAATCCATAGAGGCCCCAGTTCACAAGTTACAGGAATTAAAGGATCTGCTACTGATGGCTTGAGGCCATATACCACAGCATACATTCAGAGGTCTAGTGAAGTCCATGCTTCCACGGGTTAGGACAGTTTTGGCAGCAAAAGTGGACCTACTCAATATTAGGTGGGTAGTCATATTTACAATAATAAGTTATTGCTGATCGTTGTACACAGGCAGTCCCCAGGTTACAAACAATAGTAGGTTTGTTCTTAAGTTGAATTTGTATGCAAGTTGGAACAGGTACATTTTTAAAGTATAACTCCAGCTAAAAAAATGTTTGGGGGATAGCATAGGGAAGGGTTAATACCCCTGTAATGTTTGTTTTGCTGTCTGTGCCCCTGTTCAGAAGATTTCACCTCACTTTGTCCCTGTGACAATTGGATTTGAAAATTTGGGGTTATCTGGCAAGGAGGATTGGTGCTAAATCTTCAGTGGAGACACCTTTTTGCCATGATAACTCTTACAGGAGTGAATTTCCCTTCCAAGGGGTAGATTTCCTCTCACTTCCTGTTGTCTCCCTCCGTTGATGTTTGCAACTCGAGGACTGCTTGTATACACACATAATATTAAGAGCTAGCTATCCACCAATATAAGCAGAACATGGAGATATTCACCGGATGCTTTCTCTTTCAGCCACAATTTTGTCCCTCTCCTGAAAGGCCCAATCTCGTCTGCATTTGGCTACTTCGGCCTCCTGTGTTGTTTCCTTTAGTTCATGGCTCATGGCTTCATACTGCTTCCTTAGAACTTCAATCTCTTTGTTGGCTCTTTCCATGTCTAGAGTGGCAGAATCCTGAATCTACAAGAAACAAAAGCAAAGGCTATTTTGAAGAACAAATCAGAAGGGGGAAAAAAAAAGGATCAATACAAAACAACTCCACAGTATATGTTTACAACAGAACCACCCTCCGTGCAATCTGTACACAGATAAATTGCTTTCTACAAAAAAGACAAAAACACAAAAAAACACCACTTTGGCTAGACTCACATGTGTGGCCATCTTAAGGAGCACATGCAAAACTGCGTGCATTCCCAACCCACAGACAAACACGCTGAACTTTAGCGGATACAATGAGGTGCCATTATAGAATGCCTCTCCCATGCATCAGCACCTGCAGAGTGTTTTTGCATGTGCCAAATCACATGTGGCGCAATCTTAAAAAAAAAAGAAAAAGGCTCAGACTTCTTTCTTAACGTTTCCATGCATAGGGCAGCCCTTTCAAATGAATGGGATGTCCTACATGCAGAACACAGATTGGAATGGAGCCTGACTGGCAATTATATTACCTTACTTATAAAAAGGTTAGGTTCACAAAAAATTAAAAATAAAATACTTTAAAATGTGTGTGGTAACACTGAAGCTTCCCCTCTTCATGAAAGGTGTGAAAGCGTGAGGGTCCAATGTGAATGAGCCCTTAAAGTAAAGTAACCTTGTCATAAGTGAAACATGGGGTCTGCACTTTCTGACCCTCTTCTGAAAATACTATTTGCCTAGTTGTTATGCAGATCCACTGGCTTCAATAATTAAGCCCCCGTCCAAGAACAGTAATGCAGATCATAATGCTTGCATACTTGTTATGGGTCAGTGACTTTGAAAGCAAGGTCACCAGCGATAGATAGGCAACTAGCATTGTCAGGAAAGGTGAGCAATGGCAGTCTCATCATCAGTTTACTTTAAATGGTTATAGTTAAAGCTAAACTTCAGGCACATAAGACACAATAAATGCAGCTATATATTCATAAAAAATGAATAAATGTGTTTTATTTAAAACTAGTGTATGTACCCAAATGTGACTTAAACCTCCTGTACAGTGGAACTCAGACCGGAATAGGGAAGGACAGCATTAGCAGCCAATGAGGCGTATTGAGTGACAAAAACACATTGACAGATGGAGAGAGAAGAATGGATGAATTCATCACCTTCACTGTCCAATCACTGACTGGGGGTCAGGAGATGACCTAGCTGCATCAGAGAAAAAGCAGATCACCAACCAGGCTGTGCTAATCTCAGGACAGAAAAGAAAGAAACAAACACAGATCCTTTGGCATGTGAAACAGTTCCAATATATCCAATTCATATATATTTACTGGTTTGTCTAAAGTTCAGCTTTAAAGATCTGCAGCTCCTCCATTTAAAACATGGCTTTCCAGAATACTTAATTAAGGCGGCCAAAAAGTCTTCATTGTTCAAAAAACAAAAAGGACCATAATAATTCAATTCACTATCTTATTCTGCAAATGGTACAACTATGAGAAAATACATGTGTTGCGCTGTTACAAAACAGACAATACAAATTACATATATGTGGGAGACTCAATAAAAATCAGCAATCAACAATTGTGCAAAAAAAAACAAAACACAAAAGTTGTTATTACACAAGTCAAATACATTCTATGTGAAAAGTAAAAAAAACAATAATAAAAAGTGAAAAAGCTTTATTTCCAGAAAGTGCAGAAGATATGCATAACTGAAAAACCCTTTTATATTGACTCACACAAAAATGTCCAAATAGGGTGTTGTTCAATCAATCAGGTCTGGTACAACCTCTACTTGATCTTCCCAAGGATAAGTCTCATACACTCCACAATTAGAGATCCAGTGAAGTGTATGAGGCTTATCTTTGGGAAAAACAAGCAGAGGGTGTACTAGACCTGACTGAATGTACAACAGCGTATTTGGACCCTTGTTGTGAGGGTCAATATAATAAGGCAAGAGCATACCCTGCAGGGATCACCGCAGTGGATGTGCGTTTTTCTTTTTTTTTTACTTGTGCACATCTTCTGCACTTGCTGGAAAGAAACTGGTTCACTGCTACGATTGTTTTTTGGACTTTTCACTTACAGAGACTTGATTGGATTAACGTAATAACAATTAGTTTTTTATTGATCGATTTTTATTGTGGTTCACACATATATGTAATTTGTATTGATTTTTTTTTGCAACAGCTCAGCGCATTAATTTTCAAATCTTTTGAGAGTGGTTTAGGCAACTTTTTTGCTAGCAGCTTTATTTGTATATGGGTGCACAGGATTTTTGATTTAGAAATGATACAACCATACTGGATGTACCTGTCTGGCTTGATAGTACTCCCTTAGTAGGTGATCCCTCTGTATGATGGCCTCTGTCCTTTCTTTCCTCGCCACATCCCTTTCTTCTTTCACAGTCTCTATGTCCTTACAGGCTTGGTCCAACTCCTTCTGTGCTTCTGCCTTGTCTTTCACCTCATGGCAATACTTCTCAAGAAGCTCATTCCTTTCAAAAATTGCCCTGTCCCGTTCTACCAGGGCAGAATTTAATTCCTACACAAAGGAAGACACCAGTATCAAAGTTATAAAGCCAATGACATAGACCGTGATACATCAGCCAATATCACAAAACAGATTGGCATACACCTACTTTGCCCATTGGCATCTCTATCGCCATCTACGTTTTCACAAACACAGCTTTTGCTCTACTACAGTTCCGGCTACACTGTCTGACACGGAAATAATCTAACTCATTTGCACACAATAAAATGTTTTTCCTTAACGTGAACCTTTTCATTTCACAAGAATTTAAACATAGTGGAACCTCCATTATCTGCTCTGATGATTAGATGTTTAAAGTGCACTGATTCTTTCCTGAATACCAACAAAATTACTAAAGTGCTGTTATTGCAAATTTCAACTTTTTGTCTTCATGGCAGTTCCCCTGCCCTCTGATAAATGCCTACTGCCCTTAAATAAGCAATGACACTTCGTTTACCCTGGTAAGGCTAGGGTGTCTGACATGCAGGCTGTGACCGACAGCCTGGCTTGACAATCCTACACTATGTTAAAAAGGTGAGAGGTATCGTTCCTTGGGAAACCTTTAATAAAACGCTTTCTCTTTATAAAAAACAAAAAAAGGTAAGAGGATATCATTTAATGCTGAAAATGCACAAATATTTTGTTCATGAGCCAATTGGTTCATACCTGGCAACTGTTTCTGTAAACGCTGGCAAAAGAAATGGTTGCTTGAAAGGAAACTGAACATTGGAAGCTGTGACTAAATAAGGCAGGCAAAGAGCAAAAAAACTTGTTAGCAGTCTGGTCTTATTGTTGCCAAGGACTCACTTATGATACCTTGTTCCATACTGTGTCTCTGTGTCGATGCAGTCATCCTGGGTGAGGCAGGGCTCTGCTTTCTCATGTCAGAGCCTCCAGCAAGGAAAACCATGAGCAGCACAGTATCATTCATCCCCAAATCTCATTAGTGGCTTGTTCACACCAGTCCTGTGTGGCTACATTGGGTAGTGTTGCCCAACACAATCCCAATGCAAGGACAAAGCAATACATTTTTATGCTATGCAGCATTGTTTTGTATAGGGCCTGTTGACACCAGCACACTGTTTTGATGTGCAGTTGGATAAAATGATGCCGGCATACATTTTATTGCAATGCCACATGTTACAACATGCAGCAACAAGTTGCAACACACTGCAACGCATTAAAGAAGTGTAATTTAATGAAGCAAAACAAAAACGGCAAGTGTAACAACTCATAACATCGTAATGCATGATCTCGCTGGTGTGAATGAGCCCTAAGACATGTCTAAGATCTCACACTGCACATATACAGCAGTATCTAGGCACACTCCCATACCAGGAAGTACACTGGTATGTTTCAGTATAAACTCCAGACAAACTGGATTTTTCAGGATGCTGCTAAGGCATACTTAACATTTTTACATGTCCCCTACAACATAGAAAATGTTCACTTTTTAAGTTCAGGTCCACTTGAATATGTACAGGTTTTTCAATAATTTACACTTAAATATACCTGTCTAAGAGCTTCCATCTCCTCGCTGGCAACTCTCTTCTCACAGGATGTATTTTTCAGCCTTCCCTGTGCTAGCTCAAGCTCAGTTTGCATCTTATCCATCTCTTTAATGACTTGGTCCCGCTCACTCATGATTAGACGATACTCGTTGAACACAGAGTCTCTCTCCTCTTTGTATTTCTCTGCATCTTTGGCTGCCTTGAGTTGCATGGTCTTAAACCGTGTAGCCTCTGCTTGCAGCCTCTCCACGTCTCTCTGCAGCTCCTTGTTCTGTAAAGTTGTTTTATTCAGTTCCTGCTGGATGGAGTCGTACCTGCAGAAATATTGACCATAAGCAAACTGATAATTAGCACTGGAGTACATTGTAGACATGTGTAAAGGACTATTCCATGACATAGTTCTGTATACAGCATATTGTTGAAACTTCCACTATACTATTTTATTGGTTTTAATGTAAATTGCAAATAAAATGTTGTGTCATTTTAACAGTTATATGGTTGCTGACTTTGCACCTAGAAAATCCCATTCCAAAAACTTGTGTTGATTTTCTTCATCATTGAGGGACGATGGTGCTAGTCACTTTTCCCCTACCCATTCACAATATATTTACTATATTACAAGCTGGAGTACATTAGTTTATGTTTAAATAAATAATGAAAATCTTACTTTAAACAATTGAAGTGTTAAATGTAATTTGTTTTCTATACTTCATAGCCATGGTAGCTATCAAACTCAAAAATTAGACAAGTCTAAAATATCCTTCATACTCATCCTGTTGCTATAGCTAGATATGTTATAGGCAAATACAACATTTGGAAACATTAGTGTTTATACCAGGTCACCCCTACCTTCTGATTGAAGAGGTGTACTGGTGTTGGAGGTGCATTGCACTGTCCCTCTGCTTTAGTAGACCCTCTAACTGTTTCTGCATGTTCCTCTTCTCCTCCTCGCTCTGCTCCAAACGCCCTAAATCCAAATTATGGCTGGACACCTTCTCATTGTACTGTTTACGTAAAGTGTCATAGTCTTTCTTCACAATTTCAAGCTTGTCCAAAGCAGTGTCATACAGCTTGTTAATGAGTTCAGACGAGCCGTTCTGTTTTACCACCTACAGCAGAAAACATAGGTCAAGACAAATACCAAAAATATTTATCTGAAATCCATTTGAGGATTACCATTTATAAAAGTACTTTTTTGGGATGTTAACAGTTAGTAACCTAGAACTAGGATCTTTCCATGGCATCACACATCACATACATATGTATCTCAAGCTTATAAAAGCATAACATAAGCAGATCAGAAATAGAAGTAAAAGATAAACACTCAAAATCATTTTTCTCTGTACAAGACTGAATGAAAATTTTTACCTATAAAATTTTTTTGGTTCAGTGGTGTTTAACTTGCACATTACATATTGCAATTTAAAGTGTGTCTAAAACTATCATTCTTTTTTCTGTTTGCATGAGATTACTCTTCACTTCCTGTCTTGGAGAAACAACAGAAAGTTGGGAGGAAATATCTACAGAGTGCGAGAAATTAAATACAGGGTGATGTTCTGCACAGAGACATCAATAAAACATATTGACGAAGTTTCAGTACTTTCCTACTCTATCCAAAACTTAAAGCGGTATTAAACCAAAAGGCAAACTGGCAACATCCCTGCAATGTTCCTTTCCCTTTAGTTGGCATCTAGACTATTTATTCTGGGAGTTAATATTATACAACCTTAAGTATAGTCCTTTGCTGACAGGAATAATGAAGGAATTGCAGGGATGGAAGGGATAAAATAAAATATATACATACATACATACATATATAACATTTTAGGGGTGCAACGGATCGCCATCGATCCGTGACCTGAACGGGTCACCCTGTTCGGTTTGGCACACGCCGCGATCCGCGGCTTTGGCTTCGACCTAGCTCCGGAGCAGCGGCCATCTTGGTGCACCTGTCGGCCGTTTACAATGTGATCGCTCCGTCAAATTACGGAGCGATCACTTGTAAACAAAGCGGCGTCATGATGATGCCGGTTCCTCTCTCCCCTCTGTGTACAGATCTGTACAGTGGAGGGGAGAGATTGGATGGCAGAAGCGCTGTGGGCTGGATCTGAAGTGCCCACAGCGCTGGTCTGACAATTGCAGTCACAGCCATCCCTCCATACTTGGGCAATACCCAGCCATGCTCAGCCAATATTACAGTGGGGTAGAGGACATGGATATTACAGTGGGGGACATGTATATTACAGTGGGGAGATTGTGGATATTACAGTGGGGACCATATGGTGGTGGAATTTTCACAGGTTTTTACAAATTGAATTATTTGCTGATCCGATACTCTGATCCGAGGAACGATCCGATCCCTGAGTTTTTTGATCCACTGCACTATATATATATATATATATATATATATATATATATATATATATATATATATATATATATATATATATATATATATATATATATATATATATATATAAAAAAGCATAACGAAGGGACACGTTTTACAATGCAAATAAAACTTTACTGAATCTTCAGGTCATCAAAGTTGTCAGATCATATACATCAATAGCAGCTACTGTATACAGTTGCGAGCATCCCTGCTCTTCCTCAGGCTGTATGGCTTTGGCCCCTTTCACACTGGGGCGGTTTTCAGGCGGTACGGCGCTAAAAATAGCGCCTGTATACCGCCTGAAAAAAAACCGGCCCCATTCACTCCAGTGTGAAAGCCGGAGGGCTTTCACACTGGAGCGGTGCGCTAGCAGGACCGCAACAAAAGTCCTGCTAGCAGCATCTTTGGAGCGGTGAAGGAGCGGTGTGTTCACCGCTCCTATACCGCTCCTTCCCATTGAAATCAATGGGAAACCGCGGGGATACCGCCCGCAAACCACCGCTGCAGCGGCGCTTTGCGGAGGTTTTTCACCCTTTTGCGGCCGCTAGCGGGGGTTAAAACCACCCCGCTAGCGGCCGCATACCGCGGGTAAAACGATGGTAAAGCAGCGCTAAATATAGCGCTGCTTTACCGTCGCCGCCCCGCACCGCCCCAGTGTGAAGCCGGCCTTTGTGTGAGCATTCTACAAACACCTCCCTCTTTTATACAAAGTTTAAACACAGGTGGATGTTATCCCACAGGTGTGTCCCATGCTTTCAAAATCGAAAGCACATGGAGAGTTAACCCCATGTTCAGTTTATCCTCGTTTCCTACCTATTACCACCAAAATAGTTCTGACACAAATAGTAATTACTTAAACTGAAACATTGTGTCAGAAAAAAAATATATACAGGCAATAAATGCCTAAATAAGCAAAATAGATGAGAAAGATCGATGCAACTCATGATGTCGTAATTACGCATCATTAATAAAAAACATTTTTCATTAATACATGCATAAAAATGCAATCAACATATAATCCAAAACTTCCAATCATGATTTAATGATATTTTCATCCTTGTTCGATTGTAAAATGTTAGAAAAAGAAAAAAAAATGTATAATGTTTTTTTTAGCAAAAAAAAAAAAAGTTTTTAAACTTGAAAACACCACATCTAAAAAAAGAGGCTCGGTCTTAAAATGGTTAAAAGGGGCTGTTAAAGTTAAGGAATATGCACTAAATATAAATCACTTTTGAAATTTATATTGTAAATGTTTAAGGTTTATATAATGTTTGGTATGAACGGATTATAGTGAATTTTCACTGCACATATGAAGAATTGTAGATGAACAGGGTTCATCACTAACCAAAACACAAGGGTTTTTTTTTTTTTTCTTCATTAAGATGAAATGCATCCATCCTTAAAATGTTACACGTACTCACCTTTTTGAAGATGAACAGCGTTCATCCTTAATTATAAACATGGGGAAATTCCCCCCCCCCCTTCCTCCTTTCATTGTTGTCTTTCTCCTTTTCACACTCTTTTATTGAAGAGAGGTAGGATTTAATTCTAGGGGGGTTTCTGTTTTTTGTTTTTTTTTGTATTCATTTACTTACATTATTGTTATTTGTATATAAAAAGTAGAAAAAAATGTTTTTATAAACATTAACATTTGTGCGATGGACTAGACGTTGATATAGGTTAATGTTCTCCCAATTGGAGATGTTTATTATAGTACTTTGATTCAATAAGATATTTAAACAAAAAAGGCAAACATTTATTATATTGCAGATATAGTGGCCGCATTAATCTTTTTTTTAGGTTTTCTGTCCTTTGTTTTCATCTGATGATCCAGCCAGTAAGTCTACTTTTCAAAAGAAGCTCTCCTGCAAATGTTGGTTACTGTTGACACAAACCATTTGCCACTGGCAGGGGAGCTTACAATGATTAGCTTTTATGTAAAACATTTATCTAAAAAAATAAAAAATAAATAAATAAAAAAAAAAAAATGTTGCTGTAGCTGCTTGCGCAACTGCAATGTGTGCTGGGGTCTGGCTTTAGTTTGTTAGTGTATCTAAAGCTGCTAGCACATTTATCACTCCCCTCCACCCAGATTCACAATGCTGCTGTCCAAGGGTGCCACTGTGCTCCTTCATCCAGAGTGGGGCGCATTCTAATACAGGAGGTGTGTTACCAGCCAGATCGCCGGGTGAAAACAGATAGGAAACTAATGAAGCCAGCAAATCTAATGATTTGTAAGCTGCAATATATTACTTTTGGGTTTCAAACCCCTTTGAAGATTTTGTCTGTACATACATGTTACCCAATCTGAGACTACAGAAAAGCTGTACCAGTTAATATTTAATACAAAAGGAGCCTGGCGACACCACAAAAAGAGGAATTTGACTTCCCTATAATTTCCATATCTTAAAGGGGATGTAAACCCTCACATATACCCAGTGAAGTGAACAGCCTCAGATGATACACAGAGATAAAACAAATATCCCTAAATAAGTTTTACATGTATACATGTCTTCATCTTTATATACTGTTTAGAAAGTGCATACAGCCAAGACAGCTGATTGGAGGAAAGGCACACAACCCCTCTCTCTAGAATTATTTTTTTTAGAAAAGTATGGGTGTCCACCTGGTAGAAATTTGAAAAGGTATGAACAGATGACCAGGTAGCAGCCTTACAAAGCTGGCCACAGAGGCTTGCTGCTGGAATGCCCAGGAAACAACCACCAACCTGGTGAAATAAGCACCGAAAGGTGCTGGAGAAGTTTTGACCTTTTTTGACTTATAGCATAAGCGCTAAGACTTGTTTATTATTCATCTAGCAATGGTGGACTATGAAGTAGGATGTCCCTCATGTAGTCCTGAGGGTAGGATGAATAAGGAGTCCATCTTCCCGATAGAAGCTGCTGCTTTGAGGTAGATTCTGATGGCTCTGACTACATCCAGGCAGTGAAGAGCAGTTTCTTTTGGGTGCTCTGGTATAGGGTCCAAAGATGAAAGGAAAATTGAAAATTGATACTGCCTTAGAAAGAAAATATTGTCTTGGGTGCAAGACTACCTTGCTCTGTAAATAATGAGGAATGGTTCCTTAGGAGACAGAGCCACAAGCTCAGAGGCATGTCTGACAAACATGATAGCAACATAGAGGGCCAATTTGCAGGAGAGATCATCTAAGGGAAGTGCCCTGATGGATTCAAAGGGTGGGTTCTCCAGGGCAGAAAGAACCAGAATAAGATCTCAATGAAGCACAGAGTACTGTAAAAGGTGACCTGATCCGAGATACATATTGAAAAAGGTTTTGCCAAGAGACAGATGTTTTTGGAAATGGACAAGGCAGAAGCCCGATTCCCTGATGAAGTCACGTGACCGTGACTCTACGCATTGGAACAGATAGGCCCCGGAAATGACGTCAGGCTGCGACCTCGCCGCTCGTGGTGCTGTGTTTGCATGTTTTTAATGCGAGTACCAAACTGGCTGTTATTTTTTAATAAATAAATTCAAGTTTCAACATACTGGGCCCCCTTCTTTCTTCCCCTGTATACATCGTTACTGGATCTGGAAATCTTCCCCTATTTTTTCATGCATTGCTGAGCTGCACAGAGGAGAAACCCCTAGCTACCTACTACAGAAGTCTGGATTTTGCTGGCTGCTATTCTAATTCCTCACGCTGTTACCTTACAGTGGTAAGCTAAGGGGCTAATCCACACAAAGGTGTAATTGCACTGAAGAAATCAACCACCAAGATTTTTATCCCATTTATTTTGTTGGTTTTGGTTGACCAATTGGGTGTTTGCTGCAACTAGTATCCCCATCCCTATAGCCACAGGTAGCGCGGGAAGAATTTATTTCTTAATTTTGTCCTTTCAATGTGCTTAAAGCCAGGTCCTGGTCATGTATATACATAAATAATAGTGCGCTTCTGGGTACTATGCAAGAAATGAAATACTGAAAATGTATGAAATGTACAAATCAGTGAATCGAATAGTCTATAAAGCTCAATTCAATATGGAAATAAGTCCATTTGCACACATTAGTATAAACGGCTTATGCTCCCATTCCCCTGATGATGCGCTGTGACTCAACCCTAGTTGGGCAGGGCCACGAACGTGTGAAGTCTTTCACACCCGTTGATTCCGGCTGTTGGAGAGGCTCTATGCTGTTTAGGGGCATTGAAAATAATAGTTTAATCGATGCATCGCGATTCTGCCTTGAGCAATTCTGCATCGATGCAGAAAACAGCTGAATCACTATTGCATCAATTACATCATCAGCCCCTGTCACAGTCATCCCCTCCCTCCTCCTCCTCTCAATGCCTAAATGTGTGACACACACAGCAGGGATCTCCCACTGTGACACAGAGCTTGGGATCTTGTTGACAGCAGCAGCTCGAGCAATTAAAATCCAAGCTTCGTGTCACAGATCCTGGCTCTGTGTGATCTGGGCACTGCTGAGGCTGCACTCATGGGCATTGGTGAGGTGGCACTGATAAGCTGCACTGATATTGCTGCACTGGTGGGCTGAACTAATGGGTTTTTGGTGAAAACCATGGGCAGTAATCGTGATGCATCACGGAATCTAGTCAAATCGTTGACAAGATAATTGTAAAGGAATCCGGAGACCAGTGAAGATGCGCACCCCAAATGCGGTTTCAATGCTTTTTATTGCCCTGAATCATGCGAGTATCCTGTAGTGTTTTTAACAGTAAACATGTACTAGCAGTATTCACGCCATGTACAGCCTATGTTCCTGGCAGCTGTCTGAGTTGAATCTGAAGTTGTGACGCTGGTATTGGGGAATATCATATGTTGAAACCCAGTGGACCATACTGATCCCATTTAGAGACACCCAGAGGGGTCCATTATTTCTCATGTGTGTTTGATCTCAGTAATTGGGGATCACACCCATCTGATAAGAGGCTTGATTACGGTGGAGGGCACGTGTGTATAGTGGAATTCCTTATTTATTTTTGTGGTTTGCCACCCATTGGGATATATCATTATCTTGACAAGAATTAGATACACCTGCATTCCACTAGATGCTTTCATTGTTATTGGCACATGGACTTATTATTAAACTTTAAGGACTACACTCATCTCCTGCATGTTTTAGGTGCATCCAGCAAGTGGCATGCTTACACGCGACCACCACAGTCTGAAATTTTATAAATGCTGGGATAATATGGAAATCAGACTGCATATTGCGACCTAAATGCATCAAGAACTCCTTAAGTATGCAAAACAGCACATACTAAAAAAAAAAACTGCATACCCCACAATCCTTGTGTTATTCCCCCATGAACTGTACTGATACACATTTAAAGAAGAAACAGAATACCAGTTGCTGTTGTCTCCGCAGTTCTGAGATCTCCTTTTGATCAGCTTCATGCATCCTCTTGAGGTCCTGACAGGATTGTTGCAGATGATTGAACTCACGCTGTAACTGGGCATGTTTTCGACGAAGACTCTCACCATCTTCTTGAAGCTGTGTCTGGTCGCTCAACACACGGCTGTGAAGAGTGCTACATTTGAAATAAGAGAAAATACCTCAGTCATAATCCAAAACATTCACAGTTTACTAATTATATACACCCAACAATTTTTGAGGATCCCAGACTAAAAGAAATTCAATTTGTTTTTCAGAAAGTCTCTTAAGAGCTGAAAATATTGGCTTGGTCACCAGAAGATCACACAGATCTAAAGTGGTTGTAAAGGCTAAAGGTTTTTTACCTTAGTGCAGCTCCCCCCCTAAATACTTGCCCGAGTCCGAACTTGATCCAGTGCTTTGCCCGAGAGCAGTGGTGCTGCTCTCTCTCTCCCTCCTCGTTGGACTCAGTGAAAGCAGCAGGAGCCAATGGCTATAATAAAATCCAGTGACAAGGTAGCATGGGGCGGGGCCAAGCAGCACTGTGTATATATAGACAGAGCGAGAGAGAGCGAGAGCCTTAAGAAAACATGGGCATAACCTCTTAAAACAGAACAGTTGGACCTTTGGGCCAATAGTAGGTTTATTATGGTCCACAAAAAAAAATGGTTTCTTACAACGCAGCTGAATAGTAATCATGTGGCTGCAAGGTTGCTAGAACACTACATATTATTAAGCAGTCATTCATATTTATAAACAGTTTAAAACTGTTTTTGCAGAAATTAAATAAGTCGTCAGCAGTGACTCACATTTAACAGATGGATGATTTGGAGATTTCTTTAAAAAAAGAGAGCTGCAAAGAAAGTTGATCTGCTATCCTGCCTATTTATAGGATTAGGGTGCTCTGGGAAACATTTTTCACATATTGTAAATGTTAAATTATAAATATTAAGGAGAAGCTTCTGTATGCCATGTTACTTTATGCCAAGACAGAAGAGAAGTACTTTGTCTGGCCCACCTGTTGTGATAGCCACAAACAGGGGTCAATGTTGCAAAATCTGACAATTAAATACATTACCCAGAAGTGTATATGGCTATAAAGAAGTTTATACAACAGGTTAGGAAATGCATGTGAAGATTACTTCTGGTATAGGACATTGATCTGGGCGTGTGTGTATTCTTGTTCAGTTCACAACAAAACACCAAAATTGAATAGTTCTATAATTTGATGTTTATATGGAGCAACATGGGGAAATTACAGTTTAAGAAAAGGAGCTTAGACAAACCAAAATACATACATACACATACATTATATATAAATATAACACAGTGCTCAAAATTTCAAGTCCTGGGCTACTAGCCAGGCCTCAAGGGTTACTCGCCACCAGTTGCCCCTCCCAACCCCTACCTTGCCCGCCCCTAATCACGCACTCATAAATAATCTCATGAAATTACACTTAGATGTTTTATGCAGAATTAAATTACAAAAATAAAATATTAACAACAACTTTATCAGTTCCCCTCAGCACAGCCTCACCAGTGCCCATCAGTGCAGCGTGTACTGTGCCCATCAGTGCAGCGTGTACCGTGCCCATCAGTGCAGCGTGTACCGTGCCCATCAGTGCAGCGTGTACCGTGCCCATCAGTGCAGCGTGTACCGTGCCCATCAGTGCAGCGTGTACCGTGCCCATCAGTGCAGCCTCACCAGGGCGGAGGAAGAGAGAGGGTGGCTGGGTCATGACTGGAGAAAGGGGAGAGTCACCGAGAGGTATAGCACGCTGTTACAGCTTACATTAAAATTGCCTCTGCTCTGCGTCACACACAGCCCAGCCTCCTCCTGACCCCGTACCTGTGATAGACAGAACACATCCCAGCATTGGACCCACATTCTGTCTATCACAGGTGGGGGGTTAGGAGGCAGCGGGGCTGTGTGAAACGGCAAGCAGAGCGGAGGCAATTTCAATGTAAGCTGTAACACCGTGTTATACCACTTGGTGACCCCGTGGCTCTCCTCTTCCTCCATGCTCTCTTCCACCGGGGCGATCACTTGGAGAACGGCTCCCGATCAACCCCACCCGCTGATGGTGCTCGCCCCCCACTCCCAGGCAGCAAAATGAGAGAGAGAGAGATATATTTTTTTTTTTTTTTTTAAATAAGCATGTCATACTTACCTGCCCTGTGAAATTAAATTTGCACAGAGCAGCCCCAAGCTGTCTTTTCTGGGGTATCCGCTGGCACTCCTGTCTCCTCTTCGGCAAGTGCCCCAAAAGGAAGCCACTTCCTATGGGGGCACCTGTGTGGGCTTGATCCCAAGCCATGCTGCCTGCGTCCATAGACATAGACCATGCTGCTCAGCCTTCGGCCCTCATTCTAGGATTTGACTGCCATTAGCTCCCTCTGCTGCCTTTCCGAGAGAGCTGCATCTCTTGGACACAACAATGGATCAAGATCAGGACCAGATAAGTATAAGGGGGTGCTGGGAGAGAGAGGGATCCTAACAGAATGTTTTTTTGTTTTTTTTATCTGAATGCAGAGAATGCATTAGGGTAAAAAAGAAAGGAAAAAAAAAAAAAAAAAAAAAAAAACTTAGAGCTGAATTTTATTTTTTACCATGCAGTGGGGCTGCACCTACACTGCATGGGTTGGGCTTTAAGCCTTTAGGACCACTTTAATCTTCTATTAACGGAGACATATGTATGTATTTATGTAGTGGTTCTTTGTTACTGTTCAACAATTTTAGATTAGTGGTACCCTGTAGTGGGCATGTAATAGTTATGCTTTTTCTACATTAAAAAAAAAGGGGGGGGGGGTGGGGTATGTTAGACAGCATTTCTTAAAAATTACATGCCATGGTGTTCTATCAATAAAATGCAACGAAAGTGATGTTATGTCGCGACCATCTTGGTACACCCACACTTGTCTGCAGTAAGCCTACAGTCAGAAGGCGGCAAGCAGACATCTTTTTACATCCACTGGAGCATTTCACACTTATTTTTACCAGTAAACTGAGCTTATATAGCAAAATACAATAATTTGAAATCCGTCAAACCGTTTTGATGTTAAATTTTAAAAGCAGCGGTGATCTGTGAGGCTTGCCGACGCTTTTAAAATTCAACTTCAAAACAGGTCACAATGACAATGAACGTATTGCAAAACGGTTCAGCAGACACTGCTGAACGCTAAGAGCTATTCACCTAAAATGTGCCTCCTAATATCTAAACAAACCCCCCCCCAAAAAAATTTAATAAAAATAAAGTATATATATTAGTATATTTTTCTTTTTGACACAATACAGTTTTGATTGTCGAAAAAAAAAAAAAAAAAAAAAAAAAAAAAATCGGTAGCACCTTCCATTCTACTGGTCCTATGCTATTAGAAAATTTACGGTTTGAAGTGTCTTTCACAAACTCTGAAAGCAAATTTAAGCAAATAAAAAAAAAAAAAAATGAAAAAATTGCCAAAACGGTCCGGCTAACACTTTAAAAGTGGATCACAGGGCCTCACAATGAAAGGGTTAAATAGCACACAAGTGTGCTTTCAGTTTAAAACTTCAATACAGTAACTATAGGATAAGCAAAGCCAAGTATCCTACACCAAATAGAAAAACCTACTCACTGGTAAAAATCTGCTTCCTTTGCTGCTTCTTCACATTTCTTAAGTGCCTTTGAGTGCTGGGTTTGTAGCGCTTCAAGCTCAGTCATAGCTTTCATGCACTGAACCTTCAATCGCTCATAATCAGGTGACAGCTTAGGGCTCGGCCTATGAAGATAAACATAACAAGGTTTATAATTATTTGCCAACGCACATATTTGTGATCTATATTTATTAAATCAAATTTTCAAGAAAGGTTGATAAATAGGCCTAGGTTAACACATAAGCGGTGCTGGAAACGCATCGATCCCTGCGCGTTTCCTGCACGGCATTGCAATCATGTTAATGACACCCCGAACGCAGTGCAGCTTGCCTTCACCAGATTGCATGGTATAAAATGAACAAGCAATCTGGCTGCAGTGCAGCTCCAAAAAAGGTGCCTGCACTTCTTTGATGCAATGAAGTGTGATCTGAGCCCATTCAAAAACAGGCTCAACTCGTACCTCACTGAATCGCAGTTGAATGCAATGCGGTTCCAGTGCGATTCACAGGCAGGTTATACAGTGAATCCGGGTCTAAAACTGTATTGTATATTAGTATGCTTTCTGCAAGAAGAAAAAATACAGCATCCTAAAAGCCCATATATATGAAGATAAGGCTGGCCATAAATCGAAATTTAGCAGGTTCAGCAGGGACCGGCAGAATTTCAAACCATGTGTGGTGGTTCCCACTTGACAGAAGTCCCGCTGTCAGAATACAATGTCTCAGTGGGGAGCATTCCTCCATCTACCACCCTTGTGAGGATGAAGGAATCAGTTTTTTTTTTTCATGCATCCAGCGATCCATCTTTGGCCAACTTAATGTGTTCGCTTCTTACCTGCAGTCATCAAATGTTGACCCTGGTGAGGATAAAGCCAAGCGTTTGCGGAGCTCATCCCTTTCTCGCGTTACTTGCCTCAGCTGCGATAATATGGTGTCTAACTTCTCAGTCATGTGACGACTGTCAGCAGCAGAAGGGGGTGGGGATGATGCTTTATTAGTCGTACCTTGAAAACATGTAAAATGTATAATGTCAGTTTAGTCTGCATCAGAAAGTGGGGTAAGCATACATTACACATCACCTGATTTTAGGGTTAGGAGGTGAATCACACTCAGTACTTTTTATCAGGTGAAGCAATTTCTTCTGCAAGTTACCCTCTGGGCTTAAAGTGGAAGTAAACCCTCCTATTGTTTTCAGCCAAGGAAGCTGCCATCTTGGCCTCCGTTTAATCTTTAACTGTCATGAAGCTGCACATGTGATCAGTTATGACACCAGCCATTGGATGGTTTGACAGTTTGGTTGCGAGTACATCCAATGTGGCAGTTAGCATTTCCGGCATGCCGGGAATGTAACTGTTTTTTCAAACTGTTAGATCGATGGGTTTACTTCCGCTTTAATTGAACAAGTGCCATTTCATGACAACTGGACAGAGGAGGAAGAGCTTCAGGAATACAAATCACTGATGTACAGTCAAAGATTATTGCAAAGCACATCAAAGATGAACAGCAATGTACCCATCACTCATGTAAAGACATCAAAGACTATGATGAATCAAACCAATGTTTCTACTGCAACAACTAAACCATAAAAAAATGAAACAGATTTGAATGCCTACTTGGTTACATTCAAAATCTGCATCTGCTTTATAACATCTACGAGAAACAGGTATGTTTATTATACCATCGTAGAAGGGATCTAACATAGAAGTGGGTGTCCAAATACATTGCAAAAGGCTTTACATGCAGTCCTGAATACTTCTCACAACTTATTTTCTCTAAAGTATAACTAAAAAGGAACAACTTTTTTTTTAGTTTTGGATAGAGTGGAGAAGGATTAGATCACCCGTCAGGTTGAGAGACTCATCCTCTTTCTTTGTCCCGTTTACTGTCCGTTGTCAGCGAAAGTGAAAGTAAAAAATAAAAATAATTGGGTTGCCTCCTGAACAGTAATAGAGGGGGAAATCTTCCAATGGAGAAACTAGTTCTGGCGACAACCCCTCACTTTAGAAGGATTTCCTCTCACTGTTTTGGCTATGGGACAGGAAGTGAAGGGAAATCTTCCCAATGGAGAACAGATGGGGGAAAAAATCTAGCAGGAGTTTAAACCCTTCCTTATTCAATCTAAAATGAAAAAAAACAAAAATAAAATAAAACAGTTTTGCCTTTAGTTTTGATGAGACAAGAAGTGGATTAGTGGCAAGTATAACAATCAGTTGTATGCAGAGCAGCATTAGAAGTAGTATGCCATCAGTGGCATTACAGTGATTTAATAAATAATGCCCAGAGACAGAACAGGGGTCACAGTTGAAGTGAATCGATGTAATAAAAAACAACTAAATTCAATGCTGTAGGAGAGAACTGACAATATAAAAGAGTCAGCTCATAATATACTGTAGATAAGACATTCTCCTTGCCCCTATCCTGTGATGCAATGCTCAGGGCCTGAACAGCCTATCATCAGCACAGGCTTTGTCGTAAGGTGGGCATTCTAAACACTATGCAAATATAGACTTTGGGAAAGTCTGTCTTTGCACAGTAATTTTGGGAAGGAAAATCCCTAATGTTGAAAAACATATGAACTGGCAGCACATACGCTCATCTATCTCCTACAGCTATTTAGTTGGCTATAGACCAGTGGTCTCCAAACTGTGGTCCGAGAACCAGATGCGGCCCTTTGCTTGCCTCTATCCCTCCACTGACACCAACGATGGGGCACCGTTCCCTCCACTGACACCAACGATGGGGCACCGTTCCCTCCACTGACACCAACGATGGGGCACCGTTCCCTCCACTGACACCAACGATGGGGCACCGTTCCCTCCACTGACACCAACGATGGGGCACCGTTCCCTCCACTGACACCAACGATGGGGAACCGTTCCCTCCACTGACACCAACGTGTGTGGATGAGGGAATTGGTTATTTTTCTCCCATTCAGTTGGCTGAGCACAAAAATAAAAAAATAAAAAAAAACACACCACACACTACCCGTATATGATCAGCATTACTTTAGTAGTGCTAAAAATCCCATCAGTTCTCTTTAACCTTTTTCACGGTCGCATCTAACATTGTTTTGCATACAGCTGAGCATCACTGATGTCATTCCTGGCACGGACCAAGTTTTCTGTCTAAGCAAAATTTAAAGAGTAAAAAAAAAAAAAGGTTGTCAGACGTATTCAGTGATGCTTGTGAAGTCTCATCTAAAAGTTATTAGGTCATCCTCCTTCGTGTCAGATACCTACTACAGTAAACAGAATCACAAACCTTCATAAGGAAAATAAATTGCCCAGAGGCTCAAATGGACTAATTTAACAAGGTAAAGAACAGCATGCCAAGTGCAGGAACCCAAAGCAAGCAAACAGGACGCTTCACTTATCTAGATACAGCACATGGGTTGCTATGGGCTACTACACATCACTCTGCATCTTTGCACGGCTTTACCCAATAAGCCTGCTTGGATCACTAAACTACGGAATTAAGTCAAAGTTTCTGAACATTTTAGCATAAAGATATAAACTAGTCGGCTTCTGCTTATCTTCACACATTCATGAGCCGTAACATGCCGACAGACACTGAATGCCTACTGAGAGTCTGCCGATAGTCACATCAAAAAGGGAAGTGAAAGTCGTATGTAGATCACAAGCCACAGGATGGAGACTGATGTTCCA
Organism: Lithobates sylvaticus; assembly: GCA_028564925.1. Classification (NCBI taxonomy): domain Eukaryota; kingdom Metazoa; phylum Chordata; class Amphibia; order Anura; family Ranidae; genus Lithobates; species Lithobates sylvaticus. The sequence goes on along the minus strand of CM053036.1, from coordinate 159,487,840 downwards.
GGTCCACAAAGCTACTTATAAGAATAAATTATTCTTGATAGACATGTGTAGCGCCATAACCCCTGCGGGGCGGCTATGTATTTTCTGGGCTTACCAATTACCTCCTCCTTGTAGCTCGTCGTTCATTGTCTCGGGGTTCCCAGGGTTAGTACCCAGTGATTTTAAAAGCTGACACTCAAATGTCCTTTTGAGGCTTTTTATTTGCAAAAAGTAACGTTCAAATATAACACAGTCTCTTAGTTGGGAATATAGGGCACGGGTGATAAAGCTCAGGCACTTCAGAACTGCCGACATCAAATGAACGTCTCTTTAGGTAGCCCATAGAGTAGCCACTCGCAACTGGGCGCTTCACTGTTGGATAAACCCCTGTCTGTAGATCTAGCAGCTAACAAGTGATTCAAAGATTTGCAAAGTCTCTGCCACAGACTAGGTTGTAACTGAAAGATGAGTTAGGAACTTTTCCTACGGTACCTGGGTCTTCCAGCCGTTTCGGCGATACCGCAAGAAATGCAAATTCACTAGTGTCCATACAATCTCAGTTCCCAGGCTCTTACCGAGCAGCCAGCTTCTTGGCCCTCCTCTGAAGAGTCCTCCCCTGGTCGCTTGTATGAGTTGCCGTGCCTCTCCAAATGCCGAGAGCACACCGGGACACTTCAGAATCCTCCTTCAGTAACTGGGCCTCGAACTAGCCAGTTCTGAAGCTCGGAAACGAACGGATCCCCACCTCAGACCATGAGGGCCTCTGGGGCTGGTCAGGGTGACCATGCTTATTGGGACAGCAGACACTCCTGGGTCCGGGACCCCTCACGGGTTGGTCCGGACCGGAACCAGGAATCAAAGAGCAAGCCCAACACTGAACACGTGACTCCAGCATCTTAAATACCCCTTCCCGGAATACACAGCGGGGCCAGACGCGCCCACTGATTGGCTCCGAGAAAGATTGGTACTTAACACGTCCAACCAGACTGTGTTCTCAGCCTGTCACAGGTGCTTCACCTCACCTATGACCAGGCAGAACTCCAGTACAGCCCAGTCAAGCTGATGCCAAAGTAAATGACCTAAACAATTAACCCACATAACTCTGTTACAGCTCTGGAAAAACTAAATTTACACTATAGCGCACACTTTAGAAAAGTGTCGGTGCTACACATGTATAGACTTCTCTAGTTTGAGCTGATTTAGAGAACTCATTTTGCTTCTTTCTGCTAGCCCTCCTAATTTCCACACACCACCACAACAGCAGCTCTATAAATATCAAAACCAATTAACAGCTTTGAAACTACAGACATGGATATACTCATTTACACCTACAGACTGTATTCGCCAAGTTGTTCCAAGTGATGAATCACAGATAAAACCAGGACGATGTGCAAGAAAACATATGAATATTAAACAATCTGATGTTTTTGCCAAGAACAAACTCAAAATCTGGATTCCCTGATGCAGTTTAAATGTTTCCAGCACATCCCACCTTCCACCTTACTAAAGTGGGTTCTGAGAGGAGTTTTTCAGCTGTAAAAACGATCGAATGTCAAAAAACGGAGAAAAAAAAACATTGTACCCAAACAAAATGTATGTCTTATTTTTCCCACAAATAGAGCTTTCTTTTGGTGGTATGTGATCACCTCTGCATTTTTTATTTTTTGTGCTATAAAAAAAAAAAAAAACACCACACACACACACACAATATATTTTTTTTACTTACTATAATAAATATCCCAAAATTAAAAAATAAATAAAAGGTTTAGGCCGATATGTATTCTTCTACATATTTTTGGGAAGAAAAAAAAAACGCTATAAGCGTATATTGATTGGTCTGCGCAAAAAAGTTATAGCGTATACAAAATAGGGGATAGATTTATGGCATTTTTATTATTTTTTACTAGTAATGGCGGCGATTTTTATCAGGACTGCGACATTGCGGCGGACAGATCGGACACATTTTTGGGACCACTGACAGTTATACAGCAATCAGTACTATAAAAATGCTCCGATTACTATACAACTGTCACTGGCAGAAAAGGGGTTAACACTAGGGGGCAATCAAGGGGTTAAATGTGTTCCCTTACTGTGCGTTCTAACTGTGGGGGGATGGGACTGACTTGGGGAGGAGACCGATCAATGTTCTTATATACTAGGAACACTCGATCTGTCTCCTCTCCCCTGACAGGACATGGATTTGTGTGTTTACATACACACACACACACACACACACACACACAAATCCCTGTTCTCGCTCTGTCAGGAGTGATAACAGGTGCCCGAAGATCGCGGCCGCCGGGCACGCGCATCGGCTCCTATACTCCATAAACTGCCCACCGTACAGCTATGGCAATTTGCGCAGGAGTGCCATTCTGCCACCGCCAGTCAACGGCAAGTGGTTAAAAACGCAAATAAAAAAAACCTCATTGCAAAAACTTTGAAAAACTCACTGCAAAGCCAGTGGCGTTTTTAGAACATTATAACGTCCAGTGTGCATGAGGCCTAAAAGTAGCGTTGTGTGACATTCACACTAAGAACAAAAATCATTTGATTACTGTAAAAACAAAAAGAAGCGGTTGTTACCATTTTATTTTTAAATGTATTTTACATATCAGCATTGTTGTATCATCATGTATTTTTGCCTTTGGAGCTACACAGGGAGGAGGTTTCTGGTGAATAAGAGGAATCAAGGGAGTTTTGTACATTAGGCATGACAACAGGGGTAAAGAACGGGGCAACTCCCTGAATTTTAGGCAAAAGGAGGGAGAGAGCAGCATTTTTTAAAGCCTCACACACATGATGAGAAAACCATACGAAAAATTACGCTTTCAATGCGACTGTACGATAATCTGATAGTTTCGTACACAACTGTCGTCTGAAATTTTCCGAAGGGACAAACACGGGAATTTTTCTCGTACGATACCAGATCGTACGATTTTCGTTTAATCAGTACAGTTTTCATTCGAAAATACAAATACATTACATCACTTCTGAATTTATTTTCTTTCATACGAGAATTTTCGAACTTTAGTAACCTATTCGCATTCGATCTGGAGACTAGCATGCTAAAAAATAAAGTAGTAGAATAGAATAATCTCATCACATGTACTAGGCTTTAGTGTAGCATATAAGCACTTTATTGACAACAAAGTGGCAACTTACAGAGATAGAAGATAAAAAACGCTAATCTAAAAGAAGATGGTCTAATGAAGGAGCATGCATGCTCCAAACGCGTGCCACACCCACCGTCTTTTGCATTGGTGCTGACATCACTTATGCCTCCCCAGGGTTCCTGGACCAACCAGGAAGTACTGGAAGTCACCAGCACTACCAAGGGCTCCAGTCGGCATCCACCACATTGGGATTAATGCAAACTGACCAGCACTTTGCAGCGGTCTTGACTTCTATTTGACAAGTACTTTTATCTTTGCAAGTTGCCACTTTGTTGTCCATGAATAAAATGCTTATATGCTACACTTGGATTGTGCTGCTCTCTCTCCCCCTCTTTTGCCCACATGCAGGGTATCTCCTAGGTTTTCCAGCAGCGGCAGCCATCGAGTCAAGCACTTTTGCACCACTGGATTTAGAGACTATTTTTATGTGCCTGCGGCCCTAATAACACTTGGACTGTGTTTTCTTTGTAGTGCACCAGATAACCCCCCCCCCCCTCTCCTGCCTGGGTCTTCCTGCATTTTAGGGTGTGTTGACATGGGTGCATCACATCACAGCAAAGCAAGTTCCTGCTACCTGACACTGAACACAATATGGCAGATACTGTACATCATGCAGGACAACAGGGGTAAAGAATAGGGCAACTCCCTGAATTTTAGGCAAAAGAGGGAGAACGAGCAGCATCTAATTTAAAGCCTCGTACACACGACGGGAAAACCAGACAAAAAAAAATTACGCTTTTGACGCGATCAGACGATAATCTGATAGTTAGTACAAAGCCAATGGCCCAAAGTTTTCCGAAGGGACAAACACAAAAAAATTTCTTGCACGATACCAGATCGTACGATTTTCGTTTAATCAGTACAGTTGGCATCAACTCAACTCACAGTGTTTGGCGGAGGAGGAATGCTGCCCATGACCCCAAGAACATCATCCCCACATCAAACACGAAGGTGGAAACATTATGCTTTGGGGGTGCTTTTCTGCTAAGGGGACAGGGCAACTTCACCGAATCAAAAGGGACAATGGACAGGGCCATGTACCATCAAATCTTGGATAAGAACCTTGTTCCCTCAGCCATGGCATTTAAAATGGATTGTGGATGGGTATTCCAGCATGACAATGACCCAAAACACACAGCCAAGGCAACAAATGAGTGGCTCAAGAAGAAGCACATTAAGGCCCTGGAATGGCCTAGACAGTCTCCAGACCTTAAGTCGCATAGAAAATATGTGGAGGGAGCGGAAGGTTCAAGTTGCCAAACGTCAGCTTCGAAACCTTAATGACTTAGAGAGGATCTGCAAAGAGGAGTGGGACAAAATTCCTCCTGAGAGGTGTGCAAACCTGGTGTCCAACTACAAGAAACGTCTGACCTCTGTGCTTGCCAACAAGGGTTTTGCCAGTAAGTAATAAGTCATGTTTTGCGACGGGGTCAAATACTTATTTCGCTCATTAAAATGCAAATCAAATGTTTAACTTTTTTGCAATGTGTTATTTCTGGATTTTTTTGTTGTTATTCTGTCTCTCACTGTTAGAAAAAACCTACCATTAAAATTATAGACTGAGCATTTCTTTGTCAGCGGGCAAATGTACAAAATCTGCAGGGGATCAAATACTTTCTTCCCTCACTGTAGTTAATACTTACTGAAGAGTGGAATGACAGAGGGTCTTGGAGCGTTGAGAGACCTCTGACAGAAGGAGTTTATTGAATATTGAAAGCGCATGAGAGAAGTGCTATTCCCGCTAGAACGCTGTAAGAGGGCGTCCGAACAAGTGAGCAGAAGGAAGGGAGTGCAGGAAATGCGAGATTTGGAGGGTTTGAAGAGGTCCCAGCGAGGAAAACGATGCGTCTGTTAACATTTGGGTGGCAGAAATACAGTTTAAACCTCGGATATAATGAAATACAAGAAATTTATTCTGTGGGAACAAGGAGCAAAACAACATCTTGTTGGCCAAGGGTGAAGTCTGGATGGTCTAGTACCAGCATAAGAGGAGAGAAAAAGGGAGTGATTCCATAATTATTGAATGTGGTGTTACAGTATTTTCATGTAGGCGCAATGGTTGGATGAGAGTGCAAGTCTTGTGTGATGGTTGGGCACCATAAGAGCCCAGGGAATGGGGTTTGCGATAGGGACTGCTCCATTTGGACCCATTGTTTAATCACGGATTGTCTACACCAATCTAATGCATGGGTGAAATGGGCAGCAAGGTGGTATAATTTTATACTGGGGGTGCTATCCCGCCAGACATTTTACACCTACATAAGATGAAATGTTGAATTCTGGCTGGCTTATACACTCAAATTAAATGATTGAGTAGGGGTTGTAACATTTTACAAGTAGTTTGTGTATCAGGATTGTTTGAATGATATAGGAAGAATATTTTGTTTTAGAATATTACACTTGCCCATCCAAGCAAAACCCTAAGTAAACCAGCCTGCCAATTCAGATTGGAACCTAGAGAGTAACAGTGGGAAGTTCAAGGAGCATAGCTTAGAGAGGTCACTGGGTAACAGGATACCCAAGTATTTGATGTAGGGGTGGGGCCCATTTAAATTGGAAATTGCCTTGAATGCTACTTAGGGTGTGTCCTGGAATTGTAAGATTAAGAGCCTCTGACGTCTGATAATATGTAGGCTTGAAAGTTGGGAGGTCATACACACAAGTCGATATCTTATCTTCTTATAAAATTACGAAGGGACATGGGGTACACCTGTCGTGTCTCGTTTTGAATATGGAAAGGAATTGGAGCGTTCCCCATTTACGCATACTTGAGCAGAGGGAGACAAAATCAATGCATTAATCCATGAGCACATGTGAGGGCAGAGATGAATGAAAGTCCAGTCGACCCTGTCAAAAGGCTTTTTCAGCATCCGTGGAAAGGAGGAACGCTTGTGCTCTACCTATTTATGCTCATAAGGGGGTATAGACTGTGGCGGTGGCAGCTGGGGGTACTGGTTAGATCTGAGCCATCTTGTTTTTGGCTTCTAGATTTCAAAAGATTTGCCTAGGCACTTAAGAGTATTTTTAAGAAATCTAACTTCTGCATCTCACTATCAACTTTTCCTTACCTTTAATTTCCTTTTTTAACCCTGTGTTTTGTGAGCTGGTATCTAGGCTCTAGATCACTGTACACAGTTTGCATTTAACACTGTGCGATGACTGCAGCTTCAAACAAAGATGGAGAACAAGCTAGGCGTCTGCTCCACATGCTAGTATGATTCATTGCAATGCTTTCATGCAGTATTGCTGAATGCGAAAACCAGGCCGCCACGGCATAAGTTTAGCTAAAGCCTAGTACACACTATCATTTTTTTTTTCCCCATTCAACCCCGCAGGTACTAACACTCCAATGTTAGTACAGTGATCTCCCCCACTAAGCTAATATGTTTTGACAGGGGGGCAGTCCCCACCAGAACACTCCGGTCAGCTGCTGGTTTTCCAGCATGCTCTTACCACAGAAGTTATCTTTTTTATTGAACTGGCAGATGTTGCCTGGCATTCAGCCCGTGTGTACTAGGCTTTAGCCTTTCCCATCACCCAAATTGTGAAAAGCAGAATTTGCTTTCTGTTTCTTAGTCCTGGCCCAGAGCGAGAAAAGCAGTCCTTAAACTGTAGCTAAACCATGCTCCCAAACTGTCTCAGATTTAAAACACAATCCTGGCTTCCTGTGTATTAAGGCTGTGTCTGTATCCTTGAGTCCAGTTCTGGAGCCCTTGTTCCAGCACCGGGCTCCAGCTTCATGCAGACTCTGTGCAGTGATCTTCAAATTTCTCTATTCAGGAAATGAGCAAGTAAAACAGACCTCAAATAAACAAACTACATTTATTTTGGGAGTTCTTACCAACACTGCTGAGGGATCCACTGCTTTCTGAGTCTGAAGGCATGGTCGTGAGAACACTGTAAGTGGAACCTGTTGGAAAGCATTAAGAAGAACGATCAATGATGGATCAGCAGAGTGAAATGCTACACCTGTCATATCTGAAGGAGACCTAGACATGATAGAATGATAACAGACCAATAACTACTTTAGTATAAAATCACGGGTGGGCAATTCATTTTCCCTAGGGTCCACGTGAGAAACGGGGACTGTTGGAGGACCAAACTTAGTTCTGTCCAATATTGATTTTGGACCTAGGAAGGTTCATAAGTACATAAACATATAGAAAACAAAACACATGGCACTAGGAAGAATAAGTACAACTGCTCATGACACAAATCTCTTTCAGATAGGTGGTCAGTAGGTGGCCGAGCTGTGGCTTAATTGTCCTCCAGCCTGGAATCCCTGGTTGTCAGCAGGGATGATGGCTCCATAATAACCGTTGAATCATCCCTGCTGCTCCCAGAAGGGATGAGTCAGTGGTTAGTAGGACGCTGGTGGGTGCCGGCTCCCTAACAACTGATGACCCATCCCTGCCGGTAGGTGCTGGCTCCTAAGAACCAGCACAAATCGCACACAGAATCACATCAGAAAACGCATGTAGATGCGATTTTGATTTAAGTCTATGGAACACAAAATCGCACTGCATCACACCAACGTTGCACAGGTGCTGCGCTGTATTGATCTGAACGCGCAACATAGAAAGCAAAAAAAGTTATCTTCATTTTCATGCCATTCCGTGCGACCCAAGTTGCATCTGAAGTTGCATCAGTGTGAACCAGGCCATAACATATGAAAAACCTCTGTCAATCGGATGTTGACATAGTCTAGTTATGTAGCTACAAACCTGATGGAGCACTTAGACCTTCTCTGGCTTTTTTTCTGAGACAAAAAAGTTTCAGAACTGGAGCTAGGATGCATGTAAAAAGGGACAAGCAGCCATTGAGCAGTTTAACTAGACTATGCAAACAGTTAAATGGCGGAGACCACAAATGCCTATGTTAGGCAACAACGCTGGAATGAAGCTTGCTGATAAACATATCCTCAACTACGACGCTTAACATCTGCGTGGACATCAAAACGGGTGAGGTTGTATAAAAAGCCATACTGGTGTGTATAGGTTTTTATCATGGCCTAGAAATTCATGCACGGATGGCCAAATTGTTTACAAATCATGCAACCCAAGTCTAAATTCGAGCAGGCTGCCTTAACTGGAGGGTTGGCATCCATTTGATGACAATAGCAGAGCAACAGAAGTTTTGCTGGAAACCATATACCTTACATCTAGTTTCTTTTAGCCACTCCAAAACAAAAAGAATCGGATGGCAAACTATAGTGCCCATCTGTCTAGAACCAATTACTCTATTCACTTTACGGCTGAAACAACTAAAATCGACAATCGATTATGAAAATAATTGACAACTATTTTCATAATTGATTAGTTGGTCAGACAATTAGTTGGCCTGAATACAGAATGCATCATTTGTTTACATATCAGAAAATACAGTGCAGCACACACACAGCTCAGTACACCGTCCATACATGTCAGTAAGTGCCTGAGAACTTGTGAATGTGAATTTGTGAGGAGCAATGCCTCGTGGGACATGTAGTCATGGCCAGGAGAAGGACGTGATTTAAAAGTGGATGTAAACCCTCACATATACTCAGTGAAGTTAACAGCCTCAGATGATACACAGAGATGAAACAAATCTCCCTACATAAGTTTTACATGTATATCTGCTGTCTTCAGCTTTATATACTGTTTAGAAAGTTCAAATTGTGTTAGATTTTCTCATCCTGGTTAACACTGCAGTGAAGCTTGGGCATACCAAGACAGCTGATTGGAGGAAAGGCACACACCCCCTCTCCTCATTAGGTAGACACTTTCAGCTCTGTCCCTTGAATCCTTCAGTGAGCTGCTAATCTAGTTATAGGATCCTCCCCAACACAAAACTCAGGCTCCTTTTATCATATGTGATAGAACTGGTTAGGAGTCATCAGGCTGATAACATAAGAACGGGACAGGAGACAGTTAGGGGTCATATCGCTTTGAAGAGAGATAAGAAAACACTGCAGGTATATGTGCCCAGCACAAATTTCATGAATCGGGTTTACATCCACTTTATAATGATTATAAAAAGGCAGAAGTTTTCACTTTGCTATAGGGGCACTCTGAGGGCAGGAGGAGCCAGAAGGGCCGGAGAAGGACTCCAGAAGAGGAGAATCAGGGCTGCTCCATGCAAAACCATTTGACGAAGGGATGAATGTCATTCGAAAATTTCACTTGCCTTTAACATTCAAATTTTAAAATTAACAAAAAACACACATTCACTGTCTGAAAAAGTATTAGATCGAGAAACGTTTCCTATTTTGCTCCTTCGAATTTTCCCATCACTGTGGTTGAAAACAAATGTTGATTTGACCACACTAATGATTAGAAAATAGAACAAACATTCTTAAAAATGTGTTTGCTTGTGTATGGCTTGTATCAAGCTACCTGCCGATGACAAGGGATTCTGCCATGCATAATATTTTATTTCAATCCAGTCAGAGAATCTGCAAAACAGCGTTTTTAGGTTTGTTTACATTATTTTTTCTTTGAATAAACATTTTGATCTCTGAATCCGATGATATGTACCAGATTTAACCTGTATATACAGTATATCTCTTCAATTTGTTATTCTCAGTGGATTAGATATTTTGTTCCCTAACCATATAGCCAGTTATTCGAAAAAAGAGGATTTAAACCGGGAGGTCCACTCTAAAATAAAAAATTCCATTAACATTCTCAAAAAAAAAAAAAAAAAAAAAAAACTTACCAGAAACCCCTGTTGCTAGGCAGTCTTCCTAATCTTCCTCTTCCTATTCCTCGGCGCTTCCTCCTTTTCAGCAAACTGCCCCGTTGTCTTCTGGGACCTGTGTGTGTCCCAGAAAACAACAGGGCCATTCACAATGCGCTGTGCGACTCGCGCAGTAGGAAACCGCAAGGCCCCAAGGCTCCACTGCCTGTTTCCCTTCGTTAAGATGGTGGATCGGCCTCAGGGGGGCGACATTGCAGGCTTGCTGGACAGGTAAGTGTCCTTATTAAAAAGGTCAGCAGCTACAGTGTTTGTAGCTGCTGACTTTAAAAAAATAAAAATAAATTGCGGCTGGAACACCGCTTTAAGGGGCAAGTAGGATTTTCCTGGTACCGTCAAGACATTACAACAGCATACATTTTTAAGATAAAGTTTATTTACATAACATCAACATACATGTTGAAAATGAATATTGAAAGGCACTTCCACTGAGTGGTCATACCCCCTCTGCTAGGTTTCCACGAGAATGAAAATGTCCTCAAATTCACACAAAAAACAAAAACAAAAATTTATATATGTGAATTGAGGACATTTTCATTCTCGGTGGAAGCCTATGACCACCGCCTGTGGAAGGGAATTCCACATCCTTGCCGCTCTTACAGTAAAGAACTCTCTATGTTGTTTAAGGTTAAACTTCTTTTCTTCTTATTTAAATGAGTGGCCACATGTCTTGTTAAACTCCCTTCTGTAAAAAAGTTTAATCCCTATTGTGGGGTCACCAGTATGGTATTTGTAACTTGAAACCATATCCCCTCTCAAGCGTCTCTTCTCCGGACAGAATACGTTCAGTGCTCGCAACCTTTCCTCATTAGTAATATCTAGTGTTAGTTGCAGCCCCAATTCACTTTAAGCATCATTACTGCAGAGGGAGGAAGGGTTAGGCCCCTTTCACACAGGGCACATCTGGTTTGATGGACTCCGCTTGCTCAGATCGATCCGTTGATCTCCGCTGAGCAGGCGGATGACCGGTCTGCCTCCACTCACTGCGGAGAGACGGACCTTTCAGAGCCCCACAGTCTTCTATGGGAGATTGGATGAAAATGGATGCGCCTGTCAGTTTTCATCCAAACCGATAGACGGATAGAAAATAGGGTTTCCATCTGTCTGGATGTGGCAGAGAGGATCGATCGGATAGCAGCAGGTGTCAGCGGACATGTGAATGGAGCATCTGATCAAATCCACCTGAAAAACTGACAGGCAGACCTGATCGGACAGCATGTGTGAAAGGGGCCTTATTAGTAGGATGCCAGCTGTCACAAGCAAGCATTGTCAGAAGCTTTGGCTTTAAGACTTTTGTATTTCATAGGAAAAAAGGGGTATAGGGAGGAGGGCCTCAAAAGGAGAACCCTCCATTGGTGGACAATGAATGTCCGGTACCTCATCTTGGAAAATAGACTACACAAAAAACCCTAATAAACTAAATGGAAAGGACTTTAAGGGTACCCATCCGATAAAAAAAAAAAAAAAAATATATATATATATATATATATATATATATATATATATATTATATATATATATATATATATATATATATATATATATATATATATATATATATATATATCAAAAAAGTTTATCACTACAAGTTAAAATATGAAAAACAGAAATATACAATTGTGCCACAATAGTTGACAAGAAAAAACAAATGTAAGCGTTACATTGTTTTTTTACTTGTCTACTATTGTGGCACAATTGTATATTTCTAGGTTCTCATATTTTAACTTGTATTAATACATTTTTTGTTCATTTTTTTATCCACTTGGTACCATTAAAGTCTGCTCCATTTAGTTTGTTTTTTGTGTAGTCTTTTGTATTTCATAGACTGGTGTCATATTTATTTGATTGCACAGACCTTATTGATCAATGTCAGCAATTGGAGGTCAACAATTTATACTGAACATATGTTCAGTATCTTTCCAATGACTAACACTCATTTTTAAAAGTGCAACTAGTATTAGATTTACTTATGCAACATATGCAAGCAAAATTATTGTCAAAGTGGATTATTTGCTTTCCTTAGACAGATATTCTCTAACGCTAGTTCCTCTAAACCAGCAAATTCTGTGACTGAGGCACAACGCAAAGAAGGTAAAGAGCACTCTTTGCCAAGTTTAGGCAAAGGGACACCTCATTGATTCTGCTTCAGGATTCTGGAGAGTTAGGCTCTATAAAATGAGAGCGCATCTCCGTTAAAAAGGCATACTGGATTTGAGGCTCCATTCACACTGGAGACGTGTTTTCTGCACTTTTTTAGTGTGATTTTGGAGCGGCACCATTCATTTGAATGCGTCTCCCTCTGCTCCAAAAATGCACTAAAGAAGCTCACGTACCAAATTTTGGTACTGAGCCAAGCATACTTCGTGTTGGCGTTTTTTGCCCGACTGCCAATTGTGTTTGGGTGCCATTAACAAAATGATGACACACCAAGCACTTCACAAATTTGAGTGCGTTTTTCACGTGTTTGCAGAAACATAGGCAAAGACAAGCGCTTTTATTTTGATGTGCTGTTTCTGTTAAGCCCAGGTGTGAATGGTGCCTAAAGGTTTGTGACAAGTCTGCAAAATATTGAATGTAAGGTATACGAGGGTATGAGAAGTAGGGGGTGGGGAGCAAAGACAAGATTATGGCCCCTTTCACACTGGGGCGGTTTTCAGGCGGTACAGCGCTAAAAATAGCGCCTGTACACCGCCTGAAAAAACCGGCCCCATTCACTCCAGTGTGAAAGCCGGCGGGCTTGGATTGTCCACTTGCCACAAGTTGCTTGTTCAAATCTAACAACATATGGGTCAAAATTCCAATTATACGGATAACAGCAATGCTAGTGGTGTATTGGATCAAGGGCTCATTAAAAGGTATATAAAAATAGTCTATGAATCATTGCAAGCAATTACAAGTTTTTAAAATATTTTTGTTTAAGGTTTTGTCATCATTTGACATCATTGAGATTTTTAATGTAAAAAAAAAAAAAAAAAAAAAAAAAAAATAATAGGGCACCTTTAAAAAACGCTTATAAAACAAAAAACGCGGCTAAACACCGGTACCGCGTTTAGCATCTGAAAGGTGGAAATCTTTTTTTTATTAATGTAATTGAAACAATTCACAGTGACAAAGTTAATCTTCAGACAAACTGCTAAATATATTGAAGAAATACTGTACATAATAAGTGGGCTGTTTTACCTGCTCAAGGACTTGCATTTCCAGCCCTGCCATAGTGCACAGCTAAGTGGATGACACCATTTACAGTTAAAGCCCAGCTACTGACACGATCATTGGATGTCCAGTAATTACATACAGGCTTCCTTTGAAATGCTGTAAAACGTTAGTTTAGTAAACTTTTTCCAAAAAGTACAGCTCCCGAGGGCTTCACTTTGTGGAAGGCCTAGGCAGAGGGTGGCAGAGAAAATAAGCCAGCATTGGTATCTATAGTACTCATGTTTGGAATAGGCTGAATGAACAGAAGAAGCTATACCATTCTGAAAAATTTAAATGAACTTTTACATCAGTTTGAAGGTTGGACTGGACATGGGCTTCAAAGAATACAGTGATTGCCGCTTTCCAACTTCAGCCTACGGACTGGTCAATGAAAGAGCAGTACTGATGAGGTTGTGTCTCTCCTCACTTTCTTCTTATCTCTCTAAGGCACGGGTCTCAAACTGGTGGCCCTCCAGCTGTTGCAAAACTACAAGTACCATCATGCCTCTACCTGTGGGAGTCATGCTGGTAGCTGTCAGCCTTGCAATGCCTCATGGGACTTGTAGTTTCGCAACAGCTGGAGGGCCGCTGTTGTATCATTAGCCGTCCCCGATCACGAAGTGTCCGCTGTGTACTGCGCATGCGCAGTACACAGGACACCCTGATTCCGAAAATTGCAGAGGATGAACGGCGCCTGCGCCGTGAGTCCACTTTCAAGCCCCACCATCCAAGTGGACATAGAGTTAGAATATAAAAGAGCCGAGCGCAGCGAGGCTGTGCCCGAAGCATGGCGAGCGAAGCGTGGCGAGCGAAGCGAGCCCGCGAGGGGCCCTCTAAGTTTGACTAACCCCATGTCCGCTTGGATGGTGAGGGCTTCACCTCGTCTCACGGCGCAGGCGCCGTTCATCTTCCGACAATTTCCGAAAATCTTCATGCTCCGTACTGCGCATGCGCTGCGCATGCGCAGTACACTTCGGACACCTAGTGACAGCCAGACACTTCGTGATAGAACACCGTCAGTTTGAGACGCCTGCTCTAAGGCCTCCTGTACACTGTTGCTGGTAAATAGACGTTCAGAAGCAGTTGGTTGCTTTTTTCAGCTGCCCCTGAACTCATCCAATGTTATCTAATCAGTACATGTACACAGGTTCGTTTAATGTCGTTTTTAGGCAGTTGAGTTTAGAGGCCTTTTTTGGAAAGCAAAAAAATGACTTCAGATGCGGAGTTTAGAGGCATTTCAAGCGCCAACCGCTTCTAAACGCATGTAAATGTGGCAACTTGCGTTTAGCCGCATTTTGTTTGCAGGCGTTTTTTATTTTCAGCTATTTTGAAGAAAAAATTAAAATAAATAAAAAAAAATTCAAAAGCTTCTAAAAACACAAACGTGTCATGTAAACGCAGCAAAACTGACGTTTTAAAACGTGGGTTACTATTTGTCAAGTTAAAGCATTCAGGAGAGGTTGTAGAAACGTCCCATGTACATAAAGCCTTATGCAGCACACCTTTCACTCTGTTCTGTTTCACTTTATTGGGATTGCAAGATGGGGGATACAGAGTCAAATTCATGCACTGGAACTAGTTGCATTAAAAAAAAAAAAAAAATTTTTGTTAATGAATACAGGACTGCATTTAACAAGGTCTTTCTTCTACGTCTGGAATTCAGAACCTCCCATGATTTTGCCCATGGATCATGAAATTTGCTATGAGCAATTTTAGAGATTTTACAAATGTGCATTCCTCAAGGTGTGCTTTTGGATACAATCTAGTTTTATGGAAACACAACTATTACATGGTCTCATTCATTTTATGCACACTTAAACAAAATATTGCTATAAAAAAAAAAGTATAAACTTTTTTTTTACTAGAAAGGATTAAAACCAATAAATGCTGCTTTACCTAATAAATAAACTAAGATAAAATTTTCCGTATTAACTGATAACATTTGAAAAAAAGTATCTGAAATCCCAAATAACTTTCAAATGCAGATAAAGATAAGTGTGCACTTTTTTGGTTTATTTCACTGTTATTAACCTTGAATAAAACCTTGCTCTATAAAAAAAAAAAAAAAAAAAAAAAAAAAAAAAAAAAAACGTGATTCTTCACATGTAGTAAAATTAGAAAATTGGGGACACCGCACACAGTTTCCATAAACATGACTATGGCAGCATAGGAATGTTTAAATATCAGTCTACCCAAATAATTTTGGGGACTGGTGGAATCTGGTGGGTTTCTTATTCTAAGGACTCCCCATGACAGTCTGTGGCGCCCTTCCTATAACTTGCTTAAAAAAAAAAAAAAAAAATAATATCCTCACTTTTTCTACTACATTCTTTCTAAATTGGAACTAAAATCAAATTTAGTTGGTAGCAGTTCAGGAGACAAACCTGGTATCTGCCGGATGCTGGGAAAAAAGTTTGGCTTGAGTCAAGTGTAAAACACATGCATAGAAGTTAAGCGATCTGTGGCAGGCCAATGGAGAGGACCGGCTGGCCAATGGAGAAGACCGGCTGATATCAGAAGATTCCAGCCTCAAAGAAGATGTAAGAGGCGATGAAGGGAAGCATGACCTCACATCCCTGGAGAAGAGTGCAACCCATGGAGGAAAGTCTGCCACAATGTACTAGTATAATGTGCATACTTGCACTTCACCACAAAAGCCCCGAGGCCCTGCAGTGGCACAGTTTCTTTTTAATAAATTGAAAAATCTAAGAGTAAAAATCCCTTTGTCAGGGCTCAGATCTGAACCTGCGAACTCTGTTGTGTCTGGTGATGTCTCTTCTTGCCGAGCCACCAGGAATGCTTGAGAGCTCCCTGTATAATTCCTTGAATGATCCTGACTTGAACCTTGTGTGTCAAGAACATTGAACTCTTTGCTCCTTCCATGAACTTACTATTAAACCCATGCCTTTGCATTTACTGTTTGCAAGATTGTGTTCTCTCCAGCCAATATCTCATTATGGTCACTCCTGCGGCCGCCCATATCTTTGCAACTTTTCTCTTGTTCCCCGACTACGCTTCCACTTGATCCCAAGTGTAGATAAGTTGTAAGCGAAGCGGAGGGGGGATCGGTCTGAGGGCTGTAAAGGTTTGCAAGCAGTGTAAAAAAAAAAAAAAAAAAAGAAGAAGGAGAAATGCAAGAGTGCTAGAAGAGTAATGCAAAAGTCAGCAGTGTTGTAAAAAAGGGATACAGTAGTGAGCAGTGCCGGTGTTCTATTGATATGTGCCTTCCGTAGAAAAGTGCATGCGCAGGACGGAGCCGCACTCCAGCTGATTTCCCGATCAGCTGGAGTGTGGTGACCATGGCGCAATCGCACATCACAGGAGCCATTTTTCCACGGGAGAGGGAATTTTTCACAGACACAATTGAAAGCTATTCACAGAATAGCTTTCAATTGTGTCCGTGAAACTCCCTCTCCCATAGCAAAATGCCTCATGTGATGTGAGCATGGTCGGGAAATCAGCTGGAGTGCGGCTCCGTCCTGCACATGTGTGATCACCGGAATAGGGTGACAGGAGATTAAGAGTGAGCAGTGCTGCGGGGAAAAGTGACAAAAGGACAGTTCTATCAATAACATTACTTGGTCCAGCAATACTTGTCCATGTGACCATGCCCAGTATTTTTTCAGAGAAAATTCCCTGCTGGGACATCCTCCTGGCACACGTGTGTCATGGCCCCATGCATTCCTATGGGCAGACCATACTCATGGTAGCCTTCAGCAGACCAGAACAGTACAGCTTACCCATAGGAATTGTTTTGTTTTGTTTGTTACTGGCTGGCAGGGCTGCAGAGCACACAATTTTGGAGGAAGGCAAATTGATGGGCTGCATTTAGGGGTAGAGGAACTGATTGTAAGGACAATTACACCAAAAGGTGCAGTTATCCTTTGAGTAATCTCATACCTGTACTCTGTATGCTGGGAGTGCAGCAGTCAGAACTGTACAATTTATGGCACAGCATACAAAGTGCAGAAGTTACAGTTATGTGGTATACCATGTACATTACATAGGACTTGACCATCATACAGTTTATGCTATGCTGGAGGGTACATAGAACTGAACGTTGTATGCTACACATTTATGGAAAGCACTCTGTACGTTACATATTTCTGACCAAAACACTCTGTAGCTTGGCTGTACAAGATCACTGCACTCTGTACATTATATTCTTTTGACGCCTGCACTCTGTATGCTATACTGTTATTACATATTTTGAACCAAAGTGTTCATTATCACAACAGTTGCTGGTTGCCAAGTCGTCTCTTACTTATTAAACATTTTTTTGTTTATCTGTTTTTATTGTTCCACCGAAAAATGGACCTTCCGCTTTAAGAGCAGGTGACCCCTGACATGCCACATTTGGCATGTCGGGGGCACGCATCTCGACGATCGTTGTTGCTGGGTGTCAGAGTGAAAAACCCCGCAACTACGATCTTGGTAAAGAGTCTCCGACGGAGACTCTTTACCACGTGATCAGCCATGTCCAATCACGGCTGATCACAGTGTAAATAGGAAGAGCCGGTGATTGGCTCTTCCTCACTCGCGTCTGTCAGACGCGAGTAGAGGAGAGCCGATCGGCTACTCCTCTGACAGGGGGGTCTGTGCTGATCGATTATCAGCGCAGCCCCCCCCCCCCCCTCGAGGATGCCCACACTGGACCACCACCAGACCACCAGGGATGCCCAGCACCAGGTATGCCCTAGACTACCAGGGATGACACGCAGTGCCCACAATTGATGCCAATCAGTGCCCACAATGGGCATCACTGATTGGCATCCATCAGTACAAAACAATGCCACCCATCAGTGCCCATCCGTGCCACCCATCCGTGCCAACTCTCAGTGCCAATTTGTGCCACCCCATCAGTGTCACCCCATCAGTGCAGCCCCATCAGTGAAGGATAAAATCTACTTATTTACAAAGTTTTGAAACTGAAACAAAAAAAAAAAACACAACATTTTTGTTCTTTTTTTATTTGTTTAGCCAAAAATAAAAACCGTAGAGGTGATTAAATACCACCAAAAGAAACCATTATCATAGGTCTCCCGGTACAGCGGAGGGTTTAAATTAACAATATGTTTCAAGAAAAGAATGGAAGGGCGGGGCCACCTTTTCCCAGTACAGAGTTATAGACTTCCTAGGATAGCAGATCAGTATCCTCATAAGCATTTTCTTTGCCATTGTAGGGGCCATGGTCTCCACCAGACCCAGCAGGCACAACTTTGGGTTTAGCATAAGGGGGGGGGGGGGGGGGGGGGGGGGGGGGGAGTGCCTGTTGATGACGTCGACCACCTCAAACTAGTACTGGCTAATGTATGGACAAGTCCACAAGACCTGTAAAAAATCCCCATCAGGCTATTGAAAGCTCCAACAGACAGGGGACAGAGGGATTCAACTTATGGAGCTTTTGATGAATGAAATAGGCTCTATGTAGAATCTTAAACTGGATTAATCTGTCCCTGGCAGAGACCAGCTGTTTGAATGGCAAATCCCAGAAGACGGACCAATCCTCATCATCCATGTCTGGTACATCTTACTCTGGAGGTCGGAGAGATTGGAAAGGGTGTGAAAAAGAAGGTGATGACACAATGAGGAGGCTTCTGAAGTTGGCCATCGCACAAGAGGTTTTGCCCCTGACTATTTTAATAATGTTTACAGCAAAAACTGTATATGTTCATGAGCTTTATTTCCCACATTTGTTAGTACCTATAGTGATGTTACAGACCCCAGCTTCCAATAGTTAACTAGTGGTGTTTTATATTATTTATCTTTCCTTAGACCAGAGTTCTTTAAATACCTGTATTTTCTACAAAAGTCAACAAGTGCTGCAGGAACTATTATGCCAACCGATTAAATCTTTTTTTAAAAGCCAGCAGCTACAAATACTCCAGCTGCTGACTTTTAATAAATGGACAC
Source organism: Lithobates sylvaticus (assembly GCA_028564925.1). Classification (NCBI taxonomy): domain Eukaryota; kingdom Metazoa; phylum Chordata; class Amphibia; order Anura; family Ranidae; genus Lithobates; species Lithobates sylvaticus. The sequence goes on along the minus strand of CM053036.1, from coordinate 159,468,842 downwards.
TTACCTGTCACAGGTTACAGCAATGTCGGCAGCCGAAGCCGATCAATCGCTCGGCTCTCTGCTGCTGCCGGCGCCATTCTCGGTGAGGGAATCAGGAAGTGTCGCCTTTGCGACTTCACTTCCCGGTTCCCTACTGTGCATGCGCGAGTCGCGCAGCACAATGAGAATCGTCAGCGCTGTCTGCCGGGACACGTGTGTGTCCTGGCAGACAGCGCCCTGGGACAGGAAGTGGCGTAAACTCCCGTGGGAGTTTGTGCCCAGAAGTGGGTGTAAATACCTGTCTTAGACAGGTATCTGCACCCCCCTCCCCCCTGAAAGGTGCCAAATGTGACACCGGAGGGGGGAGGGTTCCGAAAAGCGGAAGTTCCACTTTAGGGTGGAATCCCGCTTTAAGTAACTTTTCTTAGGAAAGCAGACACGCAGATAGTGATTAATTAGCTGCTTCCCTGACTGCAAGTGCTAGTTCCCACCAGATGCAGTTCCGTGCGCTTTTTTTTTTTTTTTTTCTGCACTAAAAATGCATGCATTGTTTACATGTATTCCAATGGCTCTAGTCCACACCAGTGCAGTCAATTTCCGGTGCAGAAAAAGTAGAGCGTGCTGCAGAACTGTATGAAACCTAGCAAATAATATCAAAAAACGAACTGGACCTCCGTGTGGTGTCAACTGTCAGCAAAAACTGATCCGGAACGTATCCAGATGGCATTTTTCTGATATGAACTTGCCCTAAAAATGCATTCACAGTGTTTTCCATGTATTACAATGGCTCTAGTTCACACCAGTGCAGTCAGTTGGAATACATGGAACACACTGTGCTTGCATTTTTAGGGCAGAAAAAAAGCGCACGGAACTGCATCTGGCTGTAAACTAGCCCTAAAATAAATCAATCACCAATTCCGGCTTCATTAGCCACAGAAGAGATCAGGGAATGAGGTGGCAGCAGCGAGAGGGCAAGTGATCCATGTGGCTGCAGAGCCGTCTGGATCACTTTTACTAGACAGCCAAGTGCTTAGTATAACAACTTGCTGACAGGCGGACAGCAAGTTGTTAAAATGCTTTTAAATTAAAGCAGAACTGTACTGTGTAATTTGGGCCATTGAGACCACCATCTGTATAGCCTGTTTTCAGTTCCCCATGTACATTCTACAGTACTTCGGGTGACTCCATATAAAGTAAATATAATATAAAAGCACACAAGAGCACAAATGTTACCACACCCAACTTTCAACTTTAAACAGAACCCAAAACGAGCTGGCCATCACCAACACCTCATTCTGAAAATACCAGTTGCCTGTTACCCTCTTCAATACATTGAACCCAGAACAAGTACACAGATCAGAACTTCTGACTTTCCTTACTTGTTCTGGCTTATTAGCTGAAAAAGCCATAGGGGTTATAAACTAGTATTTTCAGAAATAGGTCAGCTAAGGAGTTCTCTTAGGAATGATTTACTTTACAGGTGGAGAAAAAAAAAAAAAGGAGCACAAGATTTGAGATTCTTTCAAATCCAAAAAATGAAAGATGTACACCAGGGGTGCCCAACCAGTGGCCCGCAGAGCCCTCTGATGTGGCCCGCGACCTCCTGCTCTGGGATGCAATAGAATAGAATACTGTTATTAGCAGGTACACGGGAAAACCGCAGTGCATCGGTGTGAAAGCAGCCTTGGACCCCTTTTACATGGTCAGTCTGACCCAATTGGACCCTCCATTCACCTCTAAGGAGTGGCAGATGTAAACCGACTTGTGTCCTACCTCCAAGCAGATACGCAAAAAAAAAAAAAAAAAAAAAAAGGAGTTTAGTGGGCTGCAGAGCGAACACGGATCTGCCATGCGCCTGCTCCACTCATTCTGGCTTGCGACCTTTTACCAAGTCGCTTAAGTGGCCCTTGTGCTTCAAAAGGTTGGGCGCCCCTGATGTACACATTACGATTCTACTAAAACATCACTTATAGTTCCAGACAGTTATTAAAAACGTAAACCATCTCCCCAACCCCCCCCCCCCCCCCCCAGTGGTCAGGAATTTGCTTTGAGAAGTAGGTCCTTGTTATATGGGTCATATAGGTTTGTTTAAAGATATACAACAATTTTAGATATACAACAATTTTATTATTCCAAAACCAAAATTAAAAGTAAAATTAAGAATGCAAATAAATGTAAGTTCTAGATTTTTAAATCCCTTTGCTGTATAGATCTGTACTTGGCAGCAGATGGTGGTGGGCAGGGCCCCCTCTGGAGCTCAGACTCACAGCTGGTAAACACTGGTTTGAAGTAGCCACAAAGGGTTAAAGATAAATGCAGTTCATACAATCTAACACAACTGCCTTACTTTGATAAAATGACATCATGCACTGCATTCATGGTCACAGATTTACTGTGCATTGCATCATTTAACCCCTGAGATCAAAGGAAAGGAACACGTTTTATTTCCAGATCTTTGTTAAAACTTTATATGTAAATATATAAAGCAGGTCAAGTTACAGAATGTCACAATTAGTTTAAAATACACCATGATTCATTTCTTCTATTCTTAACCTTTCAAATGCCATTTCCACTTGATTTGAAAGAGTTAAAGGCTACAGTACAATGACAACGCACTTTGGACACAACAAAACAAAGGCTTGTTGTTAATCGGTGGTGAAACCAGTCAGCCCGGGTGTGCTGTATTAGTGTGCAACTCCAGGAGGTGTAAGATTACAGCAATTCTTCAATGTCTGCATCCGGGAACAGGCAGGGGCAAAACACGGGGGAGGGAAAGGGCAAATGCTGGCCTAGAAAAGGAAAGCTATGTGTGGCAAATATTGATCAGAGAGTAGAACATGCCGCAATTTATGGAATAAATACCTTCATTTCTATGGGTTTCAAACCTAGATGTCATGTGCATCACTGGCATGAGGGGAAAAACAAAGCAGAAAACAGCATCTGTTGTTCACCATTTTCATTTTGATACACATGTACTTAGTTTAGAAAAATATTTAAGCCCCGAAAAGATTAACCGGTTGCATACAAGCTTTATCATATCCTCTGGAGACCAAATCTCTCCATCCTTCAACCTTTGTTGTCCCACTTTTTGGTCTGATATGTAGATCTCTATACAAAATGTACCATTTTACTACCAAAAAGTGTTATGCTGCACTAAAATGTGTGGTTTAGCCAATCATTTTCTGCATATTAGATCTTTGGGGTCTACATAGCCGAGGCCATGACAGGGATGAGTCCTTTGTCTACATAGTGTGTGATAAAAGGTGTCCCTCTATCATTTCAGCAAGTTGGAAGGTATGCTTTATCTTCTCTATGTAAAAATATTGATTTGCTGTCTCAATTATTGGAAAAAGCGGATCTCTCCATGCATACATAACATTTCCCAAAGTTTTGCTTCAAAATATATTTAAAAGCACAAAAAACGTGCATTAGATTCTGTTCTTGTAGCCCATCCATGTCTACAGCCATCTTTCCAATGAGGTTTAGAACCTCATTGTAGGTTAAAACACCTACAATTGTAAGTAATCCTGTGACATACAGATATGTGGCCTAAATATACAATATTTAGGAACCACGTACATTGCATCCGGAAAGTATTCACAACGCTTCACTTTTTCCACACTTCGTTATATTACAGCCTTATTCCAAAATGGATTAAAGTCATGATGTTCCTCAAAATTCTACAAACAATACCCCACAATGACAAAGAAGTTTGTTTGAAATCTTTGCAAATGTATTAGAAATAAGAAACGGGAAAAAAAAAAAAAACATGTACATAAGTAGTCACGGCATTTGCTCAAAACTTTGTTAAAGCACCTTTGGCACCAATTACAGCCTCAAGTGTTTTTGAGTATGATGCTACATGCTTGGCGCACCAATTTTTGGACAGTTTCTCCTATTCATCTTTGCAGGACCTTTCAAGCTCCATCCAGTTTGATGGGGGAGCATCGGTGAGCAGCCATTTTTAGAGCTCCCCAGAGATGTTCAATCGGGTTCAAGCCTGGGCTCAAGGACATTCACAGAGTTGTCCCGTAGCCACTCCTTTGTTATCTTGGCTGTGTGCTTAGGGTTGTTGTCCTGTTGGAAGGTGAACCTTTGCCCCAGTCTGAAGTCTAGAGTGCTCAGGAGCAAGGTTTTCATCAAGGAGGTCTCTGTATATTGCTGCATTCATCTCTCTCTCGACCCTGACTAGTCCCCCAGTTCCTGCCGCTCAAAAACATCCCCACAGCATGATGCTGCCACCACCATGCTTCACTGTAGGGATGGTATTGGCCAGGTTATGAGCGGTGCCTGGTTTCCTCCAGACATGACGCTTGCCATTCAGGCCAAAGAGTTTAATCTTTGTGTCATCAGACCAGAGAATTTCATTTCTCATGGTCAGAGTCTTTCAGGTGCCTTTTGGCATGACCCAGGCGGGCTGTCATGTGCCTTTTACTGGAGGAGTGGCTTCCATCTGGTCACTCTACCATACAGGCGTAATTGGTGCAGAGATGGTTGTTCTTCTGGAAGGTTCTCTCTCCACAGAGAAATGTTGAAGCTCTGTCAGAATGACCACCGTGTTCTTGGTCACCTCCCCGAATAAGGCCCTTCTCCCCCGATCGCTCAATTTATCCAGGCGGCCTGCTCTAGGAAGAGTCCTGGTGGTTCTAAACTTCTTCTATTTACGGATAATGGAGGCCACTGTGCTCATTGGGACCTTCAATGCTGCAGACATTTTTCTGTATCCCTCCCCAGATCTGTGCCTCAATACAATCCGCCCTAAGAAGTCTACAGACAATTCCTTGGACTTCATGGCTCGGTTTGCGCTCTGACATGCACTGTTAACTGTGGGACCTTTTTATAGACAGGTGTGTGTGCGCCTTTCCAAATCATATCCAAACAGAATTTACCACAGATGGACTCAAATCAAGCTGTAGAAAACATCTCAAGGATGATCAGTGGAAACAAGATGCACCTGAGCTTTGAGTGTCATGGCAAAGGCTGTGCATACTTACAGTATATGTACATGCAATTTTTTTTTTTTATAAATGTGCAAGATTTCAAAACAGACTTTTTTCACGTTGTCATTATGGGGTATGGTTTGTAGAATTTTGAGGAAAATAATGAATTTAATCCATTTTGGAATAAGGCTGTAACATAACAAAATGTGTAAAAAAAGCAAAGCGCCGTGAATACTTTCCGGATGAACTGTATACAAGCACAACTTCAGCTAGCTGGAAGGCGAGTTTAACCACTTACGGACTGCCCGCCGCAGTTTTACGTCGGTACTTTGAAGAGGAATATCGTTATGGCAGCAGCTAGCTGCCATAACCCCGGGTATCCTCTTCTTCAGCAGGCAATCCACTTTCAGATAAAAGTGGTCTCTGTGGCGGATTCGCCGCAAGATCACTTTTATCGGCAGCGGGAGAAGGCCCACTCCTCCCGCCACGCTCCGGTGCCCCCTTCCGCTTACAGGAGCCATCGGAGGTGATTGGATCCTTCTCCTGGCTTGACATGGAGACGAGTGAGGGGGAAGATGCCCACCCTTTTCCATATCATTACAGGGCGGAAGCGACGTCAAAAACTTCACTTCCGCCCATAGCTCTTAAAATGCCATTTTGTATTTTTTTATTGCATTTTTGTGTAAATATGAGATCTGAAATAATTTTGACCGCAGAGCTCATATGCAAGAGGTCCTGTCATTTTTTTTAAAAGAACAGTGTAAAAATAAAAAAGGTAAAATAAATAAGAAAAAAAAAAATTTTTAAACGCGCCCCGTCCCACCGAGCTTGCGTGCAGAAACAAACGCATACGTGATTAGCGCCCACATATGAAAACAGTGTTCAAACCACACATGTGAGGTATCGCCGTGATCAGTAGAGCGAGAGCAATAATTCTAGCCTAAGACCTCTTCTGTAACTCAAAATATGCAACCTGTAGAATTTTTTTAACGTCGCCTAAGGGTAAAATGTTGTTGCCATTCCACGAGCGGGCGCAATTTCGAAGCGTGACATGTTGGGTATCAATTTACTCGGCGTAACATTATCTTTCACAATATTTAAAAAAAATAATAATTGGGCTAGCTTTACTGTTTTATTTTTATTTTTTTTATTTAAAAAATAAGACAAGTGCGCTTGTAAGACCACTGCGCAAAAAAGGTGTGACAGAAAGTATTGCAACGACCGCCATTATATTCTCTAGGGTGTTTATATATATATATATATATATATATATATATATATATATATATATATATATATATATATATATATATATATATATATATATATATATATATATATATATAAATTCTATTTTTTTTTTTTTTCCAAGTAATTTTCTAGCAAAAAAAATGGTTTTAACTTGTAAACAACAAATCCCAAAAAGAGGCTCGGTCAGTGGTTAAAAGTGATTTTAAAAAGGTTCTTTTTTTTAAATAAACATGTCATAATTACCTGCGCTATGCAATAGTTTTGCACAAAGCAGACACAAATGTCCTTTTCTGGGGTCCCCCGCTGGCGCTCCTGGCTCCTCCTGCCCACTTCTGAGTGCCCCATAGCACTCAGCAGAGCTCAGCCCCATCCCCGCTCCCTCCTCACAGGATTGGCTTAAAAGCAGCAGGAGCCAATGGATCCAGCTGCTGCATCCATGTCCAGTGAGGATAGAGAGAGAAATGCTGGAAAACTTTCTGCCTTTACAACCACTTTAACTGAAAAGAGTCTTCGTTTATTAACCACATCCCATCTGCCATACGTTTTTAAACGTCCTCGGATGGGGTGGGTGATATCTCGGTCATAACTGCAGCAACAAATCGAGATACAATTATTTTTTTTCAGATGGAGACCCCTACAAATAAAAGTAATCATAGCAGCTAACAAGCTGCTGGATTACTTTTACAGGTATGCGATTGGGGAGTCCGGCGAGGATGGGACCAGCGGCATTCCACTCTGGGCACACAGTGAAAGGAACAGATGTTATTCCTCCCACTGTGTGACATCAGAAACCGGAAGTGACAAGGATTTTGTCACTTCTGGTTCTTTGTGTACCTGGCCGATAACGGCCAATAAAGCAGCCGATCAGACTGATCTGTGTCTCATCAGCTGCATTGGAGGCCAGAGAAGATATCTGGATTTTAACAGACCCCAGATTTCTCCAAAAAGAGGACCTGTCACACCCCAAGCTATTACAAGGGATATTGTTTATCCCTTATAATAGCAATAAAGTTGAAGCAAATTTTTTTAAAAAAAAAAGGTAAAGTGTTAAAATAAAAATAGAGGCAAATCCCCTCCCGTTCCCCCATGCTCACGTGCAAATGCGAAGGCGCACGTAGGTCCAGCACGCATATGTAAACGACAATCACACCACACATGTGAGGTATCACTGTAAACATCACAGTGAGAGCAATCATTTTAGTGCCAGACCTCCTGTTTAACTCTAAACTGGTAACCTGTAAAGGCTTTTAGAGTGTTGCCTATAGAGATTTTTTAGGTACCGCAATTTAGTACTGTTCCACAGGCGGATACAATTTTAAAAGCATAACATGTTTGGTATCTATTTACTCAGTGTAACATTTTTTTATATTTTACCAAACAATTGGGTGTTTTTTTTTGTTCAAAATTGTTCAACATCATGAAAGTGGATGGTTTGGTTTTTAAATGTTTTTTGAAAAAGCACTGCGCAAATATCATGCAACATAAAAATATGCAATGCCCACTATTTAATTCTCTAGGGCCTCTGCTTAAAAATATATAATGCTTGGGGTTCCAAGTAATTTTATAGCTTGCCTATCCTCCTTTGTGACAAACATGATCTCAGCCAAGGACCATTTCCTACAGGTTAAGTTCCTCCACAGGGAATACTTAACCCCCAAACGACTACACTTATAAATCCAGCGACCCCAGTAACTTGTCCTAGGTGTGATCTGCAGGCTGCCTCCTTTCTTCACATGGTCTGGTCCTGCCCATGCGTGGTAGACTATTGGGCGTGGGTCTTGGATAGCCTCAACAGTGTCACATCCCTGGACATGGGATCTGAGCCTAGGTTGATGCTGCTTAACTGCTTCCCGACCGCCTCCTGCACATTTACGTCGGCAGAATGGCCCGGCTAGGCAAAAGCACGTAAGGTACATCCCCTTTAATTGCCTAGCTGTGGGGTGGCACGCTCGCGACCCGGTCGGGAGCTCCGTGACCACGGCCGCGGGACCAGCGGACCTGATCGCCGCTGGTGTCCCGCGATTGGGTCACAGAGCTGAAGAATGGGGAGAGGTCTGTGTAAACAAACCTCTCCCCGCGCTTCCTACACTGCCTGTCACTGATCGGCTGTTCCCTGTCATCGGGAAAGCCGATCAGTCACGTCAGACGTCAGCCACGCCCCCTACTGTGACAAAAACACACACACACACACACACACACACACACACACACACACACACACACACACGTCACACCAACTCCTCCCCGCCCCCTAGTGGTTAACTCCTTCACTGCCATTTACATAGGAATCTGTGCATTTAAATAGCACTGATTTCTGTATAAATGACAATGGTCCCAAAAATGCGTCAAAAATGTCCGATGTGTCCGCCATAATGTCGTAGTCACAATAAAAAGCGCTGATCACCGCCATTACTAGTAAAAAAAAAAAAATATTAATAAAAATGCTATAAAACTATCCCCTATTTTGTAAACGCTATAACTTTTGCGCAAACCAATCAATAATCGCTAATTGCGATTTTTTTTACCAAAAATATGTAGAAGAATACGTATCGGCCTAAACTGAGGAAAAAAAATGTTTTTTTTTATATATTTTTTGGGGATATTTATTATAGCAAAAAGTAAAAAAAATTCGATTTTTTTTCAAAATTGTCGCTCTATTTTTGTTTATAGCGCAAAAAATAAAAACCGCAGGGGCGATCAAATACCACCAAAGGAAAGCTCTATTTGTGGGAAAAAAAGGACGCCAATTTTGTTTGGGAGCCACGTCGCATGACCACGCAATTGTCAGTTAAAGCGACGCAGTGCCAAAATCGCAAAAAGGGTCCTGGTCCTTTGGCTGCAAATTTGTCCGGGGCTTAAGTGGTTAATATCTTTGACACCGGTGTTTGGGGCAAGTATACTAGGACTGTTCCTAGGCTACACCCCATTCTATGCCCGAAAAGAGATATTCCTTCATTGGAAAGACGCCGCACCGCCGACTGTGTCCTCATGGCGTAAGGCCATTAATTCAGTATTGCCACTATATAAAATCATGTATATCAAATCAAAACTGCCCTGCCAAATTCGATAAAATATGGTCGGGCTGGATAGATGGCTGGGGGGCAGAGTTCTTGGATGATGCTCAAGATGCTATAGCTGCAAATCCACCACAACAATAAATCACGTGATCTGATTTCCTGTGTGTTGACGACCTGTTATGATGTGTAATTACCCACTTGCACGTGCCCCCCCCCCTTCCCCTCACCCCCCCTTTTCCCCTCAAACCAACCCTCCACCCACACACGACCTCCCTGGGAAATAGTGCCGGAATATCCAATTAATATACTAATATTGAAATGCGAGATAAGGATTTTGCTCCCATCTAATCCTATGGATATCAACAATGATGGTTTCTATGTCACTCTGTATAATATTGTTCATGCAACAAATTGTGTATATGCATCGCTTGTACTGTAAAGATCTAAAAAAAAAAAAAATTTTTAGCAAACAAAAAAATGTATTTCTTTTTATAGTGTGGGAATGTCAGAATTTGTGCCAAGCAGACTATTTTACTGATATTTTCGGTAGGGATGGTGAGTAAAAAGCTTGAGGGGCAACTTTCTACATGCTAATGATTTGTACATTTTATGCCGCCTACATGAGAAAAAGAATACCATCATTTGTAAACACAGGTTCGCCAAACCATGTTTTGGCAACTGGGCCCACAGGTGGTGCACGACATGTAAAGGTATTTAGGTCAGCTGTGATTAAGAAGAGTTCTATGCCAGGCAGTTCCACAGTGTGTTGGCAGCTTTATTAGGGTGTAGGAGGATGACCAGTGGCATCATTGTGGTAATCTAAAATGGCATGGCTCAAAAGCAAAAATGAGCAGAATTAAAAATAGTACTACTTTTTCTCTTGACATTTACAGAACGGAGGAAGGATGCCAAAATAGGGGGAACACAGAGAAAGCTGTGGATATATCAGACTGCAGGCTAAGATAAAAGACGAGTCTAATCGATATAAAAGCAGAATTTTGACTTGGCTATCAATTACATATCTTAGTGTAAAGTGCAGGACACTGGTAAAATATTCATAGACCCTGGGTTATAAGCTCGTACTTCATATCAGATGATTGCATACTGTCAAAGCATTTGAGAAAATGCCCCCTAGGCCCCTCCACCCGCATAAACATGCAAGGTTCGTGTGTGTGTGTGTGTGTGTGTGTGTGTGTGTGTGTGTGTGTGTGTGTGTGTGTGTGTGTGTGTGTGTGTGTGTGTGTACACACAAAAAAAAAAAAAAAAGAAGCAGATTCACACAGTGGGGTAGGATTATAGGCGGAACACCCAGGCGCAAAGGTTTCACCAGTGCCCAATCACCTGAAAGTACGAGAGGAAGACCAAGGAAAGTAAACAGATGTGGAAATAGAACCTTTGTTTTCAATACATAGCTTATTTTAGACCCATTGACATAATCCCTGGGACTTGAGGCTTTTCTATGCAACGTAAGCAGATCATGGTTATTGGGAGGAGCCTACAGGGTGCTGTACATAGCTTTCTGAAAACATCACACCACCCTACCTCAGTACTCCTTTCAAGAGCCCTCAGCCATGATGAAGTCAGTGGGGTTGCTCTTGGGAGGGGTTATGCAAATATCAAATTGCCTTGATAAGTGGGAGGAGTGGAGGTCAGTCTGGAGGAATAGGAGTTCTAGGCAGACATTTGCATGCAGACTGCTCCAAGAAAGCACACGTGATGCTGTTCTTCCATGATTGAAATCCATCAAATAGAAGCAAAAAGCTAGGAATGGTACACAGGCTGCATTTGTTTTTATTCAGGCCTTTCCCTTTAATTCTGTGGATAATGCACTTCCTGTTCCCGAGTGGCAACGCTCACTCCTCCATTGTATCTGGGCGGAGCCATGATTGTCACCTAGGCTGGACTTTAAACATGTCTTCCTCTGTGTTAATTTCCTTTACAAAAGATAGATTAAGATTGCTTTTGTATGCTTTTCATCTTATATAAACTGACAAGAACAATGGTGGTAAAAAATTGCAGCAAAATCATGTGAATTTTTTGGCGCCATTATCTGCATTTTTTTCTGTTATCGGCAAAATGCCAATAACACCATTTTCAGCCGATATGTTTCGGCAGCAGAAATTTCAGTGCATCGCCACAAAATAAAGAAGGTAAATTTCCCCAATGGGGGAAAAAGACAGCAATAAACACCTGTGTTCTAATCCCTCTCCACTCTATCTAAAAACAACAAAAACTTCAAAGTACAAGTAAACATATATTAGTGTAAAAAAAACCACAGTGACAACGTTTCTTTAGATATGCCTAAACAAAAAAAAACTATCTGAAAACCCCCCATAATAATTTTTGTACCTCTTTTTAGCTACAGTCACGTGACCACTAAAGCCCTTCTTCCTCCCAAGCTGCGATAGCGGGGGTCAGAGACTCCAAAAGATGATCAGCTGCGGTCAATGAATCTAGTGGGTGATGTCACAGGCTGACTATAGTAAGAACGTGTGTTGGCACAGGTTGTAAACTGACCAAGCTGGCAAAGATCTGTTTCCATGCTTAGCTTGGTCAGGAAGGAAATCATCCACAAGGGGACTGACAAGATCGCCAGGTCCTTAGTGGGGATTCAACTTCCTACATTAATAAAAAGTAATCCATATGCTGACTCCAAGGGTCGGTGCAGGATATGCAAACCTTTCAAAGCAGTGTCCACAAAAACACAAATGTGTTTAGTCACAGGACCCAAGGTGACCCAAGGCTCAGACACTGCCAAATTGAGAAAACCAGAAGATGCTCAGGAGACTTTAAATAAGGATGCTGGGTAATAAAGGCAGAGAAAAGGGCTTAGATATCGCTTAAAACGGGGCTTTATCCCGCTGTCGGCTGAATCTGGGTCAGGGTCACAGGAGTGCAGAACTAAGTGCACTCCTGTGCTCTATAGGAGAAATACGGCCAGAAGAGCTTTGGCCATACTTCTCCTTTAATCAACCTCTGACCCATGACAGTATCAGATATTTTTTTTTTAGGAAGGTTCAGATTTAAAAATTATTAATATGCCGGTGGTATAAACCATCAAAAGGATTCTTGCATTGTATGGAGACTTCAACAGGGCCTCCTCATTGGAGTTCCAAGCTAGGTTTGTCTATCCCATAAAGCCTTAAAGTAGTTGTACACCCTGTAGAAAAAAAGCCGAGCGCCGTTGTCTACAGCGCATACGCAGTTTAGGAAGGGCACATCGCGTTGTTTCTAATACAGGTCATGCTGTGACTGGCGGCTCCTGTGACTCCAGCCAGTCAAAGATGGAGTTTGTGGCCCCGGAAGGAAGAGGGGTTGAATATGGACGCTCGCTGCTAGTGGGGACAGCAGTGACATCGCAGGCTTTGGTTTCAGGTAAGTGAAACATAATGGCATATCATAGCAAAAAGTATAAAAAAGAATTTGTTTATAGCACAAAAAATAAAATGCAGAGGTGATCAAATACCAACAATTAGGGATTATTATTATTATTATTATACAGGATTTATATAGCGCCAACAGTTTGCGCAGCGCTTAACAAAATAAAGGCAGACATTACAATTACATTACAATTTGGTACAAGAGGAATCAGAGGGCCCTGCTCGTTAGAGCTTACAATCTAAAAAGAAAGGGTCAATTGATACAAGAGGTAATAGCTGTGGGGGATGAGTTGATGGAGGAAGTAAAACAGTGTTAGTTAGAAGCAGGATAGGCTTCTTTAAAGAGAGAGGTTTTCAGGGATCGTCTAAAGATGGATAGATTAGGGGACAGTCGGACAGATTGGGGTAGAGAGTTCCAAAGGATGGGAGAAGCTCTGCAGAAATCCTGGAGGCGAGCATGGGAGGAGGTGACAAGGGAGCTAGAGAGCAGGAGGTCTTGGGAGGACCGAAGAGAGCGGCTTGGTTGGTATTTTGGTACTAGGTCAGTGATGTAGCTGGGGGCAGAGTTATGGATGGCTTTGTAAACTATTGTTAGTACGGTACTTTGAATTTTATTCGTTGGGTGAGTGGAAGCCAGTGGAGGGATTTGCAGAGAGGGGTGGAGGACACTGAATGGTTGGTAAGGTGGATGAGTCTTGCAGCAGCATTCATTATGGACTGAAGGGGGGATAGTCTATGTAAAGGTAGTCCAATGAGGAGGGAGTTGCAGTAGTCGAGGCAAGAGATAACCAGGGAGTGAGTTAGAAGCTTGGTGGTGTCATTCGTTAAAAAGGGGCGTATTCTGGAAATGTTGCGGAGGCTAAGGCAGCATGATTTGGACAGGGATTGTATGTGGGTCTGAAAGGACAGTTCAGGGTCTAGGATTACCCCTAGCACCCTGGCATGTGGGGACGGACTGATAGATGTGCCATTGATCTTGACTGAGAAGTCGGGGGAAGGGGCACGTGGGGGAGGAAATATTAAGAGCTCAGTTTTAGACAGATTAAGTTTGAGGAAGTGGTTTGACATCCAGACTGATATGTCTGTTAGTAAATCAGTGATGCGTGAGGAGATTGATGGGGTGAGTTGAGGGGCAGAGAGATAGATTTGGGTGTCATCAGCATATAAATGGTAGTGGAAGCCATGTGAGGCTATCAGCGGACCCAGGGAGGAGGTGTAGATTGAGAATAGTAGAGGTCCAAGGACAGAACCTTGGGGGACCCCAACAGTAAGAAGAGTTGGAGAGGAGGAAGTGGAGTGCACCGAATGGGTTTTTTGGTGCCAAAACCGATACCGAAAATTAAAAAATACACTAGGCCGAAAACCTATACCGAAACAGCACCGATACCGAAAGCGACTGTTTTTAAAAATATTTTTATACAGGACATGGCCAGAGACTGGGGGACACGGTACAGGACATGGCCAGAGACTGGGGGACACGGTACAGGACATGGCCAGAGACTGGATATAAGAGACTGATGCAGCCTCGCCAGTGCCCGTCAGATGCAGCCTCGCCAGTGCCCGTCAGATGCAGCCTCGCCAGTGCCCAAATCCGAGCGGCGATCTCCGTGTGTCACGGAGCTGCATTTGAATTACCCGGGTCACAGTAACGATGTCCCGCCTCCTGTAATCATGTGACACTGATTCAACGTCCCACCACTGGATCAGTGTGCCACCTGTCTCAGGAGGTGGGACATTGTTACTGCTGTCTGTGTAGTTAAGCTCCGTGACACACAGAGATCGAGGAGGGAGGGGAGGAGGAGAACAGAGGACTGTGGCCCGCCGCGCCAGAACTACACCACCGTACTGGGCGGCCCCATTTTCGGCATGATTTCTTTTTCGCCATTTTGCCGAAAATGCAATTTTCGGCCGATATGTTTCGGTGCATCCCTACCAACAATAGAAAGCTTTATTTGTGGGGGAAAAAAAAAAAATTGTCAGTTAAAGCAACGCATCGCAAAAAATGGTCAGTCAGGATGGGGGTAAATTCTTCCAGGGCTGAAGTGGTTAAGGTGAAAAAACATGAGGGTTTACAACCCCTTTAAGTTAAAAGTCTGTTCAACATCATCAAGAAGGGTCGTTCTTCACCATAGCCAACATTTTATATGCACTGTGTTGTAAACTTCATATCCAAGGGGCATGATTAAAATTACTGGAACAGTCAGAGGAAGGGCAATGTCAGAATGGGGAGCAGCTGTGGACGATAATACTGTATAGAAATAGTAATGGCTCAGAAATAAGAAGATTATAAATAACAGCCAATCAAAATGTAGGAAATGGAAGAACATTTTCAAACAAGGGAGATTATAAATCATTAACAGCAGCTATTGTTTTTATATGACCAAGAAAAATTGCAGCGCACAGCTGAAGTGTTATGATAGCGAGTCCAAAATTTAAACTATTCAAAAGAAACATAGAATAGTTCTTATGAAGAAGTATTAAGTGATACAGGTGATCTCCCTCTTCTAGTGCTTCAATCACCCAGTGCGACCTCCAATGTCAGAAAAAACGCACTCACCAGATATAGTTGCTGTCTAATAAATAGATCAGCAAAAATCGCATATGATAAGATCCAGGTCATCAGAAGCTTACATTTATCCCCACATGAATCACGACCAGGAAGTTTTATTTCTCATGGTGAAAACAGCTCAGCATATTAGGAAGAATTATTGTATTTATTGGTGAACAAGCATTCACCAATAGAATGCTTGTGCAGAGGACCCCTGCCCCCAAAGCACCCATTCCGCCCCCCCCCCCCCTTATGTTGAGAGCATGCGGCCTGGTATGGTTCAGGAGAGGAGCGCTCGTTCATCCCCTCCCTTTCCTGACCTACGGGGCAGCATGCTCAGATAAGGGTCTGGTATGGATTTGGGGGGGACCCCACGCCGTTTTACAGTGCGTTTAAAGAGAAAAAAATAAAAAACGTAAAAACGCAAAATGCGTGAAAACTGCATGCAAAAAAAACGGTGGTTTAAAAACCCAAAATGCACTGAAAAACATGCCTGAAAAACACATCAAATGCAGCCGCATAGGCGTGAACCTAGACTGACGAAGTGCCGCCAATCTGAAACAGAGTGGCAGCCAGGACCTCAGGCGTTGTATAGTAATAAACCTCTACAGCTGTTTTGCGTATACATCACAAACACACACATCACAAGTGATTTTTATCCAGTTGTTGTTTCAGTAGTTCTAATATTTCACATCTATTTTATATCAAACTGCAAGAGAAGCACAGTTCATTGTCACACAATTATAGTAGTGGAAGAATAAGCGATACGCGTTTTGTTCTCTTTTCACCCAAAATGTATCATTTATAAGCCCAGGTTCACACTATAACTCGCTGCGGATCGCACAGGTGCGCTGTGCATCCCTGTTCCCCTGTTTCAGGGCCGATTCTATGCCTGAATTCGACCCTGAAAGACGCAGTGTAGTGCGCTCCGCAGCCGCCCCAGATATATGTAAACTGGCTCCATAGGGAGCCAGTCACATTCTCCTACTATGCGAATTAGATGCGGGGAAACGCACATCTAATTCGCATAGGTGTGAATCCGGGCTAATATAGAGATCTCTCTATCTATCTATCTATCCAGATAAGTGCCTGATGAGATGCCCATAACCCTTCCACTGTCAAAGCCTACAGGCAACCTAACAGGATACAAAACCTGTTCCAGTTATGAAGAGAAGTGGACCCAGCAGTTTCTGCCGGCGTTGCTCATCTCAAAGGATCTCCCCACTCTGTAGCAGCAAAGATGACACTCATAAGCTAAAGTATCATGTCTGCACTTGGTGATTGGTCCTGGTGTCCCGTGGTGATGCATCTCCATCCAACAGTCTTCGTAGGGCTATGGCTATCCTTAGCATACGCAGTTATGCACTGTGTGCCAACACAACAGCACAATCTTCACACTGCAAGAATCACTACAAAATGCCAACTAGAACTGCATCTCCTAACCTATCTGAATATCATTCAAAACAAGTCAGCACGACACACTGACCAACAATTTTGTATATTGCGCACTCAACTCTTCAGCATTCTAGGAGCTTGCCTGTACATGTGACTGCTTCTGATGTTTATAGCTAGCTTCAATGTAGTAAACATGGTAATTTCCTCCCAATTCCTGCTTCGCTAATAAGTGCACCGTTTTTGTTATTTAGAAAGCAGCAGCTGTGTCCAGGGAATCTACCAGCAGTTACTGCAGTTTAAAGTACTCAAATTAGGGAGGAAAAGAAAGGTTTTTCTAGGCATCATTATAAACAATGACCAAAAGAATATGCTCCCAGTGGTATATAATGGCAAAAAAGTGTACTTTCCTGCAATAAATACTAGTTTATAAGAAAAAAAAAAAAAAAAAAGTGAGCCATGTTTGAATACATTCCATTTACTCTGCATCAATACCAGAATGTCGGCAATAAAATCTTGCTTAACCACTTCAGCCCCGGAAGGATTTGCCCCCTTAATGACCAGGCCATTTTTTGCGATTCAACACTGCGTCGCTTTAACTGACAATTGCGCGGTCGTGCGACATTGTACCCAAAACAAATTGACATCCTTTTTTCCCCACAAATAGAGCTTTCTTTTGGTGGTATTTGATCATCTCTGCTGTTTTTATTTTTTGCACTATAAACAAAAAAGCAACAATTTTGAAAAATAAAATTTAAATTGTTATATTTTATTTTTTATTTTTTTTTGTTTTTTATTTTTTTTTTTACTACTTGCTATAATAAATATCCCAAAAAAAAAAAAAAAAAAAAATTAAAAAAAATTCTTCATCAGTTTAGGTAGATTTTTTCCAGGACTGCGACATTGCGGCAGACAGATTAGACACTTGACACATTTTTTTGGGACCATTGACATTTATACAGCGATCAGTGCTATAAAAAAAAAAAAATGTACCGATTACTGTGTAAATGTCACTGGCAGGGAAGGGGTTAACACTAGGGGGCGATCAAGGGTTTAAATGCGTTCCCTAGTTAGTTTTTCTAACTGTGGTAGGAGGCCTATCGCTGTTTGCAATTACTGCAAACAGCAGATCTGTCTCTACTCCCATCAGAACGAGGGTTTGTTTACATACACAAACCCCTGTTCTGGCTCTTGTGCCTGCTTTTGCGTTAAGCCAACGATGATCATGCCTGCCACATGCATCGGGTCCCCCCGTGTGCAGCGGGTGCGCCTCCAGCAGCGCGCACACGCACCTGCTATGGTTTTTGAAGGAGCCGCCGTACATATACGATTTGCGCAGGAGAGCCATCCTGCCGCCGTATATGTACAGGAGCTGGTCGGCAAGTAGTTAAAGGATAGGAGACATAAGCATATAGGGTACAAGCTATACCAACATTATTACAATGGATTGAGCAGTTGTTAGATCCCTGTACCCTTAGGAACCCTACTGACCTAGATCATATTGAGCCCACTGGGCGATCCCTTAGACGACCTTACAGGTTCCCCTGCCCCAGACTAGTAATGTTAGACTGACACTCAGTGTACTGTGTGGCTTTACACACCCCTAGTTGTCATTTTTTACATTTTGGTTACTATTTAAAAAAAAAAAAAAAGGCAGCGTGGGTCTCCATACGAGCAGACAGCTTACACAAACAAAGCTACGCAATAGCATTGCAAAACGCGTTGACGTAATTTCCGCCCAGACGCCACAATCGTATTCCCCATTGAGTTGGCGGGCTTACCAGGAAGTAGATGGAGAGTCTTAACTTGACCGGCATAACAGGGAGGACTTAAGGTTTGGCATCCTTAGACCTATACGGACTGCACGGATCCTCGTTTATGAAAAACGGCAATATTAAGGTATATTAATACCGTCACCAGGATAGACTGATGCTCCGTTTTGTACTATATGGAGGAAGATACCACATGCAGCTACGGATTGAATAAATCACAGGAGTGGTAACGTATTATTAATAAAAGGATTTTATCCTCATACATTTAAAATCAAATACTGCAAGCCCTGTGGCTAGGCTGATTCTCTATTATGCCCCATACACACGGTCGGATTTTCCGACGGAAAATGTCCTATCGGACAATGTTGTCGGAAATTCCGACTGTGTGTAGGCTCCATCGGACTTTTTCCGTCTGATTTTCCGACAGACAACGTTTTATCTCCTGCTCTCAAATTTTCCAACAATAAAGTCCTATCGGACTTTTTCCGATCGTGTGTAGCGAATTCCGACGGACAAAGTGCTACGCATGCTCAGATCACATTACAAGACCAAAGCTATTGGCTACTAGCCTCTACGTAGTCCCGTCGTACGCAACGAACGTCACCACGTTCAGGATGATCGGATTTTCCGACAACTTTGTCCGACCGTGTGTATGCAACACCAGTATCGGAAAAAATCAGACGGATTTTGTGGTCGGAATTTCCAACCGTGTATACGGGGCATAAGGGACACAGTAAAAGGACACATTAAAAGGGGTTGTAAAGGTAAAACAAATTTCACCTTAATGCATTCTATGCATTAAGGTGAAAAAACATCTGACAATACTGCCCCCCCCCAGCCCCCCCGTTTTACTTACCAGACCCCTCGAAAGTCCCGCGCTCGCCCCGACATCCTCTTCGCCGCTCAGCCTGGCCGTTGATTGGTTACAGTGGATGGATTGAAAGCAGCGCAGCCATTGGCTTGCGCTGCTGCCAATCACATCCAATGACGCGGCACGCCGGGGCCGAGTGATACAGTGAGCGGCTATGGCCGCCGGCTGTATCACGGGAGCACGCCCGCAAGCAGTCCTCACCACGCGAGGGAGCGCACATAAATGTGAAAAGTCCTTGCAGGGGGGAGCCGAGACAGCTGCCGAGGGACCCCAGAAGACCAGGTTCGGGGCCACTCTGTGCAAAACGAGCTGCACAGTGGAGGCAAGTATAACATGTTCGTTATTTAAAAAAAAGAAAACACGTTTACAACCCCTTTAAGATATACCGGAGGTGAATTTAAAAGAACTATACCGCTTTGTGTGTTTTTTTTTCTGATGGCCAAGGTCCTAATGACACTATTTTAGCTACAGCCTTACTTCTGGAGCTCTGAATGGATGCCACCCTGGCCTTCCCTTTGCCCATTCCCTCCCCTCCTTCATGGCTCGAGCCTCCAGGGGGTTGGTACTTGATTGGTCCACAGAGTCACAGCAATAGCGGACCAGTGTGGCCAAGACCAAGTGGATAAAATCAGTCCCAATTCATCTGGCGTCCGGACGTCTTTGTGATTGTTACATGTTTTATTGTCCCATATATGTGTGAATTTTGGCTTGCCCTATTGAGGTAGCTAAATAAGGCTGGCCATACATTATACAATTTTATTGTACAACTTTCCTTTAGATTTACCAAAACCATATAAGGAGGTCAAACCTAAACACTTTCAATTTGTATGCAAATCAGACAGGCCCTTGCACTACATAGTTTAAGGTAAATCTAAAGAAAATTGAATAAGAAAAAATGTATGGTGTATGGCCAGCTTAATATGTTAATAAGTTCTTAAACCAAGACCATAGTCAACTACCATGTTTTACATTTTTGTTATCAGAATAAAGTGAATATACCTGATAACCTGTGATGTGTAGATCGATCACTGACTCAATAAGCCCTCCTTTTCCTTTTTCCCCCTTTGCTGGGATACCTTTTCCTCTTACAACTTAGGGCTCAATGATGGATTCAATTGACAGAGATACATACAGATAAAAACATAGAAACGAGGCTTAAAGAACCTAATGTTTTTATGCTTCACTGACAGTCTGCAGAAGTCGTGCATGGCACCCATGATCAATGCTTTCCAGGCTCCTAGTGAAAAAAATAAATGCACATTTTTTCCCCCTTCAAAAAGATGTGCATTTTTTATTTTATTTTTCAAAAAGGTGAATTTATCTTTTTTTAAAAATGGCACAAATATTATCTAATTTTCATAGTCAATAGCTGATGCATCACAAATCAAACAATACACTAGTAGATTAAGTTACACTAGAATGAATTACTGTACAGCAGAGTCTTCTAACTCTTCTTACAACATAATCGGGATGATTTACTAAAACTGGAGAGTGTAAAATCTGGTGCAGCTCTGCATGGAAGCCAAACAGCTTTCAGATTTTTTATTTTTTTTGTCAAAGCTTAAATTCAACAAGCTGATTAGAACCCGATTGGCTACCAATGCCATACACAGCTGCACCAGATTTTGCACTCTCCAATTTTAGCAAAATCAACCCCGATGCTTTTGTCTCCCTTCCATCACATATTCAAAAACAAAAAGGAGTTTATTCCTCAGGTTAGGACAGAGGGCAGGAGTTATTCAAATGTATTTCTTTCTGTTCCTGTGAAAAAAAGTTACCAGAGCTCCTTGTTCACAGTACAGATACAGCCATTAATCTAAAACCATCTACAGCAGTTAAAGGGTTACTAAACCCAGGACCTGCATTCACTATATATGCTTGTAGGAGGAGTTTTCATTCTCTCCCGATTGTCCTATGAGACCGCAAGACCCCTGACCCTCTGTCTGGACAGTGCTGATTGGCCCTGTGCTGATCACATGCACCCTCCCAAGAAAAATAAAAAAAAATTCTCTAGCAATACACACCTAACTGAGCATGTGCAGCCTAACTCTATAGACCCTGTGTTATCAGGAAATTATTAGGGGATAGTGGAAGAAGGGGAGGATCAGAGAAACCAGGATCAAAACAGCCTTTTTACACAATGTAGGGGATTAACCACTTAAGTTCCACAGTGAGCATAACAAGCATGCTTTACTGTATATATAGACTGATTTTACTGTTGTGGGTTTAGTAACACTTTCATGTCTTGTCTCACCCCAGCCCTTGACTGGACAAATCAGAGAGAAGCAGCAGACTAAAGCCTCGTACACACGATTCGATTGTTGGTCAACAGAGCGTCAGAGTTTTGTCAAAAGGGCGTGTGCCAGGATCTTGTCTTGCATACTAACGGAACACAAATGTCGGCCAACAAACACGAACGTAGTGACGTACAACATGGATTTTCAGCTCGAGCGCCACCCTTTGGGCACCTTCTGCTAATGTCGCGTTTGGTAAGCATTGATTCAGAGCATGCGTGTTTGTACTTTGGACTTGTGTGGCGGACTTGTGTACAGACGATACTAAAATCTGACACCAGACCATTGTCCGCCACAAATTTACTAGCCTGTCATCCAACATTTGTTGGCCGAAAGTTGGACAACAATTGTCTGAGGCACAGTTCACACCTATGCGAATCGGATAGGGCTTGTACCGCATCCAATTCACATGACATTTTAAAATATGTTCATTTGAATGAGGCTGTTTCACATATGTGCATTGCATTCACACTCCGCATTGCCCAAAAAACGTGTGCGTTTTCTGGGCATTGCGGTTCGAATTGCAAGCACATTATCTTCGAAGGGAACACATCTGATTCGCTGATGCATTCCGCTGTGAACAGGATAAAATCTGGATTTAAACCCGACCTGATACTGATGCAATCCTGACCTGACCTGATCCTGATCAAAAACTGATGTGAAACACTGAAAAACTGATTTTTCTCTTTGCAGAAGAGCTGAGCTTTAATTTGCACCGCACATGTGTGAACCGGGCCTAAAGGAGCGTACTAACGGTCGGATTTTATGCCAACAGTCTGTCATCACAGAATCCTCTGCCCATAATTGGATCGTGTATACGAGGCTTAAGAAGTTTATCTCAGTGACTCGGTTCTCTCTCATAAGCACATTTTTATTTATTTTTTTGTTGGGATTGCAATATGCTGATAGCAAGTGATAGTCAGGCACTTACATTGGTTGCATACATTTTTTTCCAGACCGCCCCACGTACATATATTGTGATTTTTCTCTGGGTCTGGGGTGCGCATGCGCACCGCCGGCGACCTGCTTCCATTGTACACAGCAGGAGCCAATCAGCAGGACCCACCGATCGTTCCCGCGGCAGACAGAATGGTGGTCTGCCTATGTAAACAAGGAAGATGGAGATCCTGTGTTTCTGCTAAGCAGGAACATGGATCTGTCTTCTCCAGTCAAAAGCACATCCATCACACAGTTAGCAATCACTCTCAGGGAACTTCATTAACTCTTTGATCACCCCTGATGTTAACCCCATCCCTGCCATTGTCAGTACAGTGACAGTGTATTTTTTTTTAGCACTGATCACCGTATTGGTGTCACTGGTCCCAAAAAGTGTCACCATAGCCCTGGTTCACATTGATGCTACTTTGAAACTGCGTTACTTCACTTGAAGTTGTGCGATTTCATAAGTAGCAAGGCCAGCCGTTGACCATAAACTTATTCTAATGGCCAGGATATTAATTTATTCTGGCCTATAGAATAAATGTATGCACATATGGGTGGAAATTACGCTGATAAACTGCGCAATAAATGCAAGCTTGAAGCTTATTTTTTTTATATAAACACGCCCCTGAACACTTCTCTAAAATACACCTGTAAACCACACAATGGGGGTTATTTACTAAAGGGGGGATCCACTTTGCACTACAAGTACACTGCAAGTTGCAGTAGATCTGAGGGGAATATGCAAGGAAAATAAAAAACAGCATTTTTTGTCATGCCTTCTCTCTCTTTTACCAATGGACATTTTTTTTCCCAATACACTTTGTGCTGTAAAGTAGCATTTCCACTTTTCTCACCTAGGGCGAGATGTTCTCTCTGCCCATACGTGCGCAGATGTGCCACCAAACTTGGGTACCGAGAGAGCCTTTGGGCACATCTGCCGAGTTCTCCACACATGCACAAAGACTGGCATCAGGGAAGTCTAAAACCTTCCCTGTCTTTGCATGTGTGTGGAAACCTTTGCGCGCGTGTGTGTGTGTGTGTGTGTGTGTGAGACAGAGCATTGTCCTAAACCCTGTAAAAAGTGAACATTCACTGCTGTAAGGACCGTCACTAGATGGTGCTGTGCTTGTTTTTTTATTTTCTGCCTAGTCCTACTCCTAAAGGTGGCGATATAACCCTAAGGTCAAGACTGAAAGTGCTGTGTCCGTCAATGAACTAAAGAGAAAAGTGAAAATTACTGATGTGATGACGGCTCTGTAAACAATTGGCCTCTTTTAGGCCCCTTTCACACTGGGGCGTTTTTCAGGAGCTACAGCGCTAAAAATAGCGACTGTATAGCGTCTGAAAAAAGCGGGTCCTTTAATACAGTGTGAAAGCCGGAGGGGGCCTGAAAGTGAAATTGGTGCATTTCCACAAGAACAATGACAGCCGAGTCTTCACTTCCCTCGTGTACTTGGATACAGATGGCCATACACTCCGATTGTACAATCTCTGTACAGTTTCCTTTAGATTTACCAAAACTATGTAAAAGGTGGACCCATCTGAACAATTCATTCAATTTGCATCAAATCAGGCAGGCCAGAGGAGTGGATACGGTGGGGGGTAGATAGGATCAGAAATGCGGAGAACTGGATAGCAACCTGTAAGGGCAAGAGAGAACGCTTCACCAGCATATGGGCGATGGATCGGGATCCTGACCCAGGAATGGTCTCTTCCAGCCTGGACTTAGCTCTTCTAGAATTGGCTGAGCCCTCTCTTCCAACACGGGTTGGTGCATATTTTTTAATATAATATATATTAAAAAAAAAAAATTTTTTGTGTTGTCTTTTTCTTCCTTCCCCTCTTACAAATGTACACAGTAGATAACCCGACCTAATGTTTTGCTATGGTAGGCAAGGTTATTTCATTTGAGGATAATCCTACCCCTTCATTTGAACATTCCAATACCTGCATGTGTGGCCCCTGTGATGGTGGTCTGTTAAGGGAGGTTTGATGGAGGTCATTTGGTTCCCTCCCTTGACGGAAAGGCCTACATTGTTACCCAGTATATTTCTTCCATTTGAGTTGTTTTTGATGGTCTGGGGTAGACTCCGGTGCCTACATGTTAGAATTTTTGATATGTTCTAGGTCAATGCTTTTGCCTTTAATGTAGTCGTTATATCTCCCAAGTGGAGAGAAAGTTAAAGCATGTAGCTGTGTCCTATGTGTTCATCTATACTTTATGTCTTCAAAAAAAAATTAATAATTCTACATGTGGAAGGTTGTCTATAGAGACATGTTATTTTGCTTTGTCTTATATAAATAAAAGAAATTTAATTTAAAAACAAACAAACAAACAAACAAACAATCAGGCAGGCCCTATCACTACATAGCCGATGAAAGATCTTAAGGAGATGGTAAAGTGTATGACCACCTTAAAGGAAGATGTAGGAAAGTGGGTAGGGGAAAAAAAGGGGGGGTGGTATAGTATAGAGGGAAGTGTGGTCCAGAGAGGTGAACACATCCTATTCTGTGATGTATAAGGCAGTACTTTATGTATATAAAGTTTCCTAGAGTCGGGTCCCAGTGGGCTTTCTAATGGACCTCCTGGGTAGCTTCCCCTTGCTTTTTCTTCTTTTGGCTTCTATGGCTTTCAGATTTGCTACTTTGTATGGAGTATTTGGAAAGGATTGTGATCCACGTGGGTCATGGAAATGTTGAGCTGTTACATCTCTGTGTCCCCTGCCTGGGCTTCCTGTGAGCCCTGGTAGCGTGGTTTATCACTGAGTGACAGATAAACTCCTGTGTTTGTTTATGAATGATTGAAGTTGATATTATGATATGCTATTTTGCTGGTTCCACTTGTCGCGGATATATTGATATCACCCACCTGCACTGTGGGACCTTACCTCCCCTATTTTTTGATACTACCGTTTGTGTACGTGTTGTATCCTCTCTTTTTTCATAAAACTTTAATAAAAAATATAAAAAAACAGAAAGTCAGATCTCAGAATCCAGTTTTTAAAAGTTTAAATAGAAAGGTGCATATTCAAAGCTGCCATGGACTAGGTAAGCGAGAGATGAGCACATTTGAATGGAAAATACATTAGAATTTTTTTTTATTTTTATTTTTTATTATGAAAAGTTAAATTCTCCCTGGAAAGGTGAACTTATCCTTTATAAAACACAGAACCTTAAAATGTGGGCATCTCTGCATGCAAATAGTTATTTTTTTCAAAAAGCAGTGCATAAAAACGCTGGGTACCTCTACACCCTGATGGCGTTCACAAGATGCTGCTTACAGAAAACTATTACTGGAAATGTGCCATGTTCTGTTTGTTCACTAAAGGAACATTAGCTGGAGACTGTAGAGTCAGCACTTTCAGCTGCTTCACTAACAGGGAGAACTTCTCCTGCAAGTTAATAAAAAAAAAACACTAAGGGGGTTATTTACTAAAGGAAAAGCCACTTTGCACTGTAAGCACACTTGAAAGTAAAGTCGCTGTAGATCCGAGGGGGACATGCAAGGAAAATAAAAAAAAACAGCATTTTAGCTTGCACATGATTGGATCATAAAATCACCAGAGCTTCCCCTAATTTTAGTTCCACCCCTTAGATTTAGAGCGACTGCACTTCCAAGTGCACTTGCAGTGCAAAGAGGATTTGCCTTTCGTAAATAACCCCATTATGCCCCGTACACACGGTCGGAAATTCCGACCACAAAAGCCGTCGGATTTTTTCCGACACTGGTGTTGCATACACACGGTCGGACAAAGTTGTCGGAAAATTCATTCCATTCTGAACGTGGTGACGTTCGTTGCGTACGACGGAACTACGTAGAGGCTAGTAGCCAATAGATTTGGTCTCCTAATTTGATCTGAGCATGCGTGGCACTTTGTCCGTCGGAATTCTCTACACACGATCGGAAAAAGTCCGATCGGATTTTGTTGTCGGAAAATTTGAGAGCAGGATCTCAAATTTTTCCCGTCGGAAATTTGACGGAAAAAGTCCGATGGAGCCCACACACGGTTGGATTTTCCGACAACATGGTCCGATAGGACATTTTCCATCGGAATTTCCGACCGTGTGTACAGGGCATTAGTGTGTCCAATGTTTACACTATTGATGGTGGTACCAAAATATGACATCTTTCTACACATGAATTATAGGAATCAAACCCTTCCTCAATAAGGAAATCATTAGGCAATGCATAATAACCCACAGCTACCCATCATAGTTCAACTTCCGACAAGCTCAATAAAGTCAGCTAATATACTGTAACCCATAGCAGCCATTCATATTTCAAATACTGTACACTTTTATTCAATAAGCATGTGGCAAACCCTGGGCTCTGTATCCAGTGACACACCGAGCACGGCTCGCTCCCACCTCACACAATATGATTGACAGCTGTCTCCACGTCCAATGTGGAGGGAGAAGAAAGAGCTGCCAATATTGGGCACAGCGCTGGATCGAGAACGGGCTCAAGTAAGAAGTGATTTCAAAGTAGTCTATCGAGTTTGCTCACTTTAAGAAGCGATTTTGATGGTTCACAAGAAATATAGTTACTTGTTGATATCTATCCCAGCAGAATTCAGAGTAGTGCAAATGAATATTAGTGATCAAAGAGTTAAATCTGTCCCTTGAATAGAGATTCAAAAGTATAGGCCTTCTGTTTACCTCCATCTTTTATAGCACTGATATCTCACTCAGCAGCAAAGAACATTGGTATTCCCCTACTTACTGTGAAACCGGGATCAAAAACATGACTTAAATTTAAATAACAGACCTCTTCTGCTTGTTCTAACTATCCTTGCTCTAACAATCCCGTTTCCTACATCAAAGCACACTTTTTTCACTGTATGCCAACACTTCTAAAATGCCATATGTATTAGGAATATGCAGGAGACTGCGTCCCTAGTGCTGTCACTGTAGAAGAGGCTTTGTGATCTAAGAAACTGAACATTTGATAACACAATGAAATACAAATATTTGTAATAACAAAAAACGTAGATGACAAAATCTTTTGTTTCAGAACAAGAGTTTATAATAAAATAAAATGGAAGTCTTCAATAAACATTGTTGCAAACAAATGTACAGTTTTCTGTGGTTAAAAAAACAACATAACAAAAGAAACTTGCTACAGAACGGTTGATCATCACACTGCTGTCAACTGATGCAGAACCTCTTAGAAGTATGTATAGGGACATGAACCTTATATTAGGCCTTGTTCCCACAGGCGTACTTAAAGTGGTTTTAAAGGCTCAAAGTTTTTTACCTTGCATGGAATGCATGAAGGCAAAAAAACCTGTATGCAGAGGCCCCCCTAGCCCCTTTAATACTCACCTGAGCCCCCTCTCGATCCAGCAATGTCCACGAGAGCTGGGCTTCTCCTGGGTCTCTCATCCCTCATTGGCTGAAACAGCAGCGGGTGCCATTGGTCTCTGCTACTGTCAATCACAACCAGTGAGTCACAGGGAACGGGGCTGAGACGCAACTCTTTGTCTCAAGGAAGCATAAGCAGGGCTCAGGAATGAGCATGCACCAGTGCCCCCAGAGCAAGCGGTTTGCTATTGGGTCACTGGATGAAGAGAAGCCAGGAGTGCTGGCACGGGACCCAAAAATAGGAGGATGCAATCATTACACAAAGCAAGTAGAATGCGTCTAATGCCCCGTACACACGGTCGGATTTTCCGACGGAAAATGTCCTATCGGACCATGTTGTCGGAATTTCCGACAGAAAAAGTTTGAGATCCTGCTCTCAAATTTTCCGACAACAAAGTCCTATCGGACTTTTTCCGATCGTGTGTAGCGAATTCCGACGGATAAAGTGCCGCGCATGCTCAGATCACATTACAAGACCAAAGCTACTAGCCTCTACGTAGTCCCATCGTACGCAACGAACGTCACCACGTTCAGGATGATCGGATTTTCCGACAACTTTGTCCGACCATGTGTATGCAACACCGGTGTCGGACAAAATTTATCGGAAAAAATCCGACGGATTTTGTGGTCGGAATTTCCGACCGTGTGTACGGGGCATAAGAATGCGTCTAAGCCTGTGCAAAGGCCATGTCCCCCCCCCCCCCCATGGTGTTCCGTGCATCCGTGTGCAGGCAGTCCTATTCATATCAAAAAGCGGTTGCTGCAGCATAGACACTGCTCTCAATTTGACAGCCACATCAGACATACAGCAACTCACAAAAGTGAGTACACCCCTCACATTTTTGAAAATATTTTATTCTATCTTTTCATGTGACAACGCTGAATAAATGACACTTTGCTACAATGTAAAGTAGTGAGTGTACAGCTTGTATAACAGTGTAAATTAGCTGTCCCCTCAAAATAACTCAACACGCAGCCATTAATGTCTAAACCGCTGGCAACAAAAGTGAGTACACCCCTAAGTGAAAATGTCCAAATTCACCAGATAAATTACATGCCATATATCCCTCTAGTTCGGACAGGTGCTGGCGCTGTCTAGCGGAGAAAGGCACCCTATACCATATTTACTGGAAACGCAGCAACTACTCTCGAACCTTATGGCAGGGCTCGACAATCTCCAGGCGCCAGGGCGCCATGGCGACTAGAATTAGGCACCTGGCGCCCGGGGCAGCCCATCTGGGGTATCCTGTCTCGGTGCGGACCCCGCTCCCCGGCCCGCGATTGCGTCGAGCCGCGCCGGCCGGTAATCGAGGCCGCGGCTTTGCGGCCTTCTGCAAGCCTATGCTTCCTTCTAAGATCTTGGCGCCATCTAGTGGTGGCCGTTGGTATGACATCCAGCAATGCTAATGGAGCCCTGCCTGCTGCCTCCATTTACACAGGCGAATAGAACCAAAATATACACACACATATTTTTTTTTCTATATATATATATATATATATATATATATATATATATATATATATATATATATATATATATATATATATATATATATATATATATATATATATATATATATATATATATATATATATATATATATATATATATTTTCTATATATATATATATATATTAGTAATATGTGTATGTATGCTTTGGTTCTAGTCGTCTGTGTAAATTTTAAGATCGCTTTTTTTCAATATAAAAATTAACCATTGTCGGTCGTTATTGATCGGCTTTTTTTTTCTCCTCGTGCTGTCAGGGCGAGGAAAAAAAAATAGCCGATTACCGGCTGTGTTGACATCACGTTATCCGCTGTCATTGGCTGACAGTTGATCACGTGGTAAGAGGTCGGGATCGACCCCCTACTCGGATCGGTGATCCAGCGAGTCTCACAGACTCACTGATCACAGAGCAGGGGGCACGCAGGCCGCTCGTACAGGGGACAACGTCATAGGACGTGGTCCCGGCAAAGCAGAACGACGGCTACAGCGCGGATCTCAAGAAGTAAAAAAAAAAAAAAAAAAAAACTGGCTCCTAACTTTTTTAGCTGGCTCCTAGATTCCAAGCAAATTTGTCAAGCCCTGCCTTATGGTAACACAGATCCCCAAAACCCCAAAATTATTCTTACTGGGACTATTACCCCCACAGATTCCCAAACATTCCAAAAAATTACTTAGCCACGTCCTTACAGCCGCAAGATGCCTGATCGCTCTCCATTGGAAACGACAGTCCCCGCCCTCCCGTGCAGACATATATGCCAGAATAAAAGATATAAAATTGATGGAAAAAATGACAGCCAGGTTACAGGATAGACTTGAAGCGCACAATCAAGTATGAGCTGATGGCCGAGCCACACCAACCCCCCCCCCCCCCCCTTCCTTTCCCATCTTACCCATTTCTACTACTTATATCTTCTCTTTTCATTTAATTTCTGGTTTCCGGAGCAATTTGCAATATGCTCTATTTGATGCATAATAGTTTGTATATACTGCTAAAACTGACTTTTTGTTTGCTACTTAAATATTTCTTATCAACAGATATGTACTGGTACAACTATTGTCATGCCGAAACCAATGTAACACAGTATTAACGCTATGTTTATTTATTTGCTTTCATGATTAATAAAACAGTTAATTGAAAACGAAAAAAAAAAAATGTCCAAATTGGGCCCAATTAGCCATTTTCTCTCCCCAGTGTCATGTGACTCATTAGTGTTACAAGGTCTCAGGTGTGAATGGGGGGGGAGTGCTAACCTCTTCCCGACCGCGCTATAGCCGAATGATGACTACCGCGTGGACCTACATTGCCGGGAGGCCGTCAATAGACTCCCCTTTGCACGCTCCCCGCGCGCGGCACACTCTGTGATCACCGAGTCAATGAGACTTGGATGATCACATATCAGAGTAAGGGGCTGATCCTGGCCCATTACCACGTGATCAACTGTCAGCCAATGACAGCTGATCACGTGATGTAAACAGAAGATCGGTAATCTTTTTTTTTTTTTTTTCCTTACGCTGACAGCGCAAGGAGAAAAAAAAAGCCAATCATTGCCTTCTGTGTAAGGGACATTGGTCCCAAAGAGGAACAGGGACACCTCATTTGTGCCCACCAGTGCCACCTGCCAGTGCCCACAGTGCATATCAGTGCCACCTATCAATGTCCATGAGTGCCACCTATCAATGCCTCATCAGTGCTACCTAGCAGTGCTGCCCATCACTGCCACCCCCAGTGCCTCAATGAAGGAGAAAAATTACATGTTTGCAAAATTTTATAACAAAACAGTATTTTTGTATTGTATAAATAAAAAGCCCAGAGGTGATCAAATACCACCAAAAGAAAGCTCTGTTTGTTGGGAAAAAAATGATAAAAATGTAATTTGTGTACAGTGTTGTATGATCGCGCATATGTCGTTCAAAGAGTGACAGTGCTGAAAGCTGAAAATTGGTATGAGCATGAGGGGGGTTTAAGTGCCCAGTAAGCAAGTGGTTAAATTTGGTGTTATCGCTCTCACTCTCTCATACTGGTCACTGGAAGTTCAACATGGCACCTCATGGCAAAGAATTCTCTGAGGATCTGAAAAAAAGAATTGTTGCTTTACATAAAGATTGCCTAAGTTATAAGAAGATTGCCAAGACCCTGAAACTGAGCTGCAGCACTGTGGCCAAGACCATACAGCAGTTTAACAGGACAGGTTCCATTTAGAACAGACCTCACCATGGTCGACCAAAGAAGTTGAGTGCATGTGTTCAGCATCATATCCAGAGGTTGTCTTTGGGAAAAAGACATACGAATGCTGCAAGCATTGCTGCAGAGGTTGAAGGGGTGGAGGGTCAGCCTGTCAGTGCTCAGACCATACGCCGCACACTGCATCAAATTGGTCTGCATGGCTGTCGTCCCAGAAGGAAGCCTCTTTTAAAGATGATGCACAAGAAAGCCCGCAAACAGTTTGTTGAAGACAAGCAGACTAAGGACATGGATTACTGGAACCATGTCCTGTGGTCTGATGAGTCCAAGATAAACTAATTTGCTTCAGATGATGTCAAGCGTGGGTGGCGGCAACCAGGTGAGGAGTACAAACACAAGTGTGTCTTGCCTACAGTCAAGCATGGTGGTGGGAGTGTCATGGTCTGGGGCTGCATTAGTGCTGCCGGTGTTGTGTCGAATACTGTCCCCCGTCAGATAGTGTCCACCCTGTACTGCGCTTGCACACCAAAGATGAACGGCGCCTGCGCACAGAGTCCAGGTTCAAGCCCCACCATCCAAGTGGACATAGAGTTAGAATAAAAAATTGCAGAGGGAAGCCAGGCCCTGTTACGAAGTGCTACCGTATGTCCACTTGGATGGTGGGGCTTGAACCTATACTCTGAGACTTTCGGAGTCTCCTTGTCCTCCGTACTGCGCAAGCGATGCGCCTGCGCAGTACAGGGCGGACACTATCTGATGGGGGGACAGTTTTTGGCAGAACACCGGCACTGGGGAGCTACAGTTCATTGAGGGAATCATGAATGCCAACATGTACTGTGGCATACTGAAGCAGAGTATGGTCCCCTCCCTTCATAGACTATAACTTTTGTGAAAACCAATCAATATACGGTTATTGGGGTTTTTCTTACCAAAAAACGTAGCAGAATACATATTGGCCTAAATTGATGAAGAAATTAGATTTTTTACATTTTTTTTATTGGATACGTTTCACAGCAGAAATTCAAAATTTGTCGCTCTCTTTTTGTTTATAGCGCAAAAAATTAAAAAAAAAAAAAAAGCAGAGGTGATCAAATACCACCAAAAGAAATCTCTATTTGTGGGTGAATACACCGCTCCTCCACCATCCCTATCATTGGAATCAATGGGCACCACTGCCGAAGCGCCTGCAAAGCACTTTGGCAGCGGTGCTTTGTGGGTGCTATTAACCCTTCATTCGGCCGCTAGCGGGGGTTAAAAGTGCCCCGCTAGCGGACGAAAATCGCTGCTATTACAGCGGTAATGCGCTGCTAAAATTAGCGCCGCTTTATCGCTAATGCCCCCGTCCCATTGTGGGAGCAGTATAATATGTGTCCTGTCCAGGTTGAAAGGGATGAGCTGGCAACCCGACCTATGCCACCCAGCTTTTAGAAAGGGCCACGAGGCGGCTGGCATGAACAGGTTAACCACTTTCAGACCGGACCATTTTGCTGGCTTAAGACCAGACCACGATTCGGTACTGCGTCGCTTTAACTGACAATTGCGCAGTCGTGTAACGTGGCTCCTAAACAAAATTGACGTCCTTTTTTTCCTACAAATAGAGCTTTCTTTTGGTGGTATTTGATCACCCCTGCGGTTTATTTTTTGCGACAATTTTGAAAAAAAAAAAAAACACATTATTTTTTACTTTTTGCTATAATAAATATCCCCCAAAAATATATAAAAAAACATTTTTTTTCCTCAGTTTAGGTCCATACGTATTCTTCTACATATTTTTGGTAATAAAAAATAAATAAAATAAAAAAATTGCAATAAGCAATTATTGAATGGTTTGCGCAAAAGTTATAGCGTTTACTAAATAGGGGATAGTTTTATGGCATTTTTATTAATAATTTTTTTTTTACTAGTAATGGCGACGATCATCGATTTTTATTGCGACTGCGACATTATGGCGGACACATCGGACATTTTTGGGACTATTGTCATTTATACAGCAATCAGTGCTATTTAAATGCACTGATTCCTGTGTAAATGACACTGGCAGTGAAGGGGTTAACCAGGGGGTGGCAGTGTAGGGGTGAAGTGTGTCCTAGGGGCGTGTTACTAACTGTGGGGCGTGGCTGTGTGTTAGTGAACACTGATCTCTGCTCCAATCACAGGGAGCAGAGATCAGTGTCACTTGTTGCTAGGCAGAACGGGGAGATGCTGTTTACTTCCGCATCTCCCCGTTCAGCCTTCCGGTGAGACGATCGCCGGTATCTCCGCGACGATCGAGTCAGCGGGACCTGCGCCCGGACTCACAGGGGTCCTGACCGGCGTGCACGCGATGGCACAGCAGCATTCTTAAAGGGGACGTACCTGTACGCCCTTATGCCTGTCCGTACCATTCTGCCGCCGTACATCGTCGTGCACCGGTCGGGAACCGGTTAAAAGGGGTTGTAAAGGTTCAGGGGTTTAAAAAAAAAAAAAAAAAAAACACACGTCACACTTAACTCAATCCTCCTCTTCTGGGGTCCCTGAGCGGCGCTCCTGGCTCCTCCTCTTCTCGAGTGCCTCGCCGAAGAAGCGCTCTCCTTCGCGGACACCCATGCAGGCGCCCGCCCGTGTCCTGCTTCTATTCACACAGAAAGCACGACTCGGCCCCGCCCCCCGGGACATTGGATTTGATTGACAGCAGCGGGCGCTAATGGCTGCACCGCTATCAATCCATCCAATCAGGACCCGAGACACCGGCTTTTGCTGGTGTGCCCTTCCCCGGCGCGAGAAAGAAGTTACAGGTTAGTAAAATGGGGGCTCTGCAGCATTACAGGTTTTTCACTCAGGGGGTATACAGCCCCTTTAAGTACACCCATGAGAGCCCCTGTCATGCCCCCACTGTACAAATTCACACTTTTTCCTGGTTACCATGGTCATCAGAAAAGAAAGTGAGGGAACAACCAAAAATCTGTGCGGTCTCTGGAACAGGAACAGAAGGAAAAACGTCCACTGAGGACACTTAGACTGGCCATACACCTTTAGATTATCTGCAGATTTTCTATGGTCAGATGGAAAAAGTGGGAGATTCCTCAATCCACAGTTTAGCGTACACGGAGAAATCTGTTGCACTTTTTCCATCTAAACATAGAAAATCTGCAGATAATCTAAAGGTGTATGGCCAGCTTGTAACAACTGTCTAAAGGGGCATTTCTCTAACTTTGGAGAGATTTTCTCGTTTCCTTTTGTTTCTCTGAAACAGGAAGTGATGAAAAATTTCCCCAATGGGATACAGCCCAAAAAAAATAAAAAATACAGAAAGCAGGAGCTGGTATATGGTGAGAAGGCTGCCAAGCTGTTGCGCTTAAAATAGTGCATCGCACGGAAGCTTGTTTTTTTACTGAAAGTAAAGTGTTATTTCATACACTGCTATCACCCGCAGGGCAGTGCGATGCGGTGGATTGCGTGGTATCACACTGCGCTGAGAAATTGTACTGCATGCTGTTGATCTCACCCAATAGGAAACAAGGCATGTATCTTGTCTATGTGTTGCGGGGCAAGGCTGCCGATTGCAATCCTTACACACCTGGTGTACACGAGCCCAAGGCTCCATTCACACTTGCGCGACTTGTCATGCAACTTTGGACACAAAAAAGTTGCATGGCAAGTCGCAGCCAATGAATTTCAGAATTTAGAAGCTGTTCAAATCTATGCAACTTAAAGTCGCAGGTTCCTGCACTACTTTGATGCGACTTGAGTGCCACAGACTGCAAAGTAGGGTTGCACAGATACTAAGCATGTGCATGAACTTCGTACTCATGCTTCGATACCTTTGCGGTGCGATTTGAGCCCATACAAAATGAAACTCAAATCGCACTGCAAAGAAAAGCTTGCGATTTGAACAGGAATGCACTTGCTGTACGAATCGCATGTGGTTCCCCCACCACTCCTGTGTGAACCCAGGTTTGTCAGCGGCTTCAGCCTGGGATCACACAAGAGTGGTGTGAGAAACGGCATGCGATTTGGACAGCAATCGCACCCCATTCCTGTTCAAACCGCATTTGTTTCCTTGCGGTGCGATTTGAGCCCATTCATTTTGTATGAGCTCAAATCGCATCTCACAAAAGGTATCAGTAATTGGTATCAGCGAGTACTTGAGCACAAGTATCAGTACTTGCGGCTTAAAAAAAAAAACAAAAAAAACACGATACTGGTGCAACCCTACTGCAAAGTACACTCTCAAAAGTCAAATCTCAATGTTTTCAATGCGACAGTTGTGCAAAGTCAACAACCAAAGTTGCGTCAAAGTCGTAATTGAAAGTCACAATAGAAATTGCACAACGTTGGCGTCGTACAAGTGTGAATGGAGTCTAAAGGTGTCCATACGCCACCAGATTTCTCAGTGGGAATGGACAAATCTCCAGCTTTGGCAATGGTATTTTGACACCCAAACAGTTCCTGCATTGAATGTATGTAGGCGCTGTTCGAATGACACAATTCTGATTATTCAAGTGAAGGTTGAGTGCTGCCGGCAGGGCCACCCGCTGACCAAATTTTGTCTCGATTATTATGATTAGACAGTTGTCGCTGCAACAAGTGTTCCCATTGGAAGACTCCCCCCCCTCTATTCTTGCTCTGGAGGTTACTCCAAATCTTGGATTCCCCATTTTTATTCCTGGTGACAATTAGAGAGGGTGAACCTACCTATGGGGTCACAGACAGCAATAAAAACGAGACAGCGGTGTTCACGTCCAAAAGTTTGGTCATTACTTGCATTGAGAAGGCGAAACTATACAGAATTTTGACAGTTTCCCAATTTTTGTCCCAATTTAGGCGGAAGTGAAAATCTGTGAGTTTGGTTCATGCGTTTACTAGTAATCTGACGTCTTACCTGCCGTGTCTCCGCTTCCCATGCCGTTCAAGTAAAGGATGGACAACAGATGGGGTTCCGACTTCTCCAGGGCGACCCGCAGATCTTGGAAGTGGTCCTTGTCCTTCACCAGGAGCATCTTCAGCAGGAGGTCCACTTTGTCTCGGTCGGTGGGACCACTGCTGTCCAGCTCTTGTCTGTCCCTGAGGGTGAGGGTCCCGGCCTCCTCCAGGAGGTTCAGCAACCTGTCTGCATCACTGATGGACTCCACCAGGTTGTGGTGGCACTGTTGGAGTAACTCCCTGTGTTTGGGCTCCATGTTACACAGGGAAATCAATGGGGGGGGGGGGGGGGGGTAGAAAGAACCGCTGAGTCTCCCTCCTCCTCTGTTAGTGAGTCCTTAGGAGTTCCAGGCCCAGCAGGAGCCCTCAGTGTCCAGCCTGTACAGGAGCCGAGCACAAGCCTGCCCTGCTGGATCCTCCGCCTGCACACAGCCTGCAAGCAGGAGCAGCAGCAGCCATATTGGCCAGCCGGGGAGGGCTGCAGAGCTGCATGCTATGCCTCACCTCAAATCTTCCAGCTCTTCTCCCTCCTTCCTTCTAAAGTCTTCCCAGTCAGCAACGGCGAGCAAAGGGGGGGAAAAAACTCTGCTCCCTCCTCCTCCTCCCCCAACATAGACTCTGCTCTGCTTCCTGCTACATGACTAGGAGAGCCCGGGCAAACTCTGCGCTCCCCCTTCTTCTTCTCCTAGGTCCCACAACTCGGACTTACTGAGGGGACCCTCTCCGGGGACAAGCTTCCTCTACCAGTCCTTCTACTTCTTTCCTCCCGTGTCTCCTCCTCTGCCTGTCCCTCTGTAGCTTCCTCCTCTTCCCTCAGTCCCTCCCTCCCCTTCTCCCTCCCTCCATGCCTTCCTGGGAATATTATGTGCTGCTCTGTCACATCTCTGCTCCCTCCAGGTACCGACCACTGGCCTGAACTACACAACACTACACAACACAACACACCACAACACAACTACATGTCCCCAATTATAGATTACACACAAAGCAACTTGTATTACATGGCAACCTACGAATCATTACATGTGCTGACTGAATACTTTCTTTTATTTCTTTCTTTCTCTCTTTCTTTTCCTCTTGCTTTCTTACTCTTCTCTCTGCTTTTTTCTTTTCTTCTTTCTCTCTTTCTATTTTTTTCTTTTCTATTTCTTTTCTTTTCCTTTTTCTTTCTTTCTTTTTCGCTCTTTATTTTTCTTTTCTTTTCCTCATTCTTTCTGTTTTTCTTTTCCTCTTTCTTTTTCTCTCTCTTTTCTCTCTTCTCACTTTCTTTTCCTCTTTCTTTCTGCTTATCTTTTTCTTTCTTTCTTTCTTTTTCTCATTCTTTTTTCTTTCTTTCTTTTTCTTTTCCTCATTCTTTCTGTTTTTCTTCCTTTCTTTTTCTTTTCCTCATCCTTTCTGTTTTTCTTTTTTCTTTCTTTGTTTCTTTTTCTTTTTTCTTCCTTTTATTTTTGTTTTCGTCATTCTTTCTTTCTTTATTTTTTTTTATCTTTCTCTTTCTTTTCCTCCTTCTTTTTCTTTTCCTCTTTCTTTTTCATTACCTTTCTTTTTCTTTTCCTCTTTCTTTCTGTTTTTCTTTCTTTCTCTCTTTCGTTCGATCTTTCTTTCTTTCTTTCTTTTCCTCATTCTTTCTGTTTTTCTTTCTTTCTTTTTTTCTCTTTCTCTCTCTTTTCCTCTTTCTTTTTCTTTTCCTCTTTCTTTTTCTTTTCCTCTTTCTTTCTGTTTTTCTTTCTTTCTCTCTTTCTTTCTCTCTTTCTTTCGCTCTTTTTTTCTTTCTATCTTTTTTTTCTTTCTTTCTTTCTTTCTTTCCATTCTTATTTCATTTCCTTTTTGTTCTTCCTTTTTTTTTTTCTTTCTTGCCTTTCTTTTTTGCTTTGCTTTCCTTTTTTCTTTCCTTTTTTCTTTCCTTTTTTCTTTCCTTTCCTCTTTCCGAGGTGCTGAGAGGGCTTCCCTTGCGGCTTGGTGCAGGGCACCCCTGAAGGTGGTGGGGTGGGGGCAAAGGACACCATGGGGGGGAGGTGATGTAAAGGGGGCGGAAGACACTGTATTGGGCTGTACAGAACACTATGTCTGCGTGTTTTTATTGGGCGCTTGCCACCCAAAAAAAAGTTTTTCTGAAAGGTTGCCTACCCCTGGTGTTAAGTGTTAGCTGGAGTTTGGCTTCAATTTGTTAGTGTATCTAAATCTGCTAATATATCTAACACTCCCCCAGAAGAATAATGCTGCTGTCAAGAGCAGTGTTGGTCATCTTACTTTAAAAAAGTAATTACGGTAGTTAAGTTACAAATTACTTCTCTCAAAAAGTAATTGCGTTAGTAACTCAGTTACTACATTGGAAAAGTAATTAGTTACGCAGCAAAGTAACTGTGATTTTTTTTTTTATATTCTATATAACTAAGGGGCGGGTCTAGTATTACTGTAAGCAAGGGGCGCATTTATTATTATTGTTATATATATCGTGTAACCAAGGGGCTGCTCTATTATTACTCTAACCAAGGGGCAGATCTGTTATAGCGTGTAAGCAAGGGGCGGGTCTATTATTATTATATTGTGTAAGGGGCGGATGGCTACAGAAGAGGGCGAATGTTAAATTAATGGGCAGAGCTCGATATATAACAATAATAATAAATGCGCCCCTTGGTTACAGTTACACGATAGACGCCCCTTGCAGAGTAGCATGAGCATCGGGAGCGTGCAGCATCGCCTCATACAATTACATGTTAAATGCGCCTGCACGGTGTTCACTCAGAGCTGTTTAGGTTTGGCAATTTTCGTAAGTTCCGTAGTCCTTTGTACTGCGCAAGCGCTGCGCCTGCGCAGTACAGGGGGTCCTTATCCGGCGGGGGAACTTTTTCGGCATCACACCGGAATTACACTACTGCCATCTAGTGGCGGTAGATGTAATTGCGGTAACGCCGCCCAAGTAATGGGAACTGCATTAACATGAGGGGAAAAGTAATCAGTTAGATTACTCGTTACACTCTAAAGTAACTGCGTTAAGTAACTCAGTTTATTTTAACTCAGTTACTTACATCACTGGTCAAGAGGTATCTCTGTTGTTCATCCAGAGTGGGAGCACTCTAATACAGGAGGTTTACAATTGCATTGTATCTGTTCTCCAGTTAACTCTTGAGTGTTAATGTACACCTTCACTGGAACTTGGAACATTTAGGAGGGACATACAGAGTTTTGTCCACATCCACCCGTCCAGCGTATTACCGCTACCTCACTCCCAGTAATGGTATGGGGTGCACCTAGCGCGCTTACTTCTTTGTCTCTTACTCTTCTGTAGCTGTGGCCAGGCTGGAGACCTCTGCAGCAGCGCTGATCTGCTCCCATTGCCATGGGAGACGGACCACTCACGGAGAGAGTGACAACGACTCCCTCCTGCAAGAGGCTAGGCACACTCTTCATGAAAGGCTGCTTGGTAAACCGTAGAAAGGTGTTGGTTACATGCATTATACCCCTTGAGTAACTTCAGACCAGGCGAGAACAAGATTTCAAAAGCTTTACTTGAAAAAGTGCAACATATTACAAAGTCTAAAACTAAATGTTTAAAAGACAAGACGGTTAAATAGACATAAAAAACTCCAGGTGGATAATGTGAATAGGATAAAACAATATAAACCAGCAATAATTGCATATAATGGTGTGATAAAACCAGAACGTGTGGTAAAAAACAATCCTTGTTAAAAGTGCATCATAAGAAACGCATAATGCGACTGGATAAAATGATAGTGCATATAGGTGTATAAAAAGTCGGTGATGTGGTAGAAGAAAGGTGTAATCTTCCTGCACAGCGTATGGTGTGTGTCCAATAAATAGTGAGAGGGGAGTGATCCAAGGTAAATGGATATATCAAAGGAATGGTACACAGACTACAGTGGTATGAAGTGCAGCAAAGTGAAAAGGACTGGCAAAGCTAAATGCCAAATGAAGGAAACAAAACGGTCACTTAAAGTGAAACTGCAAATACTACAGAAGGTGAATAGCGATTAAAAAAAATCGCATAGTGAAAAAGTCCAAAATAAAGGAAGTCCATATATATCGTGGGTGAATCTGGGTATCTTCTATCCGATAAGCGGGCAAAAATATCTGTGCTGAGGTGTCCAGTAGTGATGGGAAATGGGGGTATAGATCCTGTGCGGTGCTCCGTGCAATCCTAAAAGGGGATAAGGGTGGCCCCTTACCTTACAGCTGTAAGGTTACAGCAGTATAATGTGGGTCTTAGGTGACCGTCCTCTCGGGGGTGTCCTCCTGGGTTTTCAAATGGTGATCCTGGGTAGTCTCTGTCTGTATGTTCAGTGTGGGGCCCTTCAGCTTGTTCAAGCAGGGGATATGGCAGGGGGGTGGGGGGTTGGTATTCACCTCAGTGGTACATGAAATTAAAATTGCCTCATAATGTAGTATGCAAAGTGATAAAAAGATGTTTATTGCATTTAAAACAGTACACAGATAAGAAATGGGTACTCACATTTAGGTAGTGAGTACAAAAGCAGGGTATAAACGAGCGTTCGAGCTCGGTGGCGTCACTTCCGGTAGAATCACGTGTCCCGACGCGTGTTCGTCACAAGGTCACGTGACTTCATCAGGGGTACCTAGTGTTTCTACCATGGTCTTTAAATAGGCTATGTGTAAGTCAATTAGCGGCCATTTTTTCGTAGCGCCGATCACCGGAAATGGTAATAGATATGTCGCCGGAAGTGGAGCGGCGGCCATTTTCTTGGTAGTTGCGCCGCACAGTAAATGCTAAGAGGTGTCAGCAGAGTATGTAAGAGCCAAAAAAACGGCGATGGTGTATCCTGACTGACCAGAAAATTCTTAGCAATAGCTGGCAAAGCAGCTCTATGTGCAATATAGGTGACGGCCATATAACAACATCTAGACAATTAAGCAAGCAACAAAATAAAATAAAAGGGAGCTAGATAATAATAAAAACACGGATAAGCAATGTTGCTCCATAATATGTATAAAATAAGGAGAGTGCATCTCGATAAAAACGAATAAAATGGGCAAGATAAAAAAATATAAATAGTAAATGATGAGATGCGGGGAGACATAAAAGATCTATATATATATATATATAAAAAATTGGGCTAGGGTATACCGGAAATGACGTCGGAATAATGCATGAAATACATTAATACGGTAATACATAATCATGGAGACTGTGAATGAGACAGTGGAGTGACAGAGTAAAGTTGTGTGAGGGTCAGAGTCTCCATGGTGCAGACATATTCCAAAATTAAATGGTAGAGGCCCCTTAGACTGTATGAGTAAAAAAGGGTCAAGGGGGATCGGGTAAGTAATTCTGCTGCATATAGAATTAATTGCTATTTTTTAAAAAATATTTTACTAAAAATAATAAAATATATCTAAAAAAAGAGAGAGGGGGTCTTGTAGGTACAACATCAGCTAGTTTTTAGAAGTCACTGAGGAAGCAATTGAGGTCAAATTCTACGTTTAGGCCGTGTGGCGTGAGGGTATTTAAGGTGAAGATCCACTTGGATTCCAATTGACTTAGGGTCCTCACCTTGTGTCCTCCCCTCCAATGTTTAATATATGGTTCAATGCCCCAGAATTTTAAATGCGAGGGGTCCCTGTTATGATGGCTAGCAAAGTGTTTGGACACGTTATGTTTGTCGAAGCCCTTTTGGATATTCCGGACATGCTCTTTTATTCTAATCCTCAATAGTCTCTTGGTGCGGCCCACGTACTGGAGCCCGCAGCTACATTCCAGTACGTAGACAGCACCCATTGTGTTGCAGCAGATAAAGTTTTTTATTCTGTGGTTGTTGCCAGTGCTATTGGATACGAACTCTTTTCTTTTTTCCACTGGTGATTTAGTTCTTGTGCACGCATAGCACCGTTTACACGGATAGAAGCCTTCTCCTGTGAAGAAGGTGAATCCTTTGCTCGGGGGGTCTGGAATATTTTTTACCACCTTATCTCTAATTGTTGGGGCTCTTCTATACACAAATTTCGGGTAGTTTGGGAGGATCTCCTTTAGACGTGTATCAGCTTGCAAAATGTGCCAGTTACGTTTTATAATTTTTTCAAATTGCTTATGTTGTGCGCTGTAATCTAGAATAATGGGCACAGTATCCTGCCAGATCTTTTCTTTCGGTTTATCCTTAATGAGGTCATTCCTGTTCATTTTTTCTATTTCAGCTATATTTTTATCTAGCATTTTATTACAATAGCCTTTTTCGATGAACCTCATTTTCATATTTTTTGCTTGACTCAAAAAAAGTTCCTTTTCTGTGCAGTTGCGTCTGAGGCGCATAAGCTGGCCCTTTGGGATGTTGAATATCCAGTTTTTGTGGTGGCACGTGTCGAGTGGTAGATAGCTGTTCCGGTCTACGTCTTTGAAATGTGTCTTTGAGACTAGTTTTCCATTTTCCTGTCCTATTTCTAAATCCAAGAAAGTGATCTGTTTGTCGCTGATATCCCATGATAATATTATGTTTCTATCATTTTTATTTAGATTTTCAAGGAAATTGGTTAGTTTACTCAAATCACCTTTCCATAGAATGAACACGTCATCAATATAGCGACGATATATGTGGAGCTCCTCTGGTCTATTTGTAAATACTGTTTCGTTTTCCCATTTTGCCATGAACAGGCCTGCTACACTGGGGGCAAACTTGGCCCCCATTGCTACCCCCGTACGTTGGTGGTAGTAGTTGCGGTTGTACCAGAAATAACTATTTTTTAGGCAAAAATCCAAACTCTTCACTAGGTACTTCCTCTGTATACATGGGAGTTTTGTGTGTTTACGAAGTCCCCATTTTATGGCCTCACATGCCTGGTGGTGTAAAATTATTGTATATAGGGACGAGACGTCCGCTGTGGCTAGCAACCATGGTCCTTTATCTGTTGGTATATCATTCAAAATTTGCAAGATTTGTTTCGTGTCGCGTAGGTAAGCTGTTGTGTCCTGTACT
Organism: Lithobates sylvaticus; assembly: GCA_028564925.1. NCBI lineage: Eukaryota > Metazoa > Chordata > Amphibia > Anura > Ranidae > Lithobates > Lithobates sylvaticus. Next base: position 159,425,557 of record CM053036.1, on the reverse strand, counting down.
GCGGGTTGGAGAAAAAAATCGATATATTCACCCATCCTAGATGTCAATGAATCTATTCCATTGACTATGGGTCTTGGAGGTGGGTTGATCTTGTCCTTATGGATTTTAGGGAGGATATAGATAATGGGGGTCCTGCATGATTCTGGTGTGAGATACCTGGCTTCCTTCTTGTTTAGGATATTTTTCTTGAGTCCCAGATGTACTATTTGGTTCAGGGCTTTTCTGCATTTAAAAACTGGGTTTCCTAGGAGACGTGTGTAAGTTTCCTCATCCTGTAGGAGGGAGTTTACACTAGTGTTATATTGCTCCTTGGTGAGGATAACAATACCCCCTCCCTTGTCGGCTGGGCGTATGACCAGATCCTTCCTTTTTGCAAGTTTTCGGATCCCGCCTTTAATGTGTTTTGGTTCTTGATGTTTCTTAATTTTCAGATCCTTTAGTTCATCTAGTACGATTTTTTTGAAGACTTCAATATGTTTATTATCCTTTGCCACAGGATTAAATGTAGATTTATTCCTCAGTGTACTGTGGGATATCTCATCATCTTGTTGTGCTGGCATTGCTCTGCATGGGTTGTTCAACATATATTTCTTGATGTTTAGTTTCCTTATGTATTTCTGGATCCCTATATAAGTTTGGAACTTGTCCATATTCTTAGTGGGCGCATATTTAAGTCCTTTGTCAAGGACTCCAACTTCCTCGTGAGATAAAGGCTGTCCACTTAGATTAAAGATCCCCTCGCCTTTTATTCTCTTTTTCTCTTTAATTCTCTTCCCTCCTCTGCAACCTCTCGTCTTTCGGGTGTTCTTCTTGGATGTCTTGGGTCCTCGTTCCTCCTCGGTTGATTGTTTTCTCTGCCCCTCTCTAAAAAAGATCTTTCATATTCCATGTCTGATTGGTGGTGTCTGTCTGTTCTTTCTTCGTTGGGTCTACGTTCTAGAGGGGCATAATAGTTGTGGGTGGGGATGGGGCTTCTTTCATGTGTTCTGTAGACTCCTGGGGGTGGGTAATATTGTTGCCCTCCATCTCTTCTTTCTTGTTGTCTCTCTGGGCTCCTGCCTCTTGCCGCATAATTCTCATATTGTCGGTCTCTATTATCACTCATTTGTCCCCTGTTGTCTCTCTGGTTGTGTTGATAATTTCTATTATCTCTTTGATCTTGTCTCGGCCCATTATTGTGTCCATTGTTCTTCTTGTTATTCTTCCAGAATGGTTTCTTCCATCCATTCTGGGGTGTTCTATCTTGATGCTGGGGTCTCTTATCGTTCCTGTACGGTGTGGGTCTTCCTTCATTTCTATGCGGTGTATGTTGATAGTAGTTAGATTGTCTATCATGTTGGTAGTAGTTAGATTGTCTGTCATCATATCTTTGTGTCTCTTGTCTTCCTCTATCATGTGTTGCTTGGGGTCTATTGTTAGTTTCGTATCTAATTTCTGTGTTAATGTATTCCGGTTGTACTCTCACTGTCTTCTCTGGAGTGGAGTATGTTGAAATCGGGTCAGAGTGGCCTATTTGACTTTGCCATTTAAAAGCTCTATCCGTTTTGAAGTCGTTCATATCCCTGTTATATTTTTTACTTTTTCTCTGTTGTACTTCTTTATCTTTTTTCACCAGGTCTCTATTCAATTGGGCGGTTAGAGCTGCAAATTCTGCTGTGTCTTTATAGACTTCTAGTTCTTCTTTCACTCCAGTGATTATCTCATCTATTACTTTTTGTTTTCTCTTTTTTCTTTCTGTTAGGAACATCAGTAGTTCAAGGCCTTTCCCGTTAAAAAATTTGAACCAGTCATCTATAGAGTCTTGGTCTGTTAGACCATCATTGGGGATGATATCCCATCTCAGTCTTCTTGGGACAATACTGTCCTTTAAATACTGCTCAAACGTGGTGACGTCCCACCACAGGCTAACTTTCTTTTCCATATTGTGACCTAGTTTGCGCATGAGGCTTTCTAGGTCACTAGCCTTATTGGTGGGTGCAGTAGTGTTAAAAACTTCATCTAGATTAACCTGTCTTTTGTCTAGGAAAGAGAAAATATCCATGGCGGCAGCAGGATTGAATGTGAATAAATCGAGATGAAAAGTTTAAAGGGTTAATCCTGCGCCAGCACAACGAACAATGACTAAAGGAATGCTGCGCACACTTAAAGGAAATGTCTGAACCCAAGTAAAAGTAAAAAGGAGGTAGTGGCGCGCAAAGATAAAACTAAATGTTTAAAAGACAAGACGGTTAAATAGACATAAAAAACTCCAGGTGGATAATGTGAATAGGATAAAACAATATAAACCAGCAATAATTGCATATAATGGTGTGATAAAACCAGAACGTGTGGTAAAAAACAATCCTTGTTAAAAGTGCATCATAAGAAACGCATAATGCGACTGGATAAAATGATAGTGCATATAGGTGTATAAAAAGTCGGTGATGTGGTAGAAGAAAGGTGTAATCTTCCTGCACAGCGTATGGTGTGTGTCCAATAAATAGTGAGAGGGGAGTGATCCAAGGTAAATGGATATATCAAAGGAATGGTACACAGACTACAGTGGTATGAAGTGCAGCAAAGTGAAAAGGACTGGCAAAGCTAAATGCCAAATGAAGGAAACAAAACGGTCACTTAAAGTGAAACTGCAAATACTACAGAAGGTGAATAGCGATTAAAAAAATCGCATAGTGAAAAAGTCCAAAATAAAGGAAGTCCATATATATCGTGGGTGAATCTGGGTATCTTCTATCCGATAAGCGGGCAAAAATATCTGTGCTGAGGTGTCCAGTAGTGATGGGAAATGGGGGTATAGATCCTGTGCGGTGCTCCGTGCAATCCTAAAAGGGGATAAGGGTGGCCCCTTACCTTACAGCTGTAAGGTTACAGCAGTATAATGTGGGTCTTAGGTGACCGTCCTCTCGGGGGTGTCCTCCTGGGTTTTCAAATGGTGATCCTGGGTAGTCTCTGTCTGTATGTTCAGTGTGGGGCCCTTCAGCTTGTTCAAGCAGGGGATATGGCTGGGGGGGGGGGGTTGGTATTCACCTCAGTGGTACATGAAATTAAAATTGCCTCATAGTGTAGTATGCAAAGTGATAAAAAGATGTTTATTGCATTTAAAACAGTACACAGATAAGAAATGGGTACTCACATTTAGGTAGTGAGTACAAAAGCAGGGTATAAACGAGCGTTCGAGCTCGGTGGCGTCACTTCCGGTAGAATCACGTGTCCCGACGCGTGTTCGTCACAAGGTCACGTGACTTCATCAGGGGTACCTAGTGTTTCTACCATGGTCTTTAAATAGGCTATGTGTAAGTCAATTAGCGGCCATTTTTTCGTAGCGCCGATCACCGGAAATGGTAATAGATATGTCGCCGGAAGTGGAGCGGCGGCCATTTTCTTGGTAGTTGCGCCGCACAGTAAATGCTAAGAGGTGTCAGCAGAGTATGTAAGAGCCAAAAAAACGGCGATGGTGTATCCTGACTGACCAGAAAATTCTTAGCAATAGCTGGCAAAGCAGCTCTATGTGCAATATAGGTGACGGCCATATAACAACATCTAGACAATTAAGCAAGCAACAAAATAAAATAAAAGGGAGCTAGATAATAATAAAAACACGGATAAGCAGTGTTGCTCCATAATATGTATAAAATAAGGAGAGTGCATCTCGATAAAAACGAATAAAATGGGCAAGATAAAAAAATATAAATAGTAAATGATGAGATGCGGGGAGACATAAAAGATCTATATATATATATATATAAAAAATTGGGCTAGGGTATACCGGAAATGACGTCGGAATAATGCATGAAATACATTAATACGGTAATACATAATCATGGAGACTGTGAATGAGACAGTGGAGAACAGACAGACACCACCAATCAGACATGGAATATGAAAGATCTTTTTTAGAGAGGGGCAGAGAAAACAATCAACCGAGGAGGAACGAGGACCCAAGACATCCAAGAAGAACACCCGAAAGACGAGAGGTTGCAGAGGAGGGAAGAGAATTAAAGAGAAAAAGAGAATAAAAGGCGAGGGGATCTTTAATCTAAGTGGACAGCCTTTATCTCACGAGGAAGTTGGAGTCCTTGACAAAGGACTTAAATATGCGCCCACTAAGAATATGGACAAGTTCCAAACTTATATAGGGATCCAGAAATACATAAGGAAACTAAACATCAAGAAATATATGTTGAACAACCCATGCAGAGCAATGCCAGCACAACAAGATGATGAGATATCCCACAGTACACTGAGGAATAAATCTACATTTAATCCTGTGGCAAAGGATAATAAACATATTGAAGTCTTCAAAAAAATCGTACTAGATGAACTAAAGGATCTGAAAATTAAGAAACATCAAGAACCAAAACACATTAAAGGCGGGATCCGAAAACTTGCAAAAAGGAAGGATCTGGTCATACGCCCAGCCGACAAGGGAGGGGGTATTGTTATCCTCACCAAGGAGCAATATAACACTAGTGTAAACTCCCTCCTACAGGATGAGGAAACTTACACACGTCTCCTAGGAAACCCAGTTTTTAAATGCAGAAAAGCCCTGAACCAAATAGTACATCTGGGACTCAAGAAAAATATCCTAAACAAGAAGGAAGCCAGGTATCTCACACCAGAATCATGCAGGACCCCCATTATCTATATCCTCCCTAAAATCCATAAGGACAAGATCAACCCACCTCCAAGACCCATAGTCAATGGAATAGATTCATTGACATCTAGGATGGGTGAATATATCGATTTTTTTCTCCAACCCGCAGTACAGGACACAACAGCTTACCTACGCGACACGAAACAAATCTTGCAAATTTTGAATGATATACCAACAGATAAAGGACCATGGTTGCTAGCCACAGCGGACGTCTCGTCCCTATATACAATAATTTTACACCACCAGGCATGTGAGGCCATAAAATGGGGACTTCGTAAACACACAAAACTCCCATGTATACAGAGGAAGTACCTAGTGAAGAGTTTGGATTTTTGCCTAAAAAATAGTTATTTCTGGTACAACCGCAACTACTACCACCAACGTACGGGGGTAGCAATGGGGGCCAAGTTTGCCCCCAGTGTAGCAGGCCTGTTCATGGCAAAATGGGAAAACGAAACAGTATTTACAAATAGACCAGAGGAGCTCCACATATATCGTCGCTATATTGATGACGTGTTCATTCTATGGAAAGGTGATTTGAGTAAACTAACCAATTTCCTTGAAAATCTAAATAAAAATGATAGAAACATAATATTATCATGGGATATCAGCGACAAACAGATCACTTTCTTGGATTTAGAAATAGGACAGGAAAATGGAAAACTAGTCTCAAAGACACATTTCAAAGACGTAGACCGGAACAGCTATCTACCACTCGACACGTGCCACCACAAAAACTGGATATTCAACATCCCAAAGGGCCAGCTTATGCGCCTCAGACGCAACTGCACAGAAAAGGAACTTTTTTTGAGTCAAGCAAAAAATATGAAAATGAGGTTCATCGAAAAAGGCTATTGTAATAAAATGCTAGATAAAAATATAGCTGAAATAGAAAAAATGAACAGGAATGACCTCATTAAGGATAAACCGAAAGAAAAGATCTGGCAGGATACTGTGCCCATTATTCTAGATTACAGCGCACAACATAAGCAATTTGAAAAAATTATAAAACGTAACTGGCACATTTTGCAAGCTGATACACGTCTAAAGGAGATCCTCCCAAACTACCCGAAATTTGTGTATAGAAGAGCCCCAACAATTAGAGATAAGGTGGTAAAAAATATTCCAGACCCCCCGAGCAAAGGATTCACCTTCTTCACAGGAGAAGGCTTCTATCCGTGTAAACGGTGCTATGCGTGCACAAGAACTAAATCACCAGTGGAAAAAAGAAAAGAGTTCGTATCCAATAGCACTGGCAACAACCACAGAATAAAAAACTTTATCTGCTGCAACACAATGGGTGCTGTCTACGTACTGGAATGTAGCTGCGGGCTCCAGTACGTGGGCCGCACCAAGAGACTATTGAGGATTAGAATAAAAGAGCATGTCCGGAATATCCAAAAGGGCTTCGACAAACATAACGTGTCCAAACACTTTGCTAGCCATCATAACAGGGACCCCTCGCATTTAAAATTCTGGGGCATTGAACCATATATTAAACATTGGAGGGGAGGACACAAGGTGAGGACCCTAAGTCAATTGGAATCCAAGTGGATCTTCACCTTAAATACCCTCACGCCACACGGCCTAAACGTAGAATTTGACCTCAATTGCTTCCTCAGTGACTTCTAAAAACTAGCTGATGTTGTACCTACAAGACCCCCTCTCTCTTTTTTTAGATATATTTTATTATTTTTAGTAAAATATTTTTTAAAAAATAGCAATTAATTCTATATGCAGCAGAATTACTTACCCGATCCCCCTTGACCCTTTTTTACTCATACAGTCTAAGGGGCCTCTACCATTTAATTTTGGAATATGTCTGCACCATGGAGACTCTGACCCTCACACAACTTTACTCTGTCACTCCACTGTCTCATTCACAGTCTCCATGATTATGTATTACCGTATTAATGTATTTCATGCATTATTCCGACGTCATTTCCGGTATACCCTAGCCCAATTTTTTATATATATATATATATAGATCTTTTATGTCTCCCCGCATCTCATCATTTACTATTTATATTTTTCCATATATTTTTTTATCTTGCCCATTTTATTTGTTTTTATCGAGATGCACTCTCCCTATTTTATACATATTATGGAGCAACACTGCTTATCCGTGTTTTTATTATTATCTAGCTCCCTTTTATTTTACTTTGTTGCTTGCTTAATTGTCTAGATGTTGTTATATGGCCGTCACCTATATTGCACATAGAGCTGCTTTGCCAGCTATTGCTAAGAATTTTTCTGGTCAGTCAGGATACACCATCGCCGTTTTTTGGCTCTTACATACTCTGCTGACACCTCTTAGCATTTACTGTGCGGCGCAACTACCAAGAAAATGGCCGCCGCTCCACTTCCGGCGACATATCTATTACCATTTCCGGTGATCGGCGCTACGAAAAAATGGCCGCTAATTGACTTACACATAGCCTATTTAAAGACCATGGTAGAAACACTAGGTACCCCTGATGAAGTCACGTGACCTTGTGACGAACACGCGTCGGGACACGTGATTCTACCGGAAGTGACGCCACCGAGCTCGAACGCTCGTTTATACCCTGCTTTTGTACTCACTACCTAAATGTGAGTACCCATTTCTTATCTGTGTACTGTTTTAAATGCAATAAACATCTTTTTATCACTTTGCATACTACACTATGAGGCAATTTTAATTTCATGTACCACTGAGGTGAATACCAACCCCCCACCCCCCTGCCATATCCCCTGCTTGAACAAGCTGAAGGGCCCCACACTGAACATACAGACAGAGACTACCCAGGATCACCATTTGAAAACCCAGGAGGACACCCCCGAGAGGACGGTCACCTAAGACCCACATTATACTGCTGTAACCTTACAGCTGTAAGGTAAGGGGCCACCCTTATCCCCTTTTAGGATTGCACGGAGCACCGCACAGGATCTATACCCCCATTTCCCATCACTACTGGACACCTCAGCACAGATATTTTTGCCCGCTTATCGGATAGAAGATACCCAGATTCACCCACGATATATATGGACTTCCTTTATTTTGGACTTTTTCACTATGCGATTTTTTTAATCGCTATTCACCTTCTGTAGTATTTGCAGTTTCACTTTAAGTGACCGTTTTGTTTCCTTCATTTGGCATTTAGCTTTGCCAGTCCTTTTCACTTTGCTGCACTTCATACCACTGTAGTCTGTGTACCATTCCTTTGATATATCCATTTACCTTGGATCACTCCCCTCTCACTATTTATTGGACACACACCATACGCTGTGCAGGAAGATTACACCTTTCTTCTACCACATCACCGACTTTTTATACACCTATATGCACTATCATTTTATCCAGTCGCATTATGCGTTTCTTATGATGCACTTTTAACAAGGATTGTTTTTTACCACACGTTCTGGTTTTATCACACCATTATATGCAATTATTGCTGGTTTATATTGTTTTATCCTATTCACATTATCCACCTGGAGTTTTTTATGTCTATTTAACCGTCTTGTCTTTTAAACATTTAGTTTTATCTTTGCGCGCCACTACCTCCTTTTTACTTTTACTTGGGTTCAGACATTTCCTTTAAGTGTGCGCAGCATTCCTTTAGTCATTGTTCGTTGTGCTGGCGCAGGATTAACCCTTTAAACTTATATTACAAAGTCTAACATGCATGAACAGTCTAGCTTCATACATACCTATTCCTAACCCAGTCTATGTGCTTCCCTGGCATACCTGTAAAAGAAGAGTCCTTGTATAACATTTTCCATCTGTGGCATTACCCAGTGGCTGGTGTCTTCGGAGGTAAACCCCAGATCTCGATTACCTTCTACATTACGGTAGTTGCAACAGCAGGTGACATTCTCTCACCCCTTATAAGTGACTCTTTGACTCTCTCCCCTTTTGGGCTCTTTGCCGTCCATCTCTTTTAAAACAGGATCAGTGGGTTGCACCCAAAGGAGACCCACCAAACCCAAAGAATCAGGAAAACATTAACCATCACTCTCCTGTCCGGGGCAGCATCTAACTAGCTTGATTGCAACCCACTTACATTTATAACATGTTTATAATTTAAAAAAACAACAACTTTATAATCAATTTAAGCACTTTCAGCAGCCTCTTACTGGCTGTGTAATGCCCACTCCTATGTGCCCATGGGCAGCCAAGATTTCTGTCCTGAAAGGGAGTTGCCAGCACAGTGACCAAGCTGTCGTAGACTGCCCCAGGTCTTTAATAATGATCAGCAGGGATGAGCTCTGGTGGGTTCAGAGGGGAGCCTGAACCTGCCTAAGCTATCCTGCCAGGAAACTGTCAAAGCCGAAAACCCACACATAGGCAGTGGAGGATTTCCTTGCCCCACAGCTGCACCTAGACATGCCCCTTTGACAGCTTCTCAGTGGGATAGCTCAGGTGGGTTCAGACTTGTGTCCAAACACACCTGAGCTCACCCCTAATGATCAGGAGTTGAAGAAACTGGCTTCCAATCATGTGAACACTGTCACAGCCAAACGCAGTTGTCTTATGTTTATTCAGTCATTCCCACCCTCTGTTAAAGGAATGCAAGTGCTGGGTTTTAAGGGGTAATGCCTTATTCATAGGGGGGCTAAGGCTCACAGTTCATGATTGGGGTGGGTGTTTATGCAGCTCTAGCTGCCAGGGTATGCATGCAGGTAGACCGTTCAAGTCTATGGGGATATGGTAGACAGTATGCATTCGGAACCGCTCACCCGGAACTCAGAAAGTCAGCGCTCAGGGCCATGCATCTGCATATCTGTCAAACTGGGGTGAGCATCTGTGTTCTGATAGACTTAAGAGGGCTGCCTGCACACTGCACCAAATACAAGGCCCACTCACGGACTATGGACCTCAGTGCTGTTTGCCGTGGCGTTGGGGGGGCTGACCCGGGCTATAGCCCCAAGTGGGCCCCCAAAAAGCCCCGGGTCTCGTATTACTCCATGACAATTTTTAGCCCTGAGTCCCAAGGCCTGGGGTTGGCTGGGAACTCTGTGCTATTGGCCGCTGGCCCTGGGGCCACTTTGCAGGGCCGATCCTGGGCGGGTGCACGGGCTGCCTCTGAAGGGAAGTGGGGCGAGCGCCAGTTTACACACAGCTGGGATCTCTTGCTTACCCAGTGCGGCCGAGTGCCGTACAAAGTCCCGCCTCCTATGATGGACAGCACACTGGTCCAATGCCAGGACGTGTGACGTCCATCATAGGAGCCGGGGCAGGAGGCAGGACTTAGTGTGACAACGGCGTCGGGTAAGTGGGAGATCCCTGCTCTGTGTAAACTGGCGGCTCTCCTCTCCCAATGCACTGTCAAGTCTGAGCTGATGGGCACTGGTGAGGCTGAGCTGATGGGCACTAATCAGGCTGCATTGATGGACACTGATCAGGCTGCATTTATGGACACTGATCAGGCTGCATTGATGGGCACTGATCAGGCTGCATTGATGGGCACTGGTGAGGCTGCATTGATGGGCACTGGTGAGGCTGAGCTGATGGGCACTTGTGAGGCTGCATTGATGGGCATTGGTGAGGCTGCGTTGATGGTCACTGATCAGGCTGCGTTGATGGTCACTGATCAGGCTGCGTTGATGGGCCCTTTTCAGGCTGCGTTGATGGGCACTGATCAGGCTGAGTTGATGGGCACTGATCAGGCTGCACTGATGGGCACTTGTGAGGCTGCACTGGTGGGCACTGGTGAGGCTGCACTAATGGACACTGGTGATGCTGCACTGATGGGCACTGATGAGGCTGCACTGATGGGCACTGATGAGGCTGCATTTATGTGCACTGATGAGGCTCCATAGATGGGCACTGATGAGGCTGCATTGATGGGCATTGGTGAGGCTGCATTGATGGGCACTAATGAGACTGCATTGATGGGCACTGGTAAGGCTGCATTGATGGTCACTGGTGAGGCTGCATTCATGGGCATTGGGCAGGCTGCATTGATGGGCACTGATCAGGCTGCATTGATGGGCACAAGTGAGCCAGGCAGCAAGTAAGCCTAACATCCCCCCATGATGCTGGGTTAGGGCTGGAGTTACTTTAAAATGTGGAAGGGGTTATCCGATTTACCTTCGGGCTGAAGCCCCTGGTATTTTTCCCACCTAGCAACACCCCTGGCTGTGTGAATGAGGTCTTAATCACTTACTGAGTATGCCGCTTCTGTTATCTTTTAATCTTTGTTTATATTCAGTTTAGGCAGGTGTCAAGCTGCCCTAGGTTTCCTGTTTCAGGGTGGCTACTTGCATGCATCAAAAGAAACACTCAGCCCCGTAGGCTAGGGTGGCAGGGCACTCTCCTTCTCCTCCCTCCTCCAAGCTAAAAGACTAACTGGAGACTGCGCTGTCCACTGTAAACTCTTTCCTGTGAAAACTGGAAGTTCAGGGAAACAGCACTGAGAGAGCAGGAGTCAGCAGCAGTGATAGTTGTGTAGCGGGGGTGTTCCCCTTTTAGGGAAAAGACGTTTTCTAGCAGCAGCAGCAGGGGACGAAACTACGGTTCCCAGAAGCCCCCTGGCTCCCAGGAGGTTGGATGTTCTTGCCCCGGAGACTGATGGGAGAAGTGATGTAAGGGGAAGAGAAGCCCCGCCTCTTCCTCTTGGGACGCGGGACGTGAGAGAGGAGAGACACCTGTGCGGACCTGTGCTGTTACAGGCCTGAGGCTTTGCAGCGGACCGGAGAGCCTTGCACCTCACTGCCGGCCTGAGTGGCACTGGGACTTTCATCTTGCTGCAGTCAAGCAGCCTGGGGACCCGAACGCAGGGGCCGTGGTGGACGAGGCAGGATACAGCCGGTGGAGGTCCCGGGACCAAGGACGGTGTCCGGAGTGGTGAGCGAGCGAAAGCTCATCTTATACCTGTTGCCCCCCATATTTTATGCCTATTAGACTTCCGAGGCTATTTACTTGCAGAAGATTGTCCTCTCCCTTCTTTGTGGATTACAATTACTTTGCTTAAATCTTTATGTGCACCACCTCTACAGATCTTATGCCGATAAAGAATTTTGTATTCCCTCAAGGACTGAGCTCCATGTTTAGGGATCAGGCCTGGTCCATTAGGTTGTCGCAATTAGGTTGTCGCACCACAGTGGTGCTTAGGTAACGGTCGCTACACGTGGCGCTCCGTTCTTTCTCCCCCCATTGCGGTTCAGTTATATTATTGTAATACATACTGCAGGGACCTGCTTATGTGTTGTAAACCAAATGTTTGATGTATGTTACCACTTTTAAACTACCAGAAGTAAAGACAGTTATAATAGCTAGAAGATTGTCTGTGAGTTTGAGTTCATCACACTTAGAGCATAAGTGATTTTATGTGTATTGCTATATTAACTGTGCCAGAGCGGGTAGAGCAGATTGCCGGGAGGTTGGTGGAGCTGTACTCAGGGACCCAAATCAAACTTGCGGCCCTCTTAAGTGGGGGTATCGCTACAGTTGTATAATGCTGAGGTAAGAATTCTAACAAATAGTTTAGTGGTGAATGTTTATTTTATTGTGCTCAGTGTGTTAAGCTAAAAAAACGCTGAGGGTTTAATGCTACGTTAACTATTTCAGTACCAGCCTGTATATACCCCTTCACCACCAGCCTTTTTTTCTGTTTCCAGTCACGTGGTAAACTGATAATTGTTTGGTCAACACTCAACCCAAATTAATTGTACAGTGCCTTGAAAAAGTGTTCATACCACTTGAAATTTTCCACATTTTATCAATGTATTTTATTGGGATTTTATGTGATAGACCAACACAAAGTGGCACATAATTGTGAAGTGGAAGGAAAATGATAAATGGTTTTCACATATTTATTTGTGCATTTGTATGGCACCCCCCTGAGTCAATACTTTGTAGAACCACCTTTTGCTGCAATTACAGATGCAAGTCTTTTTGGGGATGTCTCTACCAGCTTTGCACATCTAGAGAGTGACATTTTTGGCCATTCTTCTTTGCAAAATAGCTCAAGCTCTGTCAGACTGGATGGAGAGCATCTGTGAACAGCAATTTTTAAGTCTTGCTACAGGTTCTCAATTGGATTTAGGTCTGGACTTTGACTGGGCCATTCTAACACATGAATATGCTTTGATCTAAAGCATTCCATTGTAGCTTTGGCTGTATGTTTTAGGGTCGTTGTCCTGCTGGAAGGTGAACCTTCGCCCCAGTATCAAGTCTTTTGCAGACCTTTTAAGATTGCCCTCTATTATGCTCCATCCATCTTCCCATCAACTCTGACCACCTTCCCTGCCCCTGCTGAAGAAAAGCATCCCCACAACATGATGCTGCCACCACCATGTTTCACGGTGGGGATGGTGTTTTCAGGGTGATGTACAGTGCTAGTTTTCAGCCACACATAGTGTTTTGTTTTTAGGCCAAAAAGTTCGGTTTTGGTCTCATTTGACCAGAACACCTTCTTGCTTGCTGTGTCCCATACATGTCTTCTCGCAAACTGCAAACTGGACTTCTTATGGCATTCTTTCAACAATGGCTTTCTTCTTGCCACTCTTCCATAAAGGCCAGATTTGTGGAGTGCACGAATAATAGTTGTTCTGTGGACAGATTATCCCAACTGAGCTGTGGATCTCTGATGCTCCTCCAGAGTTACCATGGGCCTCTTGGCTGCTTCTCTGATTAATGCTCTCCTTGTCCGGCCTGTCAGTTTAGGTGGACGGCCATGTCTTGGTAGGTTTGCAGTTGTGCCATACTCTTTCCATTTTCAGATGGTGGATTGAACAGTACTCAGTGAGATGTTCAAAGCTTGGTATATTTTTTTATACCCTAACCCTGCTTTAAACTTCTCCACAACTTTATCCCTGACCTGGTGTGTTCCTTGGCCTTCATGATGCTGTTTGTTCACTAAGGTTCTCTAAGAAACCTCTGAGGGCTTCACAGAACAGCTGTATTTATACTGAGATTAAATTACACACAGGTGGACTCTATTTACTAATTCAATGACTTCTGAAAGCAATTGGTTACACTAGATTTTAGTTAGGGGTATCAGAGTAAAGGGGGCTGAAAACAAATGCATGCCACCATTTATCATTTTCCTTCCACTTCACAATTATGTGCCACTTTGTGTTGGTCTATCACATAAAATCCCAATAAAATACATTTACGTTTTTGGTTGTAACATGACAAAATGTGGAAAAATTCAAGGGGTATAAATACATTTTTAAGGCGCTGTATATAATTTTTCTGAGAGATAGCGCTTTCTTTAGGTGGTATTTAAAGCACACCTTCACTCAATGTATGCACTTGGCACCATTTAACCCCTCCTCCTTAGCAATCAAAAACAGCAAATACATTTTTTTTTTGGCCTTTTTTTATTCTGCCACGCTCCCTGAACCCCTTGGCTTTTTTCCTCTCTGAAGCCTGTGGTGAGCAACAAAAGAGCCATATTAGGTCACTGATGTCACCAACTTTCCCAACTCTTTGTTACGTGTGGCTACAGAGTGGGGTTTTCCTTGCCTGCAGCTGATTCGGACTGCTATCAGGTGACAGTTTTGTGATGGTTTGGGCTCAAACCTTAAACTCATCACTGTCCAGGAGGCTGCAGGATCTGGTGCACACAGTGGTTGATCGGCAGAGCTGGTGCATATCATTGAGAGCTGACTGCTTGAACCCAGAAGAGGCATGTAGTGACATCACTGAAGATGGTGGCACGGAACCTGGGCTGTGGCAATTGAGCAGTGGAACACAGCAGGACCCTGGATTTGCAGGGCAGGTGAGTCTCAAGGATACTCCAGCATACCAGTTAAGTGGGGGTTAAAACAAAAGGTTCCCTTACAGTACCAGGACAAGTTCAAATAGCGGCCAGGGCAAGGATGTGGAACTGCACCCCCTCCCCACTGGTAATGCATGCCGTAGAATTGGTTTACAGCTCTGTGTCCATTTTCTGTCCCCTTGCTCCGCTGTGCCCTGGGCAGCCGACCCTCCGGCCCACCCCTTGTCCCGACCCTGTTCCCTTACATTTTGTTATAAAATATATCAATTTAGAATGCCAGAACAGTATGAATACCCTAAATGACCTCTTTTGTCAAAGTAGACATGCCAATTTTTTTTTTTTTATGTGGTATGTGTTTTTAATAACAACCATACCCTAGAGGAACAATAGAACCTCTAACAGAAAACACATAGATCACCCATGTATCCATTGTCACACATTAAACAGGTTTGTAATCTAGTTTAGATTCCAGCTTCTTAGATACCTGCAACTTTTCGGACTGCCTGCATGGAGACTTCATGGACAACAAAGTAATGATCTGCCGGAATTGCAAACATACCGACTTCAGTTCAGACATTCCTCAGATCTGCTCCATTAAATTCATCTGAAAGCTTCACAATGGCTTCATAATCGATTTCTCCATGTTTGGTAATGGGGCCAACATGGATCTTCAAAATATCTAACCTGGCTTGCTCATTGGAAAGTTCAAAATGGATTTTGCGGTCAAGTCTTCCAGGGCGTAGTAAGGCCGGGTCCAAAGTGTCTGGTCTGTTGATGGCCATTATCATTTTTACTCTATGCAGAATATCAAATCCATCTGTATTATCAACTTTATTAGAGTTCTCTGAATTTCTCGGTCAGCAGAAGTACCTTCTGAAAACCACCAACAACTATAGCATCAATTTCATCCATGAAAATTATACACAGCTGGTGGTCTCTGGCATAATTAAACATTTCTTTAATAGGGCGAGTGCTTTCACCAATGCAACTGACTGGCCACAGCCAATGCCAACGCTGAAACATTTCCCGGTTTGTGAGGGGAGTTTAATGACCTCCCTGAGTTCTTGGATCTGTTCAGAGAGCCCACTGATTTCAGAATAGGAAACATTCCCAGGATCCTTATAAAACATGTTATACACAAGAGTATCTACTTTATGGGGTAAATAACGCATAATGGTGAGAGTGGTCATATCTAAAGCAACTCTTGTACCAGGTTTCAGTTTCCTTCTGTCAAGCTGCTGACGACAGCCAACAACGTATGTTGGTCCATTTGATGATTTGTTCTTCCGTTAACTGTTTAAGAACTTCACCAACAATCTGTCCAACACTCTGCAGAGTCTTGAGGTAATTTTCAGATTTTTCATACTATTTGGTGAGTTCTTTTAACTGCTCTTTTAACTCATTCAGCCGGCCATCTATCTCTGTGTTCCAGCAGCTTCTTCCTGTAGTCCTGCAGCTCCTTCTCCCGCAGCTTCGCCATAATGAGTAGACGCCACTCATAGGGTATGCCGGGAAGTGCCATGGCCGGACTTTGCCTACATTTTTCGAAGATGAATCTACATGCTGATAATGAGATGGTTAAAGCATGGAGCTTGGTAATGGTACACTAGATACAGCACATCAGGTCACACACAGAGGTATGAGGAGGTGAAGGGGTTAATATACAAATCACATACAGAGACTGAATGGCGCTGATATGTGAAGGGGGTGAAAGGGTTAAAAATGATCTCACAATCTAGAAGGACAGAGAGGCCAATCTGTAACAAAGACCTGAAGCGCCGAACAGTATGTTGTCTACCGGGTGCTCAGGTTTGGCACATCACAGATCTGGTTGACAGATTACTGGGAGGGGCTGGGGAAGACCCAGCTGTCTTGGTGCAGGTTGGCACCAATGACAAAGTCAGAGGCAGATGGAGTGTCCTAAAGAACGATTTTAAATTGGGGAAAAGGACCTCCAAGGTAGTATTTTCAGGAATACTACCGGTACATCAAGCCACACCAGAAAGGCAGAGGGAGATTAGAGAAGTAAACAAGTGGCTGAAGAGCTGGTGTAGTAAGGAGGGGTTTGGGTTCCTGAAGGACTGGGCCAACTTCTCTTTTGATAACCGGTACTATAGAAGGGACGGACTGCACCTAAATGAGGAGGGTGCAGATCAGCTGGGAATGAAGATGGCCAAAAAGTTAGAGGGGTTTTTAAACTAGGCGATGGGGGGGGGGGGGGGGGGGGGGTCCAGAGGTAGAGATAGTCAGTGCAGAACATATTCTGGTAGGTTGACCAAAGCACAAAAACCCAAGGTAAGTATAGTAGCAAGTCCTATTTGCAATCTCGAAACACCCAATAAGAGGATAATATGCGTCTAAACTACGTGGCACGTTCACCAATGCCAGGAGCCTGGCGGACAAGATGAGTGAACTAGAGATACTGTTGTAGGAGGATTTGGATTTTGTGGGAATTTCAGAGACCTGGTTCAACAGCTCTCATGATTGGCTGGCAAACATTCAAGGGTATACCATTTATCGCAAGGATAGAGAGGGTCAAAAAGGGGGAGGGGTATTATGCCTATATATCAAAAATAATGTAAAAGTGAATTTGAGAGATGACATCACTAAGGGAGCTAGGGAGGAGGTGGAATCCTTATGGGTAGAGCTCCAAAGGGATGAAGCTAAGGGGAAAATAATACTGGGAGTATGCTATAGGCCCCCTAACCTGAGGGAAGAAGGGGAGACAGATCTCCTATCACAATTTGGATTAGCAGCAAGGATGGGAAGTGTTATCATAATGGGGGATTTTAACTATTCAGACATAGACTGGGCGGAGGGAACCGCACATTCATCTAAGGCTCGCCAGTTCCTAAATGTCTTGCAGGACAATTTTATGGGTCAGATGGTAGACGCACCAACTAGACCAATCGTTACTGGATCTACTGATTACCAACAATACAGACCTGATCACGGAAGTGGAAATACGGGGCAATTTAGGTAACAGCGATCACAGGTCAATTGGCTTCATTATAAATGACACAAATGGGAAACATAAGGGGAATACAAAGACACTGAATTTCAGAAGAGCCACCTTCCCTAAACTACGAGCCTTTGCTAGAAGGCATAAATTGGGATAAAATCTTAGGAACAAAGAACACGGAGGAGAGATGGGTTTGCTTTAAGAGCATATTAAATAAGGGCATTAGCCAATGCATCCCATTGGGTAATAAATTTAAAGAATGCAAGAAGAAATGTAAGGGTGCAATAAGAACAGCTAAGATAGAACATGAAAGACACATAGCGGAGGAGAGCAAAAAAAATCCCAAGAAATTCTTTATGTATGTAAACAGTAAAAAAAGGGAGGACAGACCATATTGGTCCCACAAAGAATGAGGAAGGACATCTGGTTACAAAGGATGGGGAGATGGCTAAGTTATTGAATTTATTCTTCTCCTCAGTCTTCACAAGGGAATCGGGGGGCTTCAGTATCCAAAACTGCAGTGTTTTATCCTCATGACACATCACAGGAGGCACCTCCATGGTTAACAGAGGACAGAATTAAAATTAGACTTGGAAAACGTAACATTTATAAATCACCGGGACCAGATGGCTTGCACCCGAGGGTACTTAGGGGCCATTGTTCCTAATTTTTACTCACAGTCTACTGACTGGAATGGTACCAGCTGATTGGAGAAAAGCCAATGTAGCACCATTATTTAAAAAGGGCCCAAAATACATGCCTGGGAATTACAGACCAGTTAGCCTAACATCAATAGTATGTAAACTCTTGGAGGGGATGATAAGGGACTACATACAAGATTTTAGTAATGAGAATGGTATCATTAGCAGTAATCAGCATTGATTCATGAAGAATCGTTCTTGCCAAACCAATCTATTAACCTTCTATGAGGAGGTGAGTTGCCATCTAGATAAAGGAAGGCCCGTAGGCGTGGTGTATCTGGATTTTGCAAACGCATTTGACACAATTCCCCATAAACGTTTACTGTACAAAATAAGGTCCATTGGCATGGACCATAGGGTGAGTACATGGATTGAAAACTGGCTACAAGGACGAGTTCAGAGGGTGGTGATAAATGGGGAGTGCTCGGAATGGTCAGGGGTGGGTAGTGGGGTCCCCCAGGGTTCTGTGCTGGGACCAATCCTATTTAATTTGTTCATAAACGACTTGGAGGATGGGGTAAACAGTTTAATCTCTGTATTTGCGGACGATACTAAGCTTAGCAGGGCAATAACTTCTCTGCAGGATGTGGAAACCTTGCAAAAAGATCTGAACAAATGAATGGGGTGGGCAACTACATGGCATATGAGGTTCAATGTAGAAAAATGTAAAATAATTATTTTGGGTGGCAAAAATATGAATGCAATCTATACACTGGGGGGAGAACCTCTGGGGGAATCTAGGATGGAAAAGGACCTGGGGGTCCTAGTAGATGATAGGCTCAGCAATGGCATGCAATGCCAAGCTGCTGCTAACAAAGCAAACAGAATATTGGCATGCATTAAAAAGGGGATCAACTCCAGAGATAAAATGATAATTCTCCCGCTCTACAAGACTCTGGTCCAGCAACATCTAAAGTATGCTGTCCAGTTCTGGTCACCAGTCCTCAGGAAGGATGTACTGGAAATGGAGCAAGTACAAAATAGGGCAACAAAGCTAATAAATGGTCTAGAAGATATTAGTTATGAGGAAAGGTTGCGAGCACTGAAATTATTCTCTCTGGAGAAGAGACGCTTGAGAGGGGATATGATTTTTAATATACAAATACCATACTGGTGACAACACAATAGGGATAAAACTTTTTCGCAGAAGGGAGTTTAACAAGACTCGTAGCCACTCATTAAAATTAGAAGAAAAGAGGTTTAACCTTAAACTACGTAGAGGGTTCTTCACTGTAAGAGCAGCAAGGATGTGGAATTCCCTTCCACAGGTGGTGGTCTCAGCGGGGAGCATCGATAGTTTCAAGAAACTATAAGATAAGCACCTGAACGACTGCAACATACAGGGATATACAATGTAATACTGACATATAATCACACACATGGGTTGGACTTGTGTCTTTTTTTAACCTCACCTACTATCTATGTAATCTAGTAAAATTCCCCAACAATTTGCTGCTGCTGCTTCCTGTGATCCTCTAGTGATGAATGAATAATTCATTATTTCCTCACTTGTAAAAGGAAGGGAAGGGCTCTCCAATGTAAACAACAGTCTATTTCCATATTTGTTCTCTGTAATTGGTCATCACAGTGATCACATGGTACAGAGTCGTTTGGATGGGCTCTGTACAGTGTATCTGAATCATCTCAAGCTCACAGTGGTTAATGGGCTCACTGGCCACCTATGCATTATTTCTGGAGTGACCTTTATGAACTGCACTCCAGAAATAGATGTTCGCCTCCCTGCCATTTTTTACAATGTGGCAGTAGAAAGGTGGTTAAAGTTATAACTACGGTAACTTTAACTTTTTCAACAGAACAAGCTCTCTTGCAGATCTATCAGTTAAGGGGTTGATATAAACCATTTAACACTCACAGGGGTGCTTGCAATGATCAAGCTGAGGAAAAGGAAGGTCCTTTGAAAAGTGTCCTGTGACCATGGACTACACCATCCATCGGCCAATAATTCTGGGAGTAAGGAAACCGAGGCACATCATGCAAGCCAGGTAGTCAAAGCAGCCTTTCATCCAGCTACCAGTGGCACAGCGATCCTGAGACCTGAGTCATCCATCTATCCAGCTGCATGTGTATAAGACAGTACCGTCACTACAGGCTCATCCTCCCCCTGGTTTTTATATGTGTGCTATTCATAAATTTTTGTGAGTATACTTCTTTTAATTATTTTTTATAAAAAAATTTTGGAACTCACCACACTAGAGTGGTCCCGCTGACCCCCCCCCCCTTTTTTTCACAATTGGAGTCTCTCCTTCTTGTTGACAGTGGCACCCCTAGTCTGTCAGTTTCCCTTGTCCAGTTATAGGGTTACCAGCTCACTAGCCCACGCTATTCTCATTGGTTGTTACTTTTGTTTATTGTAGGTTACGTTAATATTTTCTATTTATTTATAATAATATCATCTGTGCTTTAATTAATTTTGAGTGGTTGAGTGCTGTTAGCCAAGCGCATGCATTGTTTTTAGCTTTGAGCTTTTGCAGTCCAAATACTTTGGACCTCTTCAGCAGCACCCAATGAACCCTCAAAAGCAAGGTACAAAATATGCATATTTGGACTCCTAGCTCCGAAGCTTGCCATTTTCAAAGGGAGGAGTAGACTTTGTTGGCTATCAAGGCTTAAAATGGTGGTAAAGACTTTACGTTTTTTACCTTACTGCATTCAAACAATAAATATTTGTTCACTTCAGTGCAGGGAGGGGGCATTTTGTTCCCATCCATAAACAAATGAATGCTTTCTCCAGTAGTGCTATTTAGCCGTTCTTGTAAAAAATTCAATAAAATAACAAAAAATGGCATATGTTCAGAAAAAAAGAACAAATGACTTTTGGCAGAGCACAGAAAACGCCTGAAGTTCTACAACAGTCAGGAAATCTCTAAAAAGGGAAATAAATGAACTCTGACTTCGAAGTATTTATTTTTTGCTAAAACAGATCTGTATCAAGTTGTGTTCCAGAGGACCCTAACTTCTTTTTTTTTTTTTTTTTGGAAAATAAGATGTCACTCATAGAACTTCCTGCACTTCTTTCATTTAAATAATTTGCTGTACTCACAAATATAATAAATGCTGCTCCATGGTTTTGCAGCATAAGTATTTTTTTCCGCCAGATTTTATTTGAAAAAGTTTTAGAAATATAAACAAATACACAAAATAAACAAAATACAATATAAAAAATAAAAACACATAGACCATACCTAAATGCCAACGCAACAACGTAGCATAAGTGTTACTGACAATAATGTGAGTTCTAGTTGAATTTAAAATCTCAAAGTGAACCTGACAAGGATCTCCATGGTTGTATTAATAGATATTGATTAATACAGTGACATTGCCTTCTGTAGTACTGTTCATCTGATACAGAAAGGATAAAACAAACAAACAATACATTTCCAGTGAAGAGCACAGACAAAGAGATAGCAAAACATACAACAGAAAAATATACTCACCAGCCGCTTTATAAGGTACACCTGTTCAATTGCTTGGTAAAACAAATTGCTAATTGGCCAATCACATGGCAGCAACTCAATGCATTTAGGCATCTAGACGTGGTGAAGATTTGCTGAAGTTCAAACTGAGCATCAGAATTGGGAAGAAAGGGTGTTTAAGTGACTTTGAACCTGGCATGGTTGTTGGTGCCAGACGGGGCTGCTCTGAGTATTTCAAAAACTGCTGATCTACTGGGATTTTCACACACAACCATCTCTAGGGTTTACAGAGAATGGTTCGAAAAAGAGAAAATATCCAGTGAATATCCTTAAACTACATGACAGCATGGATCCATCCTGCCTTGTATCAACAGTTCAGGTTGGGGGTGTAATGGTGTGGGGGATATTTTCTTCGCACATATTTGGCCTCTTAGTACCAATTAAGCAGCGTTTAAACGCCACGGCCTACCTGAGTATTGTTGCTGTCCATCCCTTTATGACTACAGTGTACTTATCTTCTGATGGCTCCTTCCAGCAGGATAATGCACCATGTCACAAAGATCAAATCATCTCACCACTGGTTTCCTGAACAGGACAATGAGGTCACTGTACACCAATGGCCTCCACAGTCACCAGATCTCAATCCAATAGAGCATTGGCCATGTTTTAGGAATCTCTCTTAGATAAAATAGCTGTCCAAAATACCAAGCCATTGACTCTGATTTAAAGCACCTGTACAAGATAAACCTGCAAACATGGCCTGTTGGGGGTACTTGAGGACTGAGGTTGAAAACCACTTCAATAAAGCACCTTTGGGATGTGGTGGACCGGGAGATTCGTATCATGGATGTGCAGCCGACAAATCTGCAGCACCTGCGTGATGCTATCATGTCAATATGGACCAAAATCTCTGAGAAATGTTTCCAACACCTTGTTGAATCTATGCCACGGAGAATTAAGGCAGTTCTGAAGGCAAAAGGGGGTCCAACCCAGTACTAGCAAAGTATACCTAATAAAGTAGCCGGTAAGTGTATGTCACCTGCACACATTACAGTTTTTGACAATTTCCAGAGCTTTATTTAAACAGAGCAATCACATTTTAAATTATTATGATGTTTTTGAGCTTTGCAGGACCCCTCATCAGGCTTCTGTGATAACAACTAGCTACAACAATAATGATGAGCAATATACAGCCCTGAATTTATCTTGAATGTCTGTAAAATATTTTGCTGTTACTGTCTGAATCTGTAGCTCCTTTTCATTGTCAGTCTCTGCCCGCGATTCAAAATGCTGTAGTGTAAATGCAAAAAGCCTGAAGGTGAAGAAGAATCATTCTGACCAGAAGAGAGCTCCCGGATCTTTCTCAGGGTAAGTAGCATGTTGGTTATGTGAAGTGTCACTTTATGTAAGTGTCATGGATTTAGCCCTGCAGCTGTATGCATTTCCAGCTGTGGATCAGCCTACGTGTCAGAATACATTGAAAGTGCACAATGAAGCAACCAAACACAGTAGGAAAAAAAGACTCTTTAGTGGTATTAGGCTGGGATCACACTAGTGCGAATTGGCTGTGGATTCACTGCATCCAATTCGCAATAGCAGATGCTTGTGACTGGCTCTCTGTGGAGCCGATTCACATATCTCCGCTGTGGCTGCGGTGCGAATTTGCACCGGGTCCTGTGTGTCTTTTGGTCTGTTTCCGGTCCGCATTCAGACAAAAATTCAGGCTGAAATCGGACCTGAAATGGTGAACAGGAAAGCACCGGACCCCTTGCTGTCAGCCACATGTGGCTTAGATGTGAACCCAGCCTTAGTAAGGATTAGCTGTTTATTTTTTATTTAATTTAATTTAATATCGATTTTTTTTTTTCAAATATACAAAAATAGTGTGTATATACATGTGCAGACGCATTTGGTTCAAAGTAAGGATGTATGCTATAGCCAGCTAGTTATATATAGATCCCATGGATGCATTGTCGAACAGGTATAAAGGATTAGGAGGTGAGTGTATAGATCTAGGAATACATTTGGAGGGAGGTAGGGTATATAGCTATAAAAAGATGGAAGCTTCTGCCATCACTGTTAGGCCCCTTTCACACCGGGGTGGGGAGCCGCGGTGACGGTAAAGCAGCGCTATATTTAGCGCTGCTTTACCGTCGTTTTAACCGCGGTATTCGGCCGCTCGCGGTGCGGTTTTAACCCCCGCGAGCGGCCGAAAAGGGGTTAAACACCCCCCGCAGAGTGCCGCCGTAGCGGCGCTTTGCGGCGGTATTGCCGCGGTTTCACCGCGGTGTCCCATTCTATTCAATGGGAAGGAGCGGTATAGGAGCGGTGAACACACCGCTCCTATCCCGCTCCAAAGATGCTGCTAGCAGGACTTTTTTTGTCATCCTGCTAGCGCACCGCTCCAGTGTGAAAGCCCGCCGGCTTTCACACTGGAGTTAAAGGGGCAGGATTTTTTCATGCGGTGAACAGGCGCTATTTTTAGCGCTGCACCGCATGAAAAACGCCCCGGTGTGAAAGGGGCCTTAGGCATTTACTGGTAAACATATACAGTGCCTTGAAAAAGTATTCATATCCCTTGAAATTTTCCACATTTTGTCATGTTAAAACCGAAAATGTAAATGTATTTTATTGGGATTTTATGTGATGGATCAACACAAAGTGGCACATAATTGTGAAGTGTTAGGAAACCGATAAATGGTGTTCAAATTTTTTTTACAAATAAATATGTGAAAACTCTTTACTTTGATACCCCTAACTAAGATCTAGTGGAATCAATTGCCTTCAGAAATCACCTAATTGGTAAATGGAGTCCACCTGTGTGTAATTTAATCTCAGTATAAATACAGCTGTTCTGTGAGGCCCTCAGAGGTTTGTTAGAGAACCTTAGTGAACAAACAGCATCCTAGGGCAAGGAACACACCAGACAGGTCAGGGATAAAGTTGTGGAGAAATTTTAAGCAGGGTTAGGTTATATAAAAACATCCGGGGGCGCATGCGCGGCTTCCGGCATGGCGGACGTGTTCTAAGAAAGCTCCGGGACCCGTCGGCTCTCCGAGACTAGTGATGAACGAACTTCTGACGGGACGTTTCGCGAACGCAATCCGCGAACGTTCCCAAATGTTCACGAACCGCAGGTTCCCATTGACCCCATTGACTTTAATGGCAGGCGAACCTTAAAGACCTCCAGGTCATATTTTCAGCCACAAAATACTTACTAGCTGTGCACACATAGTCGCACAACATGGACACTGACATACCAGAAGTATTAAGTGAATCTGGGATCGATAACGACAAGCATTCTTTTTTTATTTGTGAAATTTTGTCAATTGAAGGCTATGAAGGAGAGGCAAGGTCAGGCCAGGCTATGAAGGGGGTGCAGGAGATAATCAGTGCCACAGTCAGGGCAGCGCAGTCCTGTGCCAGTGTCCCAGTGTGCCAACCTGTGCTTGAGCCCCTGACCCCTCCCTCTGCCCGGCCCTTACCCCCACCTATGCAGGGCTCCAGTGCGGTGGTCCGGAGGTGCCAGTCCAGTGCTGATCCTCAGCCATGGTGCTGGCACTGCCTGCTGATTGGCTTCTCCGCTGCTATCTCCCTCACTGACACCAGCACCACGATAGAGACTGAGCACTGACACCAGCACCGAGATAGAGAGCACTGACACCAGCACCGAGATAGAGAGCAATCGAACGCACCTTCTGCAACTTCCCACTTTGGCTCAAGCCTGTTGCTCCTGCCCTACCCCTACCACCCCTGCAGAAGGGCCTGCCTCTTCCTCTGCCTGTCATTTTTTAAATGACCCTATGAAAAAAGTCTCTAGAGAAGTGCAGTATATGTGGAAGAAGGTATATAACACCCCGCTTCAATCTGTCGTTTTGGGGGGCCACTGGTCTATCACACCAGTTATAATACTTTTTTCTAATTGCGTTTGTCACTCTTTGTAGTATCGCTGCAGAACCGCTCAGCAGTCACAATGCTGCACAGTAGAAATGCACTATACTATGCTTTCTATATTTGAAAGTATTTTATACGTGTATTACACCCCTATATACTGCACACCAAAGAGTACACCTATACCAGTCCTTAAAAGGACTTTTGTGGACCTAATAGTAGATAGCTAGTGAATTACAAACTGTCCCTCCCTGCTTCAAACAGCAAACTCTATCCCTACACTAAGAAAAGACAGCTGCAGAATCGGCACTGCAGTGCACTATAATATGCTTTCTATATTTGAAAGAAAGTATATTATAAGTGTATTACAACCCTATATACTGTACACCTATACCAGTCCTTAAAAGGACTTTTGTGGACCTAATAGTAGCTAGCTAGTGAATTACAGACTGTCCCTGCTCCAAACAGCAAACTGTCCCTAGACTCCCTACACTGAGAAAAGAGCTGCAGAATCGGTCAGCACTGCAGTGCACTATAATATGCTTTCTATATTTGAAAGAAAGTATATTATAAGTGTATTACAACCCTATATAGTGTACACCTATACCAGTCCTTAGAATGAATTTTGTGGACCTAATAGTAGCTAGCTAGTGAATTACAGACTGTCCCTGCTCCAAACAGCAAACTGTCCCTACACTGAGAAAAGAGCTGCAGAATCGGTCAGCACCGCCATGCACTATAATATGCTTTCTATATTTGAAAGAAAGTATATTATAAGTGTATTACAACCCTACATACTGTACACCTATACCAGTCCTTAAAAGGAATTTTGTGGACCTAATAATAATAGCTAGTGATTACAGACTGACTGTCCCTGCTCCACACAACGTCCTTTCCCTACTATTTATAAGGTAGGGGGTATGTCCATGTGCTGAAATGTCTCAATTGGCTGTCCTGTACCCCATGATTGATGTGTCATGGGTCAAAGTTCTTCACAATGTAAACGAATATGGCCGCCGCGAACAGCGCCATAAGTCCGCCGGTTTGGCTAATTGCGAACGAGCAAAGTTCGCAGCGAACCGACCGCCGGGCGAACCGCAAGGCCATCTCTATGCGAGACCTCCGCATCACTACATCAGCCTGATTCAGCATTGGGGGTAAGCCTGATCTACTCCTCCACTCAGTTGGCCCCCAATGGGAAAAGTTGGCCAGCAGCAACACAGCTATTGTCTGCTATTCAGGCCGCAAACGGGAACGGCTATGGACCGTTATATTACTAGGCCTCAATCCTCGGCCTCGAGTTCTCCTGCAGACCCCTTCGCCACGATGGACCCACTTCTAGGGACAGAAGAAGCAGGGAATACTGCTGCTGCTATCTTAAGGGTACCCTGCACAGACAACCCTGACCCCAGACATACTAGAGGTGAAGTTGCAGAACTTACTCCTTCAAATCACCCACACCATAGCTGGGGAGGTGGGCAAGATCTCATTGGAACTAAGGGGAGAAATCACCCAAATAGGAAAACGCACAGACGCCTTAGAAAACAAATTTGATGAGATGGTGAACTATGTCCAAGTATTGGAGGAAGAAAATCATTCCCTTAAACATTCGATCTCCCAATTGCAGCTCCAGCAGGAGGACTTAGAGAACAGGGAGAGATAACAAAACCTACGTTTCAGAGGGATCCCTGAAACAGTGGGTGTGTCACAGGTACTCACCCGGGCCGAGATGCTGAGAGCTGCTCCCCTTGCGACTAGGTGCACGATGCCCCTGGAATGGGTACAGGAGGCACCGGGCTCAAAGATGCACGGGTTGCCAGCAGGTGGGTTGCAGGTGGTGTGCAGTAAGGCTGTTGACCGTGTGTAGTTGAAGCTGCACTGGAAGTAGACACCTGGCAGGACCAACACAAGGCAGAGGCTGTAGAGGAACCAGGTCACACACTGGGAGGTAGTCCTGGGGTGCATAAGTGGGTGAACCACGTAATAGGAAGTCCAGGAAGCCAGGCCGAGGGTCAAACACAGGTAAGCAAGCAGAAGGATATCCAAGAGGCAAGCCAAGGGATCAAACACTGATAAGTAACAGAAGAATGTCCAGGAGGCAGGCCGAGGGTTAAACACAGGTAATCAGGCAGAAGGATATCCAAGAGGCAAGCCAAGGAATCAAACACTGGTAAGTAGCAGAAGAATGTCCAGGAGGCAGGCCGAGGGTCAAACACAGGTAATCAGGCAGAAGGATATCCAAGAGGCAAGCCAAGGGATCAAACACTGGTAAGTAGCAGAAGAATGTCCAGGAGGCAGGCCGAGGGTCAAACACAGGTAATCAGGCAGAAGGGTATCCAAGAGGCAGGCCAAGGGGTCAAACACTGGTAAGTAGCAGAAGAATGTCCAGGAGGCAGGCCGAGGGTCAAACACAGGTAATCAGGAAGAAGGATATCCAAGAGGCAGGCCAAGGGGTCAAACACTGGTAAGTAGGAGCGGTGGTCAGAAGAGGTCCGGGTCAAGCACAGGTAATCAGGCAGGTACAAGGAACAGGATACAGGATACAGGAGCCAGTTACTCAGGAAGTAGAGACAACAAACCAGCAATTTCTGAAGGGAAGGAGAAGGCCTTTTATAGGCCAGGTAAGTGGTCAGGTGGTGTATCTGGGCAGGTGCGCATGCGCACCCGCTTACTGACAGAGCCGCGCACAGACGTGCGCCGCGCTGGATAAGCCAGGACACATACCCGAGCGCCGTGAACCCGCGCATGCGCACCCGCTGCCCCGCGTACCTGTGTGCGCTGCTGAACAGCTCTGCCGCGCGTGCGTACCCTAGGGAACCGGCGCTGAAGCGCGATATTTCTCTGACAGTGTGATAACACACTGCATCCATACCTTTTAGGCCTATTTAATTCACTGGTCCCTGCAGTAGTGGATATAGACTGGCGACTTGATCATGCACATCGTTCGCTGGGCCCAAAACCCCCACCGGGAGCCAGACCCAGGGATGTCAATGTGCCGTTCCACTACTATGATAGTAAGGAGGCCCTGGCTGTAGCCACACGCAACAAATCCCAGATTGCATACAAGGGCGCAAAAATTCTGATTTTCAGTGATTTATCTCCCACCACCTTCTCCAAACAAAGAAACCCTTCGCCCTATTACCACCCACCTGCAACAGCACCGTGTCCCCTATTACTGGGGGTTCCCCTTTTTGTTTTATTGTCTCCAAAGAGGGCACACAATACAGTTTCCGAGATCTTCAGGAAGGAGATGCCTTCATTAAAGCCTTGAATCTTCCTCCACTACCTGATGAAGAATTGCTCCCCCCACCTTGCATCAAATCGCCCTAACCCCTCTACCCCCAGCCGCGTCTGGCCCCCTGTTAAGCCCCATACACACGGTCGGATTTTCCGATGGATTCTGTCCTATCGGACAATGTTGTCGGAAATTCGGACCGTGTGTAGGCACCATCGGACAGTTTCCATCGGATTGTCCGACGGACAAAGTCCTATCTCCTGCTGGATAGATTTTTCGACAACAA
This sequence comes from Lithobates sylvaticus, assembly GCA_028564925.1. Lineage (NCBI taxonomy): Eukaryota > Metazoa > Chordata > Amphibia > Anura > Ranidae > Lithobates > Lithobates sylvaticus. Next base: position 159,396,687 of record CM053036.1, on the reverse strand, counting down.
AGTCCGATCACACCAAATCCGATCGTGTGTATCGAATTCCGACGGACAAAGTGCCACGCATGCTCAGATCACATTACAAGACCAAAGCTATTGGCTACTAGCCTCTACGTAGTCCCGTCGTACGCAACAAACGTCACCACGTTCAGAATGATCGGATTTTCCGACAACTTTGTCCGACAGTGTGTATGCAACACCAGTGTCGGACTAAATCCGTCGGACAAAATCCGATGGATTTGGTGGTCGGATTTTCCGACCGTGTGTATGGGGCTTTAGGAGTCAGGCAAAGAGACTTATCTCTACTCCTCAATGACCCCGATCCTCCAAGCAACCCCCTTGATTTGCCTGCAACCCTCTTCATTTTGGATCCTATCTTATCCTCTATTAGTAGGATACCTTGTGTTGTGGACTGGCCATCAGGTTTTTGAGTTACCTCAATTTTTACTGGTAAATGTCCACATCCCCATGGGGTTCTGCCGTTATGTTTGTTTACTACAAGTTTTTTATTACTAACATTTATTTCAAGACATGCTCAAAAGGAGAGAGGATGGCTCCCATCTATTCTTGTCCCATGCTGGTGGCCCTAATGTGTCCCTACCAGGCTCTTGGACATTGCCAAGACCTCCTAAGACGCGGATGCCTCTCAGGGCTTTAACCATTGTTTTTTTTTGTTTTTTTGTCTTTTACTTTTTTGTCCTATTTTTTGTTTAACCATTGCTATGTCTGTTTGCATATGTGGGTGAGTCCATTATGTTCTACATGACTATAGCATTGTTATTGCAATACTTTTCGTATTCTCTTTTTTGCTTTCCACGGCTAAATAAGCTACTGAACTTGTTCTATCACCATGGCTCTACAGATTCTGTCTTATAATGTAAAGGGCCTGAACTCTATTCAGAAGTGATGGATGGCACTGAAGGAGTTCAGGGCCTCGGGTGCAGATGTGGTCATGATCCAGGAGACACATTTCCATGCTGGGGGTCACTGAAATTCACCTCCATATTTTTTCCTGTTTCTTACCTTGCCTCAGACTACACAGGGAAGGCAGGGGTTGCTATTTTAATTAAGAAATCCTGCCCTATTAAGGTCAAAACTACTTTTGCTGATCCTCATGGGAGGTTCCTTCTCCTGGATTGTGACTACATGTCTTCTTCATTTACCCTGGTTAATATATATTCCCCCAATTATGGCCAAATTGACTTCCTCAACAAAGTTTGAGTCCCCACGCTATCATTCTCAACCCTTCATGATTGTTGGGGGAATTTTAATATGTTTATTTCCCCCACTAGAGATAGACAAAAAAAATAAAATTTAATAAAAATATCCCAAGCTTTGAACATCTCACGAAGCACTGTTGAATCCATCATCCGAAAATGGAAACTGCATACCAAGACATGGCCGTCCACCTAAACTGACAGGTCGGGCAAGGAGAGCATTAATTAGAGAAGCAGCTAAGAGGCCCATGATGACTCTGGAGGAACTGCAGAGATCCACAGCTCAGGTGGGAGAATCTGTCCACAGGACAGCTATTAGTCGTGCACTCCACAAATCTGGCCTTTATGGAAGAGTGGCAAGAAGAAAGCCATTGTTGAAAGAAAGCTATAAGAAGTCCCGGAAGAAGGTGCTCAGATGAGACCAAAATGGAACTTTTTGGCCTAAAAGCAAAACATTATGTGTGGCGGAAACTGACACTGCACATCACTCTGAACACACCATTGTGAAACCTGGTGGTGGCAAAATCATGTTGTGGGGATGCTTTGCTTCAACAGGGACAGGGAAGCTGGTCAGAGTTGATGGGAAGATGGGTGGAGCAAAATACAGGGCAATCTTAGATGTCTGCAAAAGACTTCAGACTGGGGCAGAAGTTCACCTACCAGCAGGATAACGACCCTAAACATACAGCCAAAGCTACAACGGAATGGTTTAGATCAGGGGTGCCCAACCAGTGGCCCGGGGGCCACATGTGGCCCGCGGAGCACTCTGATGTGGCCCTTGACCTCCTACTCTAAGATGGCAGGTTGGCAAGCCCAGATCACGAGTTGCCGACCTGCCATCCTAGAGCAGCAGTTTTGTGAATGAAGCCGCTGGTAGTGGAAGCAAGTGGCTGCGGAGCAGAGCCACATAAGCCAATGCTTCCTGTATAGCGCCGGCTCCTGTCACAGGTGGAGTGATACCAAATGCACCTGGGACAGCAACAGCCAGAATACCAGAATGGAAGACGGTTATTAAAGGTAAGTTTACTACTAAATTCACAGTATATATGGATATATCTGTTTTGCAGTGGTTACTGGGCTGCTTTCAAACTGATCCGCAGGTGCAGTGCAGCTGCGGGTTACCTGCATTGAGCCATAGACTTCTGTTATTACCTGTGGGTTTGTTGCGCTTACAGAAAGTGCGCCACACCTGCAGGATATAATAGAAGTTTACAGCAAAGTGCAGCTAACCCGCAGAAAATCCACAGGTTCACTGCGCTGCACCCGGGGTTTGGGCAAATCGCAGCGCATCAGCTTGAAAGCAGCCTTAGGCCCCTTTCACATGACTGGTCCGACCCAATCAGACTTACTATTCACCTCTATGGAGCAGCAGATGTAAACGGACTTGTGCCTGTTTACACCCGCCTACCTAAAAAAAAAAATAGAAAGGGATCTGCCCCTTCCGTCTGGGCGAATCGTATTGGATCAGAGGGCCCATAGAGACTTGTGCCTGTTTACACCCGCCTACCTAAAAAAAAAAATAGAAAGGGATCTGCCCCTTCCGTCTGGGCGAATCGTATTGGATCAGAGGGCCCATAGAGTAGAGTGGGCTGTGTCCATGGACATGGACCTGGACCTGTCATCCCCCCGCTCCACTCATTGTGGCCCACGACCAGTTACCAATTCGCTTAAGTGGCCCTCGCTCTTCAAAAGGTTGGGCACCCCTGGTTTAGATCAAAGCATATTCATGTGTTAGACCCCATACACACTATTAGATTTTCTGCATATTTTTGTCTTCAGATTTACTAAAACCATATAATATGAGGTCAAACCTTAAGAGTTTTGATTTGTATGCTATCAGGCAGGCCCTTGCACTACATGGTTTTGGTAAATCTGAAGAGAAAAATCTGCAGAAAATCTAATAGTGTGTATAGGGCATTAGAATGGCCCAGTCAAAGTCCAGACCTAAATCCAATTGAGATCCTGTGGCAAGACTTGAAAATTGCTGTTCACAGATGCTCTCCATACAATTTGACAGAGCTTGAGCTATTTTGCAAAGAAGAATGCGCAAAAATGTCACTCTCTAGATGTGCAAAGCTGGTAAAGACATTGCCAAAGAGACTTTCAGCTTTAATTGCAGTGAAAGGTGGTTCTACAATGTATTGATCAGGGAGGCTGAATACAAATGCACGCCACATTTTTCACATATTTTCGTTGTAAAAAATGTTGAAAACCATTTATCATTTTCCTTACAATTCACAATTATGTGCCACTTTGTGTTGGTCTATCACATAAAATCCCAATAAAATACATTTGCATTTTTGGTTGTAACATGAAAAAATGTGGAAAATGTCAATGGGTATGAATACTTTTTCAAGGCACTGTAGAGCTGTCTGTATTGCTGCACAAACATAATAGACCTTCGCAATCTCTCTGTGTAAGGTAGGCCATAGACAAGTAAAGATGACGACTTATTAGGTGAAACGCGTCGGATGGACCCACTTACACACCGCTCATGTACCTGTACTCATGAGAAGCTTTAGATGACCTTTTACCATGTGAGTCTACCATTTTACTACAATAAATAATATTTTTAAACGGTATCATGCTCCATCTGTTTTGCATGGCCTGTGGATACCGAGCCTCTGCCCTCACCAAGGAATATGATATTTAACCTTTAACCCACTTGATGTCTGTGAATGTCCAAGTTAAGCCATTGACTGGATCCAGGATCAGCTGTACCCATCCAGTTTGCTGACCATTAAGCCTTTGAAGACTTGAGTGGTATATGCCCCTTCAAGTCATTGACATCCGATAAGCCTCCTCTCTTAACCGTGGTGGTGCCTTCAATCACATTGTCTCCATTTGGAATTTTACACCTGGGTTGCATGTTCCTGTCTGAGTTTTTTTTGGATTATGCCTTACAATCTTGGACTTGACATATGTCTTTATTTTCTTTGTGACAATTGAATGCACTTTGATATTTGTATCTGTTTATGGTTGTATATATATTTTTACACTCCAGTTAGCACTTTCACTTAGTGGTAATTCACTATTTGATCATCTTCATTGATAAACCACTTACCTGATAGAATATTAGCGCTACACATTTTTTATCTATTTACATTGCTTTTTGTCTACAGCTGTGTTGGCAGCCATTATTCTTATATATTAATTTAGTCACAGCGCGGTATATAATTTTTCATAGACAAGTAAAAAAAAAAAAAAAACAATCCGTCAAACAAAAATTGAAATTGTTGTTTGTTTTTTCACAATTGCGCCATTCACCTGGGAAGTGATGCAATGTATATTGACCTCTTGTCTTGACATAATAACAGTATACTTGGTTTATAATGTTAAATAGGTTTGCTTCACACACTTCCAGCCCCCTCTGTATGGATTCTTTGTTGTGATTACAAGGCTGCAATGCACAAAATGTTGAATTTGCTTGTCCCCTACAGCCAGCTCTGGCTGCAGGAAATTTTTTATTTCCTATTGTAGAAAAACACACATACTACACTATAGTCATTAAATTAAGATATGGCAGGACGTTTTTGACAGAGAACCCTCTTTTTGGCACATTTCATTTATTTTTTATTTTTTAAATGATAACCCTACAAACGATTAGAAAATCATTCATTCTGATAAAAAATTCCAACATGTTCGATCGGTCACTTTTCTATCGCTGCACAAAAATCATTGCTATGGGTACACTACGTATTTGAAAATTGACAATCGTTCTTTCGACATTAAATTTTTTTTGTTTTTTTTTACTCATGTATGGCCTGCTTAACCGCTTCAATACAGGGCTTTTAAACACCCTTCCTTACCAGAGCACTTTTTGCGATTCGGCACTGCGTCGCTTTAACTAACAATTGCGCGGTCGTGCGACGTTACACCCAAACAAAATTGACGTCCTTTTTTTCCCACAAATAGAGCTTTCTTTTGGTGGTATTTGATCACCTCTGCGGTTTTTATTTTTTGCGCTATAAACAAAAGAAGAGCGACAATTTTGAAAAAAAAACACAATATTTTTTACTTTTTGCTATAATAAATATCCAATTTTTTAAAAAAAAAAAACAATTTTTTTCCTCAGTTTAGGCCGATACGTATTCTTCTACATATTTTTGGTAAAAAAAAATCGCAATAAGCGTATATTGATTGGTTTGCGCAAAAGTTATAGCGTCTACAAAATAGGGGATAGATTTATTGAATTTTTTTTTTTTTTTTTACTAGTAATGGCGGCGATCTGCGATTTTTTTTTTGGACACTTTGGACACTTCGTTGCTATAAAATTGCAATGATTACTGTGTAAATGTGACTGGCAGGGAAGGGGTTAACTCTAGGGGGCGCTGCAGGGGTTAATATGTTCCCTAATAGGAGTGATTCTAACTGTGGGGGGAGGGGACTCAAGGGGAGGAGACCGATCATGGGTTCCTCCGTACTGGGATCACATGATCGGTCTCCTCTGCACTGACAGGACGTGGAGCTGTGTGTTTACACACACAGCTCCACGGTCCTGCACGGTCCCGTTGTTTTAACGGGCAATCGCGGGTGCCCGGCGGACATCGCGGCCGCCGGGCACTCGCACTGTGTCCCGAGCGATGCCGCGGGCGTGCGCGCGCGCCCCCCAGGCTGCCGGGAATGCGAGGACGTCATATGACGCCCACCCAACATTTAAGAGGTGCAATGGATAAACAAATCCGGGTATGGTGGGACATCCTAACCTTAGAAAAATATAGGGATGCCAAAATAACCCCGAGAAGACTCAGATGGGATCTGGGACCGAATGATGGTTTGATGGATGATCACCTATCCAAAGCATGGTTCGGTTTCTTCAACGGGTGTGAAAACAAGTTATTGGACATCATTATTGATAGAAGGAAAATAAAACTAGCAAAGATAGAAGCCAACATCAATCACATCAGAGAGAACATGCTACCCCATATAGAAAGCCAGGATTACAAAACAAGAGCTGTAAAATTACAGGAGTTCTTAGTGAAAACAGACAACGAAGTAAAAAACTAAAAAGTAAAAAAATATCAAAGGGATAAAAAGGACTACATGGCCGGGAATGTATATAAATGGCAAGAGGAAGAGATAGCCACCAACTCCAATAATACATCCCTCAATGAAGAGGTGGATGAGTGGGGATTGGACCAACCTAACCCAATAGCAAGGGGGACCCCCAAACAAGTGCCTAACACCATTAGCAAGGAAAAAACTGTCACGAACACCAATACACAAAATAAGAACATACAAAATAGAACAGAACAAGGACCCCAAGCACAACACCCACCCTACCAACCACCTATGGGGTATTACCCCAGACCATGGCGAGGGGGTTTCAGAGGTAGAGGTAGGGGGTACTACAATCAAAACTATGGGTACCAACAAGGACAGGGGGAATGGAGGGACTGGAGGGAACCATACAAACCTCCCATGCCTGTCTTTCAAACGAGCAGGGGGGGCTGGAATCGCTACCCGCAGGAGAACACACCACAGCCACAAAACAGACAGCCCCAAGGAGGAGAGGGTGCAGAGGGGGAACTAAAAAGAAAAAGAGAAAGCTAGGAAAAGGATTATTCAATCTTACAGATATAGAATTTACACAAGAAGAACTGTTGGTCTTAGACAAAGGGATCAAGTATGCCCCAAGCAAAGCGTTCAACCCATTTGAAGCATTTATAGACTTACACAAATTCATTAGAAAACTAAACCTCAAGAAATATTTCATAGGAAAAGGAAAATCTACTCTACAACAGGAATGTACCACATATTTACACACCAACCTGAGAAACAAATCTACCTTTAACCCCAGGTCCACAACTAACCAACATATAGAAGTTTTTAAAAGAATGGTAGAAATGGAGATAAGGAACATCAAACCAAAGACAAACAATAAAAGGGATAGAATCTGGCAAGGAATAAGAAAGATCGAGAAACGGAATAACATTGTGATAAGACCGGCAGACAAGGGAGGGGGATTAGTCATTTTGACTAAACACGACTACAGAGTAGAATTGGATAGACTGGTAAATGACATAACCACCTACCAACAACTAAAGAAAAATCCCAACAAAGAGTACAAACATAAATTAAAAGAACTGATAGATAGGGGGGTTTCAGACAAAATACTAAATAAAAAAGAAAGTAGATACCTGCTACCAGAAGCACCAAGGGTGCCGGTAATATATCAGGTACCCAAAGTACATAAGAATAAGAAAAAACCCCCAGGTAGACCAATAATAAGTGGAATTGGTTCCATTTTTTCTAGACTGGGAGAATATCTTGACATATACCTACAGCCACTAGCGGGAAAGGGTCAAGCATTTATTAAGGACAGCACAGACATTATTAGGATGTTGAAACAACTCACAGTAAATGACAAGACACTACTGGTAACGATAGATGTTGAATCATTATACACCAACATCAAACAGGCAGATGCACTAGGGGTAGTAGCATGGGCCATGAAGAATTTTTCAGAACTAAAATTAAGACAAAGGCGTTTTATACTTGAGGGTCTAAGATTGGCCATGGGGCATAATTTCTATTGGCACCAGCACAAATACTATAAACAAATAAAAGGGGTAGGAATGGGCAACAAATATGCGCCCAGCGTGGCCAACATTTTCCTCAACAAATGGGAACATGAAGAAGTGTGAAGAAAATGTTGGCCACAAATAGTGTCCTACAAACGATTCATCGATGACATACTGATCGTTTGGGAGGGCACCACAGATGAATTGGCAACATTTGTGCAACATATTGGCAACAACAAATATGATATAAAATTTACAGTAGAAATGAATACACAGAAAGTTAATTTCTTAGACCTCGAGATATATAAGAAGGATCAACATCTAGAAACTAAAACTTTTTTCAAAGAAACGGATAGAAACGGGTATATCCCGTATAATAGTTGCCACCACCCCAAGTGGAAGAAAGCCATACCCATGGGACAGTTCACCCGAATAAGAAGGAATTGTGATCAACTGGATGACTACTATGAACAGACAGACACCTTAATAGAAAGATTCATAGACAAGGGGTACCATCAGGGACCACTAGAATTAACTAGAAATAAAATAGCACAGAAAAACCGTGATTCCGTTGTTTTAAAGAGGAAGAACAACGGAAGGACGGCACAGGTTGACACCATACCTTTTCTGACAGGCTATAATAGCCAGTATAAAGTCCTAGAAGGAATTATCAGTAAATACTGGCCAATCATTAGCAATGACCCAAAACTAGGGAGCATACTACCAAAAAAACCCAATTTCATTTATAGAAGAGCTAGAAGAATCCGAGACCAGCTGGTCAAAAATGTACCCGATCCACCCAAAAGAATGACTACTTTCTTTAACCAAAAGGGATTTTTCAGGTGTGGAAAATGTAAATCATGTAAAACATCAAATGACAAAACAAGGAAACCGCTAGAATTCCAATCCCACTCAAATAAAAAAAATTTAAAATAGACAAACTGATCACATGCCAGAGCACCCACGTCACGTATTTAATAGAGTGTGAGTGTGGATTGCAATATGTGGGAAGGACCACCAGGGCGCTTACCACAAGAATAGGAGAGCACATAAGAAACATAAAAAAGGGTTACAAATATCACAGTCTATCGAAACATTTTAGGGATGTCCATAACAGGGACCCAACACATCTTAAATTTTGTGGCATTGATAGAGTGGAGCAGAATTGGAGGAACATACACTTGAAAAGGGAGATATCCAAGAATGAAACCTATTGGATATACAAGCTAGACACGATGGGGAAAAAAGGGTTGAACGTAGAGCTCGATGTCAACTGTTACATAGAAGATTTTTAACATGACCCCAGGTTCCCATTTACATCTAAATAGCAGTATCACATTTACATTAAATTAGTTGCTTAGGTTCACTGTCACTCTCACTTATACTCACTTATTCTTATCTTTATATTTATTTTTATCTTTATCTATTTTTATACTTTTATCTTTATTTTTATTTTTATTTTATTTTTATTATTTATATTTATTTTTATTTTTATTTTTATTTTATTTATTTTATTTTTTGCACATTTTTTCTATATAATTATATGGTTACATTTTTTATGTGATTATATAGTTATATTTCTATACCCATATATTTATTATATATATTGGCTTGATTTTTTACATCACTTTCATTTCACGTAATTTATAGTCTTATCTTACACATTTGGTCCACATATCTTTTCTGAAAATATATATTTTTTTAATATTTTTTTAAGGTTGATGTTAAAATGGGAACAGGGGGACATGTCAGTCTGAATCAAAGAGGATAAGACCTCAAGAATAACACAAATACAACCTGTATTAAATTGATGGCAATGTATAAAACTGTGAAAGCAATCCAGCTTTGTGGGTGGGAACGTTCACAAAAAAGGATCAGCTAAAACCAATAGAGCGTAAATAAATCTGACACCAAGACGAATGTAAAACACACTTCCGGCGACGGAGGCAACAACAGACAGAAAACCGGACTGAATCACACATAGTAAGGGTAAAATGGGAACAATGAGGGAACACCACATAGCATGGTCACGGCACAAGAAAGGGCAAAATGCAGGGGATCCCACAACAAAAATGGCGCTATACAAACTCCCGGTCACCGGACTAAAGATGGCGGCATAGACACTTCCGGAGGGAGGGAGAGACGGCGGCAATGACACGTCCGGAGACAGACATGGAAGGCATCCTATCAAGGGGATACAAATACAGGATTGGGGCTATAAAAACACAATTACCCACACATCCAGCAGCTTCCTGATGGCGCAAAACCCTTTGCGAAACGCGTAGAGGCTGCTGGGTAATTACACGCGATTGCGTCACTTCCGGGAGAGGGACCTCACACCAGGAAGGGGGCTCAGGACGCACGCCAACCAAAAGGAATCTGATTTTAAACACAAGGCTGGATATGCTTAGTGCCAGCTACGGCACTGGACCATGTGAGTCTTTATGATATTTTACTTTTAAATAAAAACCTTTGAAAAACGTACTTCACCATCAGAAGCCCCTTGTTTATTATCTCATTTTCTGGGGAAACCTGCTGTGGAGTCTATCCGTATACCATCTGCACCAGGATTTGAGAGAAAGAGGGAGGCCATAGATAGGATTGGTTATCCTAAAGTAACCGCAGGCTTTACACTTACCAAGGTTTGGTAAGTGATCCATTACATAGTTGGTGACGGTCACAAAGCAAGAAATCTGCACTATGAAAATTTAAGATGGTAGATGGTATATGGTAGATCCACCTTGTGGGCGTCATATGACTATAGGCCGGTAATGAAGTGGTTAAAAGAGAAGTTCGGCATTTAAAGAAAAAAAATTACTGTCAGGTACTGTTGCCTTGGCCAATTGATAGGAGATCAATTGATTTCACCCTAATTCTGGAATTGCTGCACTTTTCTCTTCTGTCACTAGATGGCCGGGTATCTGGTGGCATTAGATAAGACAAGGGCATTGCAAGGACAGATTAGGAATATATGGGGTATCTCAGCCAATGGACAGGGATCTTCTTGGGTCCCTTGGCTTGTTGGGAGAGCCTATTTATTTGGGTGAGGTCAAGTGATCGGGGTTCTGTGCCACCTGGGAGGCTTGTCTGGGTGGACATGTGTTGTGCTGCCCCGGGCTGCTAGGCCAAAGCCTAAGGCCTATCCTGGGGACATCTGGCTGCTAGGATGTCTGAGGGCCTATCCAGAAACAAGAGAGCAGCCTAGGGTTGGGACTGCGGCTTGCAGTCCAAACAGAAGTGTCGGTTCTGCCGGCCAGAGAACTTGTCATGGTCGGAGGTAGAAGGGAAGCTGTCGCCACTAAGGGACCATCCACCTTATTACCAGGGACCACAGTGAGTAGCTGAAGCAAGTACCAGAGCAGTATTCTCACCAACCGAGGACGGTGAAGAATTGGGAAACTTCAGCAGGTGTTAAGCCAGGGACCCAGCCAGTGGAGGCGACGCTTGCAGAGCAGCCTTGTGTGTCAAGCCAGGGACCGAGCAGGCCAGTGGGGTGACACTTGAGGAGTATCCTGAATGCCAAGCTAGGGACCCAGCAGGGACGCGGGGTGATGCTTGAGGAAGATACTCAGTGAGAAGATTGGAAGAGCTTAGGACAGGGATATGCAATTAGCGGACCTCCAGATGTTGCAAAACTACAAGTCCCATCATGCCTCTGCCTCTGGGTGTCATGCTTGTGGCTGCCAGAGTCTTACTATGCCTCATGGGACTTGTAGTTCTGCAACAGCTGGAGGTCCGCTAATTGCATATCCCTGGCTTAGGAGATCCAGTGGAAGTGGATCAGCAAGTCCTGATCACTTATGACTGGAAGCTCAGTTGAGTGAAGATCTACAAAAGGAGATTGTAGAGTTAGTGAAAGAGTTAATTGTAACCTTTGCTAGGAACTGTTCAAGATTGTTGCCATCGGAGCCCGTGTGTATACACATGCAGATGTGGTGTCCGGCTGGGTGCCTTTCCCTGCATGGCTGTCTACCTATAGGAGTCTGCCAATTAACGTTGCAACTACTAAAGTGTGCCCTGGCCCTAACCCTCTCCCCCAAAGTTCTGTTTAAGAGACAATAAATCTCTTTGCATTCAAGAAGTGTCTGGCGCCCATGAATTTAGCTTGCATTACACCCACCATGCCTTGTAACCCACTCTACACAGAAGTATGTCAGCTATCCCTAACTCTGGAGGTTCTCATTAGACCAAAGGGGACCCGGGACTTGGCTACATTTTTACTCACCAAGATGGATGAAGCATCGGTCCGATGCTTCATCTGTCCTCCCGCTGGCTCTGCAGTGAGAACTGAGCAATAAAACCATGCTGATCACTCAGTTCTCTCCCTCCAATCTGAACTCTCCCCTCACTGAAGCGCTGGGCTGTGGAGGGGAGCGGGAGAGGCTGGCTCAGGCTCACTGCAGATCGCTGAGAGGCTGAGCCAGGTGCCGGTCCAGACTTCTGGGGGGATACCAAGCCTGGCTTGGCTGAGTGATGTTAGATGACAACGGGCTTTAGCCCGCTGTTGGCTAAAAACGCATTACAGGAGTGCAGAACGAACTGCACTCCTGTCATCCATAGAAGAAGTATCGCCAAAATTGCTTTGGCAATACTTCTCCTTTAAGCCTGTATTTCTCAATATGATCTATAATTTAGATGGTCACTAATCAAATAGCTCTTTCCACAGAGGATTTATTTAGTTTAGTGGTAAAATTGCATCCTGAAGCATTGCATAAAGTTTTTTTTTAGTTCTTCAAAGCAATCTGTAATCCTATAAAGGCCCGTTCACACCTGTCTGTTTCCTGTGTTTTCCTGCTGGAAAATGCACTTTAAGTTGGTATCCCATTCATTTACTCAGCAGTTAGTTCACATCTATGTGCTGCAGCTTAGTGCATTTAAAAAAACAAAAAAAAACCAAACAGACATTTAACATTTTTCTTCTTTGTGTGTTTACATATATTAAGCAGATCCAGTGAAATAAATTATATAGGCACAACAATGTGAATGTGATGTAATTTTGTCTTTAGAGGCCCATTCACACATATGTGCAGTTTGTTTATCCTGCTTATATTTTGCTATTCTGTTTAATCCCTCACCCCTTCATCAACATACTAATATATTTTTTTAAATAATGAGTGACATCATAAGGTAGTCTCTGTGCTTCTCAATGGAGTGCAGCAGATCATGGGTGGTGGGAATGAAATAGCTGAAAACAGAAGATAGCCCTAGGTAACTTCCACATGTGATGTCCATGGTTAAAAGAAGTAGGTGAGAGATAGTATGGGTGGGGTGGAATGTGTTGGAAGATGCTGCACATCCTCCATGCAGGAAATTAAGCAGATTCTTACATATTGCAGCTTCTAATGCACACTGTAATAATCGCACAGTGTACAGAAAAAAAAGGCATTTTTTTAGTACATGACAAGGAGCTTGTACAACTGTGCAAGACTAAATGTTATAGCTGGAGTTCTGCTTTAACACGTACATGTTGGCCACTGTTGCTAGCTCACATCTATGCAGTGCATTGACAGTTGGGTAAAAAAACAGCTCAGTGAAGCTTGCCCCCCTACAATCAGCACAAATAAAAACTCAAGTGGGTTTCTTTTGTGCTACGTTTGTGCTATTTTGTGCCGTAAAAATTTACATTTGTGCTGCTTTTATTTTTAAGATATTAGCAATTGTTTTTTCCAGACTGACATCCCCTGGCCCCCCTACAACAGCCAAATGACACGAAACCCGGCTGGTTGGTTAGTGGCGTGTTTGTGCTGTTTAAATTTCTGTTCTATCCTCTATAAGTTTTGCATTATTAATGATTTATTATAGGTCACCAAAGGTCACTCAGCTCCCCTACAACACCCAAAATACACGAAACTGGTCCCGTTGGTTAGTGCTACGTTTGTGCTGCTAATATTTTTATGTGTGCTGTTATGTTTTTTTAGTTATAACAGCTTGTTTTTATTTGATCACCCACTTTGCACTTAAATTTTAAAAATAAACATACCATATGTTAGTGCTACGTTTGTGCTTTTTTGTGTCATTAAAAAAATAATTTGTGCTGCTTTTATTTTTAAGATAATAGCAATTGTTTTTTTACAGACAATGACATCACCCTGGAAAAAATTTCATAGTGTGGAAAAAAAAACATTTTCTAATATCGTAAAAATAAAAACAGCACAAATGTAAATTTTTACGCCACAAAACAGCACAAACGTAACACTAAAGAAACATACTTGAGTTTTTATTTGTGCTGATTGTAGGGGGGCAAAGTGGATGGGGGTTTGATAAAAAATATATATTTTAGCAGCACAAACCAGCACAAACATAGCACTAACCAACTAGCCTGGTGTTGTGTCATTTGGCTGTCATAGTCTGGAAAAAACAATTGCTTATTTATTAAAAATAAAAGCAGCACAAATGTAATTTTTTTACGGCACAAAACAGCACAAACCTAGCACTAACATATGGTATGTTTGTTTTTAAGATTTAATAACATGGGGTGCAAAGTGGGTGAGGTGTGATCAAATAAAAACAAGCTGTTATAACTAAAAAAACATAACAGCACAAATAAAAATATTAGCAGCGCAAACGTAGCACTAACCAACGGGACCAGTTTTGTGCCTTTTGGGTATTGGGGCTGAGTGACTTTTGGTGACCTTTAGGGATGTGCCGAACAACCCCCTGTTCAGGTTCGCACCAGAACTTTTGAACATCGCAAAAGTTTGGAACCGAATAACGAACCCCATTAAAATCTATGGGACCCAAATGTGAAAAATAAAAAAGTGCTCATTTTGAAGGCATATATGCAAGTAATTGGGCATACAATGCTTATGAGGGTCCGGGCACTGCCCTGGGGGACATGTATCAATGAAAAAAAAGCTTGTAAAAAACGTAATTTTTAAATAAGCAGTGATTTAAAGTGAAAGCATAAAAATTTAAAATTCCTTTCAATATAGTGCCTGGGGGGGTCCCTTAGTCCACCTGTAAAGTGGCACATCTGTACTGTGTATAGAAGCTGCTGCAGCAATAATTGCAATTATAAAGCCCAAAAAATGTAATTTTCCCTGCAGGCTTTCATTATTTTGTAAGTAATGGCTTGGGGATCCAGTCTGTATGATGAGGCCACAATGTAGTGCACTGGAAACAAGATTGGAGATTTTTTGGATAAATTCTGGTGTCTCTACCACAGACTTTGGATAGAAGTAACGGGTGGGGAAAAATTGGTCTTTGGATGTCAATGGCGCTGTCATACCCTATAGAAGTACTCTTGACAAAAGCAAGAATTGGCATTGCTGTCAAAAATTGCAATTGGGTGTTAATTGTGCCCATGAAACCTACACCAAAAACATTCTTCCAGATGAAATCAACACTAGGCAGCCTAGAAGTCCTGCAGAGATTCCACATCCCAAAAACACTTAATCTGCAACATCGGCATCAGGGGCTTCATAGCTGCTGGTAATCCAGGACTGATTCATTCTGATAAAAGTCAGATGGTCCACGGAGTCTGTGGACAGACACATTCTATGATCAGTAACAAAACCTCCAGCAGCTCTGAATGACCGTTCGGAAAGCACGCTGAATGAAGGGCAGCCCAGCAGCTCAATAGCATACTGGGCAAGTCCTGGCCAGTGGTCTGTTCTCATGACCCAGTAAGCTAGTGGATCGTCGACTGGAAAGCTCTCCATCTCTGTTTTTGCCCCTAGATAATCGTCCACCCTGTGATGCAGCTTCTGCCAATGGGATGTGGAAGCTAACAGCCCTGGGCGGCGAGGACTATTGAGAAATGCATCACTTAGGTTGCCACCTTCTCCACCACTCCTCTCTTGACCAACAGAAGCCTCAAAACTACGTTTTCCATGACACTGTAACCTACCAGTTGGGAGTCGGGAAAAGCATTCGATAAACTCCTCTTTAAGGTGTCCTCAAGAGATTTCCTCTTCTGCACTCTCTGTGGGGACGGGCTGAGTTCTGAGACTTTCCTCCTATAACGTTGGTCAAGGAGGGTTGCCAACCAATAGCGATCCTTTTCCTTTATGCCATGTATTCTTGGGTCCTTTCGCAGGCTTTGAAACATGAGGGAGCCCATGCACAGCAAATTTGCGGAGGCATGAGAAGCAGACTCCTCGGGTCACTAAGGATTACAGTATCTGGAACTGCCTCCTCCCAGCCACGTACTACTTCCAATGGTCCTGGGGATGGAAAACCATCTCTTACTGTTTGACATATGTCTTCCTCCGCTTCAATGCCTCCGAAACTGCCAGAAACCTCCTCCTCCTCCTCTCTCTTCTCTTGTGTGTTCTGTGGCATAGGAACAATGGTGTCTGCATAAAGTGGCATGGCACATTTTCAACTTTCCCTGTCTAAGGGCGGACAGGAGGTTTGTGCCATTATCACACACCACTATTCCTGGCTCCAGCTGGTGTGGCCTGAACCACCTCTGGGCCTGTCCCTGCAGAGCTGCAAGAATCTCTGCTCCAGTGTGGTTCCTGAAGATGCAAATTAAGGACTCTGGATGGCCGCACTCCAAGAAAAATTCAAAAGCCTTTATTGGTAAAATATGGAATCACACAAAAATAGGTCACAGCAAAGCAAGAAAATCGCTAATGCATTTCACACTACCAAGAGTGCTTACTCATAGCTCCAGTGTGGTTCCTGTCCCCTAGACACACCAGCTGAAGCACTGCATGGCACCTTTTAGCCTGACTCCTTGAATAGCCCTTTGAATGCTTAGGGGTACTTGAGGTTCATAGGACAATTCAGCAGAGGGGGGCATGGAGGAGGAGGAGGTAGAGCTGACAAATCTTGCATCATCACTAGCTGTATGGAGACGTGGGGGCACAAGCTGCAGCACTGAGCCCTGTCCTACATCCTTCCGAGTTGCAAGCAGAGTTACCCAGTATGCTGTGAACTAAATATATAGTCCAAGTATTGGTATTTCCGCGCTAATATGGTAACCAGAGTGAGGGGAGGGGGAAGGTATGCGGCAACACCGAAGGGTCAAACTGTACCCAAAAAAACAAATGGAATAAATCAATGTGTGGTGCTGCGCTCCCAAAGGTTGTGCTAGATGGTTAAGTTAGGATGGCAATGGTGAGCAATAGGGGATGGTGGAGGTCTTACCAAAATTTAAATAAATATACATATAAAATAAATAAACAATAAAAAACACTTGTGACTGATGTGCATAAATTGCTAAAATCAAGTGGGATAAATTAAAAAGAGTGGAATATGATAAACGTGCTGGAGTGTGCTATAAAATAACAATAAAAAGGTGCACAGTTAATTAGGAATCGCAGAACCATTAAACGATGTTCCAGTGGAACTAAAAACAGATTAAAGATCTCTAAATAAAATGGAAGTGCAAGAGAAGTAATAAAACAGATAAATGCATATAAAATCGCATTTAAAAAATTCCAAAATCGCATAGAAGTTCCAAAAATCGCATAAAATTTCAAAATCGCAAAAGTTGCGTAGTAAGTTAAAAGTTCAAAATCTTATACTAGTTCAAGACACAAAAGTGTGTAGTGCCCATGGGGAAAGAAAATAAATAGAACAGTGGTGCTGCGACAATGCAGTAGTGATGCTATAGTGATTTCTGCGGTTCTTGCGGGGGCAGATGCAGCGTGGAGAGATGGTTGGTGCTGGTGGGTTTTACATATAATAGCGTTGTGACTGAAAAACGTGATTGCTTGGTGATCTGTGCTGTGGTTCTTCGGTGTATGGAAGACACCTAAGGGTGCCCTAAATGGTTACCTTACTGCTGTAAGGTAACAGCATTGGATAGAAACCAGGAAGGTGTATGGCCACTCCAGAGGGGGATTTACGGTCTGGTCTGCAGCTCTTCCTTCTGTGTCTGGTGGGGGCTGTATATCTCTTCATTGGCAGGGAACACTCAGCAATCGTCAATCATAATGATAGAGGGGGAGGAAAACGGAGGACTATATGGTGTAGTATTTCTCAAAAAAATATTTATTTGACATTTGCATAAAATTACAGACTCACATTTAAAAAGCAGCTGGGGATCAGGGTAGGAAACGAGCGGCTTGCTCGCGTCTGAACGTCACTTCCGGTGTCCGTTTGTCCTACGCGTGTCGTCACCGTCACGTGACTTCATCGGGGATATATAAATAAATATATAGTCCCTGCCCATGCTTGCTGGACCACATGTCAGCAGGGACTGCAAGGACCTGGGACACCCTGCGCTATACCATCATCCCTGTCAGTGGAGGCTGCTGAGAGGTCATGAGGTATAGCAGGGACAGACTGAGGTGAGTAAGGAAGAGGGACAGATTTGTGCCCCTTTAGTGTGGCTTTTAGGTGCTCCTGCCAATGGGCTGAGTGGTGAAGGGTTAAATGCCTTGTCAAGCATGTGGTACCCAAATGGTTGGCGTTTTTGCAATGCTTGATGTGCTTGAGACAAAGTTTGCAAATAGCAACAGTGCAATCAGCTGCACATGTACTAAAAAAAATGCAGAGACAGCTGAGCTGTGGGAAGTGGGCTGGGAGATAACAGCTCCACAATGTGATGGAATAGGGTGGCTGCTCGCTACTCTTCCATGATGGCTGCCTTGTTGGGGTTGTGCCTCACCCTCACTTTCCTCCTCTGCTCTATCCGCCACCCAAGTCGAGTCAGTGACATCATCATCATCTACTCCATCCTCATTACCACTGGAGACAACTTGGCAATAAGCTGCAGCAGGGGGAACATGAATGCCAATTTGGGTACTAGTGTTCTCCCCCTCTCTGTTGGCTCATGTTCCTGCCTTCCTCAACCTCAGAACCAACATCTGAATTGAGTAATGGCTGTGCATCTTCAAGGAGCAAAAGGCTGATGCTTTGTTTAAAAAAAAAAGGGGGGGGGGGGTACTTATTAGCTTATTAACAAAATGCAATAATGATGTGTATGTGTACGTGGATGCACTTTAATCAATGGAAAATGGTGTTTGGTGCACTTTAATTTGAGTATTCACTACACAGACACACTCCACGGATATACTATAATATACTGCAATCTACTGCGTCAAACATGTAGTAGCGCACAGAACTACAGTATCTCACAAAAGTACAAGAGTACACCCCTCAGATTTTTGAAAATATTTTATTATATATTTTCATGTGACAACACTGAAGAAATGACACTTTGCTACAATGTAAAGTAGTGAGTGTACAGCTTGTATAGCAGTGTAAATTTGCTGTCCCCTCAAAATAACAACACACAGCCATTAATGTCAAAACAGCTGGCAACAAAAGTGAGTACACCTCTAAGTGAAAATGTCCAAATTGGGCCCAATTAGTCACTTCCCCTCCCCGTTGTCATGTGACTTGTTAGTGTTACAAGGTCTCAGGTGTGAATGGGGAGCAGGTGTGTTAAATTTGGTGTTATCTCTCGCACACTGGTCAATGGTGAAAGTTCAACATGGCACCTCATGGCAAAGAACGCTCTGAGGATCTGAAAAAAATAATTGTTGCTCTACATAAAGATGGCCTAGGCTATAAAAAGTTTGGCAAGACCCTGAGATGAGCTGCAGCACGGTGGCCAAGACCATACAGCGGTTTAACAGGACAGGTTCCGCTCAGAACAGATCTCGCCATGGTCGACCAAAGAAGTTGAGTGCACATGCTCAGCGTCATATCCAGAGGTTGTCTTTGGGAAATAGACGTATGAGTGCTGCCATCATTGCTGCAGAGGTTCAAGGGGTGGGGGGGTCAGCCTGTCAGTGCTCAGACCATACGCCACACACTGCATTAAATTGGTCTGCATGGCTGTCATCCCAGAAGAAAGCCTCTTCTAAAGATGATGCACAAGAAAGCCTGCAAACAGTTTGCTGAAGACAAGCTGACTAAGGCATGGACATGGATTACTTGAACTATGTTCTGTGGCCTGATGAGATAAAGATAAACGTATTTGGTTCAGATGGTGTCAAGCGTGTGTGGCGGCAACCAGGTGAGGAGACTTTTTTGTCCGCCCTTCATTTTGTGTGGTTCTGCCCAATGCCTGGTCTTCGAGGTCAATCAGGCAAGCATTATTTGTATTATTTTATTTTTTTCTCCCGCTTCCCTTTTTCCAAGATACATAAAAGTATTTGCCCCCCCTTTGAGATTTTTTATTTTTTTGCATATTTTTCACCCTTCAATGACTCAGATCATCAAAAAATGTTATTGTTACACAAAGATAACCCGAGTAAATACAACATACAGTTTTTAAATGATGGTTTCATTTATTAAGGCAAAAAAGCTGTCCAAACCTGCATGGCTTTATGTGAAAAAGTAATTGCCCCCTAAACCTAATAACTGGTTGTGCCACCCTTGGCGGCAACAACTGCAATCAAGCGTTTGCGATAACTGGCCCACTCTTCTTTGCAGAATTGTTTTAATTCAGCCACATTGGAGGGTTTTTCAGCATGAACGGCCTGTGTAAGGTCATGATACAGCATCGCAATTGGATTTAAGTTCGGGCTTTGACTAAGCCACTCCAAAACCAAAATTTAGCTTTGTTTGAACCATTTTGGAGGTGGACTTGCTGTTGTGTTTCGGATCATTGTCCTGCTGCATAACCCACTTGCACTTGAGGTCACAAACTGATGGCCGGACATTCTCCTTTGCGATTTTCTGGTAGAGCTCAGAATTCATAGTTCCATCAATTACGGCAAGTCGTCCAGGTCCTGAAGCTGCAAAGCAGCCCCAGACCATCACGCTACCACCACCATGTCTGACTGTTGGTATGATGTTCTTGTTATTAAATACTGTATTCATTTTATGCCAGATGTAACGAGACTTTAAGAGAGTGCTCCTAATCACAGCTCGTTACCTGTATAGAAGACATCTGCGAGCCAGAAATCTTGCTGATTGATAGGGGATCAAATACTTATTTCACTTATTAAAATGCAAATCAATTTATAACATTTTTGAAATGCAGTTTTCTGGATAATTTGTTATTCTCTCACTGTTAAAATAAACCTACCATCAAAATTATAGGCTGATCAGTTCTTTTTCAGTAGGCAAACATATAAAATCAGCAGGGGGATCAAATACTTCTTTCCCTCACTATATAGGGAGTATGGTTTCCTTGGGTGACCAGGTTACCTGAACTGTGAGAGATTGGAACACTCCTCCCTAGCCTGAAAGGCTGGCATTTGTTGTTATCACCTTCCATTGGTAGGGTGGAAAGACTTTCCACTTATTAAAGCTAGGTTGGAAATCCATCAAGCAAGATCATTCCCTACTTGGCTTTCTAGAAGCGTAGAGAAGTTGAGAGTGGGCAAACATTTGTTCCATGCCAACAGGATAATGTGTTGGGAAAGGTCTTGAATAGGTAAACTGTACAGCCTGGAAGGAGAAAATCATGAAACCCAGAACTCTCATGGAAATCTTAGAGTGACTAGTTTGTTTTATGGAAGAAAGACTTGTGCTGTGTCTAGAATGAAGCCCAAGTATTCCAGGTGAAGGAAAGTTTGGATAGCAGCTATTTGAAAGCTGATCACCCAACCAAAAGCCTGAAGTATCCGAATAGTCACTAAGGATGTTTTGGGAGGGGAAAGGGTCCTTAAGAAGGTCATCTAGATATCATGTGACCTGACTTCCTAAGAGAGCCAGGAGGAGTGCAAGTACCAATTTGGATACTCTAGGAGCTGATGATAGGCCAAATGGAAAAGCAACAAACTGGAAATAAGTGTAAAAATTGTATCCCAGCTTAGAAACTAAAACAAAACAGCAGTTCTGCACTATATTCCAAATACCAGGCACAAACAATATGTAAATAAAAAGTGCAGCTCTAAAAATATACTTGCAATATATATATAACATAATGCATATAACAGGTGCAAATATTAATAAAGTGCATTCAATGGTGTATGAACAAAATAGGAAATCAATAGCAAAATATTGCAAAAAAAAAAAAAAATATGCAAAAATTTAAATAAAACATGTACTAATTAAAGTGCAATAAGTGTCAATTGTGCAAAACCTACAATTCAGCTAGAGATGAATTTCACACATAAATATCAGTGCAATGCAAGGCATTTCTATTATGATCCACAAGATGGCGCTGTGCATTTATTTTTAGTTCTGTTTCTTTTCAATTGAAGGGAAGAATTGCACACCATTATTGATGAGCATAATTGTTAACCAATGGCTGCATAAGTCAATCTTTTTTTTAACCTATGATGGGCCAGTTCTTGTTCACCAATGGCTGTTTAGGTAATTTCTATCTGACTTATGGTAAAGCTTCCTTGTCTCCCTAATGGAGGTATTTATATCACAGATTCAGGCGTGTGTGCATACACCTGATATAATTTATGAAAAAACGATTGTCAAGACTGATACGTACACAAGCTACTGTGCATACACAATGGCTATCTGCCCATTTACAAGGGTTTTGTTTGTTTTTTTGGCTCTATCTGCCTGCATTTCACTAATCTAATGTAAGTGCATTACATAATTACATAGTAGGGGAGGTCGAAAAAAGACACAAGTCCATCAAATCCAACCTATGTGTGTGATTATATGTCAGTATTACCTTGTATATCCCTGTATGTTGTGGTCGTTCAGGTGCTTATCTAATAGTTTCTTGAAACTACCGATGCCCCCCCCCCCCCCGCTGAGACCACCACCTGTGAGCCAGTGCGGCTCTTCTGCTTGATTCCGAGCATGCATGGACTTGTGCGTCGGACTTATTTACACACACTCAGAATTTCTGACAAGTTTTGTTGTTGGAAAATTTGAGAACCTGCTCTCAAACATTTGTTGGCGGAAATTCTGACAACAAATGTTCTATGAAGCATACACACGGTCGGACTTTCCGACAACAAGCTCACATCCAACATTTGTTGTCAGAAAATCCTATTGTGTGTACAGGGCATTACAGTAACAACCCCTCTACGTAGGGGGCCTGACTTCCGCTTCCGCCGACGCGACCGGATGCGACGGTCGGACGTGGCGTTTGGATGTGAGCAGCGGGAGGTTCGAGATCAGCCTGAGTCTCCGACAGTATCCTGATTAGTCTCTGCTACCGAGACCCTAAACCCGCGAAAACGAACGCTTGGTGGTGCCTGAGTCCCCTATAGAATCCTGGTAAGCCTTTTGCCACCGAGACTCTAAACCCGTGAAAACGATCGCTTGGTGCGATGAGCAACAGTAAGCAGTCGGCGGCCGATCGTCTCCAAGAATTTGCTCGAACGGATAAGCAAGAGTAGCCCCCCACAGACACGGAGCGGTGGACCATCAGCGCTAGAAATCCAGAAGCTTAACACGACCCAGCCGCAGCCCGGGAAAGCAGCAGAAAAACAGGAGAAACATCCTAAACTGACCCTGGAACAAATGAACTCCCAGATAATGGAGGCCATCCAATCGAGCAATGCAGCCTTAACAGGTAAAATGGATGAGATTATAAATGACAGGACTGATCAGGCATGATATGCAGAGTATAAAAGAGAGAATGATGGAAGTGGAAAACAGGACAGCTTTATTGGAAGACACTGTTACCCCTATGCCTAAAAGGATAGCTACGATAGAAAAACAGATTACTCTGTGGCATCAAAAATCTGATGATTTTGAGAACCGTATGCGCCGCAATAACCTAAGAATAGTCGGTTTACCAGAGAAGGCAGAGGGGTTTAATCCTGGGGATTTTATAGAAAAATGGCTGAAAAATGTATTCTCAGATATGGAGGTATCAGCAGCATATGCAGTGGAGAGAGCGCATAGGGTGCCGGCAGTAACACCTAAACCAGGGCTTCCCCCTAGACCCCTGTTGGCACGACTACTAAACTGCAGAGACAGAGACACAATCCTGCGGAAAGCAAGACAAAAAGGAGAGATTCGCTATGAAAATAGTAAAATATCAATATTTCCAGACTTTTCTCTGGAGCTGCAAAAGCAACGGGCAACATTTTATGAAATAAAACGAAAAATGAGAGGCAGGAATTGAATATTGTATGGCATACCCAGCGCGATTGAGAGTGGAGGAAGGGGGAAAGACTTTGTTTTTCAGTACACCTGAACAAGCTAAAGACTGGCTGGGAACAGTCAAGCCTATGCCTCGATAGGAGAAACAGAGAAGCCCTGAAAGAATAAGAGACACCAAGAAGATCGGGACTTGGGGGGGGGGGGGGGGGCGGAGGAGGGGGGATGAGAGGGACACTCTCCCTATTTCATATTTACTTTCTATATACTTTTTTTTTTCTCCCATCTTCTTTCTTTAGGTTAAGGGAGGAAATTTTAATAATTTATAATTTATTGGTTTGGGTTTTTTTTTTTCTCTTCCTTTTTTTTTCCCTTTTCTGTGCTTTTTTTCCTTTTCTTTTTTCTTTTGAGGTGAAAAATGGGGAAAGGTAAAATGTTTACTTGTTTAGTTGATAGGGGAGGGGGGTAAATGGAGGGTGAAGGGGTGTGTAGAGATAGGAAAACTGAGCTAAAATCACAGTGAAACACATTGAAATAAGCACTAATTTTTTTTTTTTTATTAAAAACACAATAAGGGAAGGGCAGGGTAAGATAAAGAGACACATTATAAACACTATAAACACAAATAAATGGGGGGAGGGGGAGGGAAGGGGAGTGAGTAGATGAGACAATAGAGTTGTGCACAAGGAAGGAAGGAGGAGGGGAGGGGCAGAGGGAAGGGAGGGGGAAATGGAAGGGAAGAGGGAAGGAAAAAGTTTTTTTTTTTTTTTCTTTTTTTGTGTTTCTGCTGTGCGGTGTTTTTTTTTTTTTCCTTT
Organism: Lithobates sylvaticus; assembly: GCA_028564925.1. NCBI lineage: Eukaryota > Metazoa > Chordata > Amphibia > Anura > Ranidae > Lithobates > Lithobates sylvaticus. Next base: position 159,372,261 of record CM053036.1, on the reverse strand, counting down.
CTCTCCCTCCCTCCCTCCCTCCCTATTTTTTTCTTTTGGAAGGGGAGGGAGAGGGTGAAAGAGGGGGGGATGCCTCCTCCTCCCCCCTCCTCGGCGGCTTCCCCATCGCCCCTCATATTCCCGATTATGCGGGAAAGGGTAGGAGCAGACAGGCTGAAATCGAGACACATTACCTATATAAGAGCAAAAATGCAATATGTTGGTAATGCCCTAAAAAAAAATGATATGGATGAGTGGAATGGAATGGATGAATGAGAGGAGAGAGGAAGAAAAGAGAATGGTCACGGAAAGGAAAAAAGGGACATAAAGATTCTTTTCCTTTTCTTTTATTTTTCGGGGGAATAATGGCTAAAATAAAACACAATAAATATGAGTAACCAGCACACATTTCTGTCATGGAATGTGAGAGGTATGGGAACGCAATTAAAACGAACACAGGTTTTTACAGAAATTAATAAAAAGTTCAGGCAAAGATCATTTGTATCCAAGAAACACATATGACTAAAGAGAGATTGAAGTACAGTATTTAGAAAAACCTTGGATACAATGGTCAAGCCATTCATGTCATACAACATACTCAGAGAGGGGTTTCTCTCCTGGTCTACCGGGGTGTAACATAGGAGTGTATTAGAGAAAAAAGAGATCCTGATGGAAGATATGTTTTTGTCTTTGCGTTGGTGCATGCATTACCAGCTGTAATCATGGGGATTTATAACCCTCCCCCAGCTACAATGCGAGTACTGAAAGAGGCAGTGATATTTATGTCAGAATACCCAGAGGCACATGTTGTATGTATGGGAGATTTTAATATGTGTTTAGACCCAAAGCTAGACAGGTTCGGAAAAAGTAAGCATAAAGGAGTGGAAGGGCCGAAATTTATGAATGAAGTAGGATGGGCCGACTTGTAGAGGATTAGAAACCCTGGGATCCGGTCTTATTCATGGCATGCACCAGGGAGAGGATGCATGTCTAGAATAGATATGGTAATGGGGAACGAAAAGATCCTGCCAATGATTCGATCCGTGGCGTACATGACAAGAGGGGTGTCTGACCACTCTGGATTAACCTTTGAGCTAAAAATAGGCCCAAAAAGAATACGATCGGGTTATAGGATACAGGCTCAATGGTTAACCCAGATAGGATTAAACAATAGAATTCCAGAGCAAATGGGAATGTTCCTGGAAGCACATGGCAACAGGAAAATAGATGGAGTACTCTGGGACACATTTAAAGCATATTTGAGGGGGATAACAAGATCAACAATATCATACATTAAGCATACTAACAGACAGGAAGAAGAGGAAATGGAACAATTATGCGCACAGGCAGAAAATAGGTTTATAGGGGACCCCTCAAACATAAACCAAATAAGATGGGCAGCCCTATCACGGCAATATAAGAACCAATTAATAATTAACGCCAAGCGTAAGAAACTCCAATACGCACAAAAAAACTTTGAACATGGACAGCAATCTAACAAGATGCTGAACTTCATGATAAAGCGGCAAACCCCATCACTAGCAATATCAGGGGTGAAAAAAACGAAAAGGGGGAGATGGTAAACACATTAGATGAGATACTTGAGACATTCCAAAAATACTATATTAACATGTATACTTCAACACTGACCTGTACACGAGAAGAGATAGAGGATTACCTGAAGGATTTGGACTTTCTTAAACTAACAGAGGAACAAAAAGAGGAGTTAGAGAGGGATATAGAGGAAGAGGAAGTACGAGAAGCTATCTTCTCCATGGGAAAGGGTAAGTCCCCAGGGCCAGATGGCATACCACTGGAAATGTACCAGCGATATGCAGAGATTATGGTACCGGTTATGACCAAAATGTACGGAGAGGCATTTCAAAGGGGAGAAATGCCTGTCTCCATGTATGATGCTACAGTTATACTGATACCAAAACCAGACAAAGATAGAACTGAGTGTGGGTTGTACAGGCCAATATCATTATTAAATATAGATTACAAAATACTGGCAAAAGTGCTTGCTAAAAGGCTTAATCAGGTAATCTTATCTATAATATCGGAGGATCAAACTGGATTTATGCCAGGGAAATCCACCTCAATTAATATTAGAAGGACGCAATTTATGACACAAATGAGAGCGTTTATCCCGGAAACAAGTGCCTTGGCATCGCTGGATACAGCCAAGGCATTTGACTCTATAGAATGGGAATTTTTGCAGACAGTCCTGGAAAGGAACGGATTTGGGGAAAAATTTAGAAAATGGGTAAGAATAATTTATAAACAACCAGCTCCAATTTGTTAATAAACGGTATATTATCTCCTACAAAAAAAATTATACAGAGGAACAAGACAGGGCTGCCCAATGTCACCGCAATTATTTGCTCTGGCAATTGAGGCATTGGCAAATAGATTTAGGCAGTCAGATAAATATAAAGGGATTAAAGTAGGAAAAAAAACCGAACATATAGGCTTATACGCGGACGATATTATATTATATATGGGAGATGCGCAAGCATCTCTGACGGAAGCAATGAGAATAATAGAAACATACGGGAGGTTCTCAGGGTTAAAAATAAACTGGCAAAAATCCGCACTGATGCCTCTAGGAACAGGTAATGAAAAGGAGAGCTCAGACCCCATTAACCACATGCCGACCGCGCTATAGTCAAAAGACGGCTACAGCGGGGTTGGCTTATCCTGGGAGGACGTCCTACGGACGTCCTCCCAGAAACTTGCTCAGGGGGCGCGCACTCGGGAACATCCGTGACCGGCGGGTCCCGTGGACCCGGCGCATCACGGATCGCGGTAAATGGCCGCTGATAGCGGCCGTTTACCACGTGATCGCTCCGTCAAATGACGGAGCGATCACATGTACACAAACCGGCGTCACGTCATGACGCCGGTTCCTCCCTCTCCTCTCTGTACCGATCGGTACAGAGAGGAGAGAAGAGGAGAGGGGGAGAGACGGGACCAGCGCTGTGGGCTGGATGTGTAGTACCCACAGCGCTGGTCAATACACTGCCACCACTGTGCAATACTCTGCCACCACTGTGCAATGCTCTGCCACCACTGTGCAATGCTCTGCCACCACTGTGCAATGCTCTGCCACCAACCACTGTGCAATACTCTGCCCCCACTGTGCAACGCTCTGCAACCACTGTGCAACGCTCTGCAACCACCGTGCAACGCTCTGCCACCACTGTGCAATGCTCTGCCACCACTGTGCAACACTGCAATACTCTGCCAATAAATTTTTAATAGAAACAAAGAATTTTTATTTATTTTTTTTACCGAATTTTCAGTATATTTGATTTATAGCGCAAAAATTAAAAAACCCAGCGGTGATTAAATACCACCAAAAGAAAGCTCTATTTGTGTGAAAAAAAAGGACACAAAATTAATTTGGGTTCAGTGTTGCATGACGGAGTAATTGTCATTCAAAGTGTGAGAGCACCGAAAGCTGAAAATTGGTCTGGTTAGGAAGGGGGGTTTAAGTGCCCAGTGGGTAAGTGGTTAAAAATAGTTGATGTTTTTAAATATCTAGGAGTAAATATTACGCTGAAACATGAAGAGGAGATGGAAGCTAATATACTCCCATTAGTAGAACACGTCAAGAGAAAATTGGAAATATGGATAAAGCTACCAATATCAATGGCAGGCAGAATTCACCTGATACAATCTATTATATTACCCAAGTGTTTATATGTATTTGCACACTCCCCAGTAAAAATACCAAAACAAATATTTAAAAAATTTAACTCGCAGATGACTCGGTTTATTTGGGCATATGGAAGATGCAAATTAAAATTTAATAAATTACAAAGACAGAAGCTGGATTGGCCCTCCCGGATTTGTATTTATATTACTTGGCAGGGCAACTGAAACATCTAAGATCATGGGTAGGACAGGAAAAAATAACAAGGATAGAGGAATATCTTCTTAGTAAAATGCAAATAGAGGACTTAATGATGGGACTAGAATTAAAAGATCTGAGGAGAGTGGGAGTAAAAATCCCCCTATTGAAAGTGGCAAGGACAGTATGGAGAGAGGCTAAGAAACTGACGGGATTTGTTGGAATTCCAACAGAAACTGCCCTTTGGAACAATCCAAAATTTGAACAACTGGAAACTTTTGAGGATAGTAAATTCTGGAAGCAGAATAAGATAACTTTTGGCTAGCTATATGACAAAAATTTAATACTAACCTATGAAAACCTATGTAAACAATATGATTTACTGAGTAAACAGTTCTACAGATACCTTCAGCTGAGGCAGGTGTTACAAACACAGTTTAGAAGAGAGGAAGTAAAAATATCTAAATATCCCCTTATAGGTATTTTGAGATCAAAGGGACCTAAGGGATTGATAGCAAAGATTTACACACATTTGCTACAGAAGAAAATAGAAGGCAAACCATTGAAAAAAAGGGATAAGTGGCAGGAGGCTATCCCAGACATGAGCGATCATGAATGGAATGAAGCCTGTAACTCCCATTTGAAGGTATCCCCCGCAATGAATAACAGGATAATACAGATGAATATAATACATCAGACGTACTTGGCTCCAAATAGACTGTACAAAATGGGGAGGATGACTGAACCAAGATGTACTAGATGTGGGCAGGGGGGAGCAGACTTCCTTCATGTAATGTGGTACTGTGGCAAAATAGGAAATTATTGGCAACAGGTAGCTAGGAAAATAGGAAAAGTCTTGAATAAATCTTTCATAGCTACGATGGAATTATGTTTGTTGGGGATATTGAGGGAAGAGAGAGATAATAGAGATAATAATACCTTCTTAAGGGAGGTATTGTTTCTGGCAAGAAAACAAATAATAGAAAAATGGATTCAGCCAAATCCCCCGACAGTAACCCAATGGGTGAGAGCAGTAAACCAGGTCCTACCCTATGAAAAAATAATGTACGAACAAGGGGGAAACGGGCGAAGGTATGAAAATATATGGGCAAAGTGGAATAGAATATGGCTAACAGTGGATATAGGAATATCTGAAAATATAGTATAACGTGACCATAGAGGGTGAGAGAGAAAGGAATGAATGAGAGGAGAAAATGTAATTATAATTTGTATTATATAAAGAAATGCAAAAGTATATAAAAATGTACAATGTAAATTATTATGTAATGGAAAAATTTGGAAAAAAAAGAAAAAAAAACAACCCCTCTACGTAGTTTTAGGTTAAACCTCTTTTCTTCTTGAGTGATTACCTTTTATTAAATTTGAAGCTGATACAGTATCACACTATGTGGAGTCTTTTGTTCCATATATACTTCAGCTAGCTGATCCATTTATGGTTTTTGGCACTACTTTCTGGTTTGTTGAGAGCCTTCTGGTTTACCAATTAAGGACACCTGAGAGAGCACCTGAGCTTTTCAGTGCATCAGAGAACCAGTCACACGCTGTATTAACTCCCTGAGTAAGGGGGGGGGTGGTTGCAGACTTTCTGGTTTCTAGCCTCCTTTACTTTGGCGATGGGTGTCACACAGCTGGGTGTTTGATCATCATTTCAACACAGTTTTGCAATGGACTTTAGTCCCATATGATTTCTGCACCCTTTGTATATATTGCACTGATATTTATGCTTGAAATTCATCTCTAGCTGAATTTTGGGTTTTGCACAATTGATTGCACTTTAATTAGTAATTAAAATTTTTGCATATTTATTTTTTTTATGCAATATTTTTCTATTGATTTCCTATATTGTTCATACACTATTGATTGCCCTTTATTAATCTTTGAACCAGTTATATGCATTGCATTAAATATTGCAAGTATATTTTTAGTGCTACACTTTTTATTTACAACAAACTGGAAAGGTTTATCTCCTACTGCAAAGCACAGAAAGCACTGATGAGGTGGGTAAATGTGAATATGCAGATCACATCTATTAAAGTGGTTGTAAGGCCACTTTCACACTGAAGCGCTTCTAAACTGCCAGTAAAAACACGGAGTTCTTTTGAAGAGCTTTTCAGGCGCTTTTGAAGAGCTTTCCATTCATTTCAATTGGGTGGGGAGTTTTTCACAGCCCTGCCAGCACACTGCCCCAGTGTGAAAGCGTTCATTGATTTTAATGGAAATACGTTTTCGTGAGCTTTTTAGGCGCTGTTTTTAGCGTGAAAGCGCCTGAAAATCGCCTCAGTTTGAAAGTGGTCTAAAGCAGGGATCCTCAAACTACGGCCCTCCAGCTGTTGCGGAACTACACATCCCATAAGGCATTGTAAAACTCCGACATTCACAGACATGACTAGGCATGATGGGAATTGTAGTTCTTGAACAACTGGAGGGCCATAGTTTGAAGACCCTTGGTCTAAAGCCTCAAGGTTTTTTACCTTAATGCATTAAGGTGAAAAAGCTGTGCTGCAGCTCCCCTAGACCCTGCCCCTCTTTTTTCTTACCTGAACCCGATCTGATGCAGTAATATGCACGAGCGCAGCGGCTCCAGACGCTGTTTGGCTCTCCCTGCTGTCAATCAAATACAGTGACAAGGGAGCGGGGGCAGGGCCGAGTCCCGCTGTTTGTGTGAGCCCGCACAGATGCCCCCAGGGAAAGCGGCTTTTCCTGGGGGGCACCTGATGAAGAGGAGGTGCCTGGAGCACCGGCGGGGCACCCTAAAAGCAGAGGATTTTTATATTGCACACAGCAGATAATTATAGGCGTGCTTTTTTTTTTCTATAGGGGTTACAACACCTTTAAATGTCCATAGATGTTAGGTATTTCCCTGTCTCGGAGAGATAACTGGCCCTGCAAATTATATACAATTTTTTGGAATTTGAAGGTACTGGGGTTTAGAGATGTTAGAAAGAGCCTGGTACTATTTTTTAGCCCTGACAATGACAGCTGTAAAAAAAAAAAAAAAGGCATTGATGGTCTGAGAAATTGTAACATAGTTGCAGAAATGTCTTCCTTGGTTGGATAAGCCGCTTGTTACGCGTCTGAAATAGCGCTAGAATCAGATGCAGAAAATGGGGTTAAAATTGGGTCCTGCGCCAGTGAAAGGGAAGCATTGTCACTTTTGAGCAGTTTGAAGGCCTTCGGCAGATTGGATGCTTGCCTGCACTTTTGCCACAGTTCCCTTGCCCCTGGGTTGTGCCGTCGTCATCAGGGAGGGTATTCCCCTATAGTGTACCCATGAATTAGGGTACAGAAAGTTTGTAAGGAAGTGCCTGAGTAAACTAAAAAAAAAAAAAAAAATAACCCTGAGAACTCAGAGTGGGTTAAGGTTACATGGCGACGCTCAGGGGGCATTTCTCAAAAAAAAAGTGTCCAATCACCTAAAAAAAAAAAGGTACCTTTTAGCCCAGGGGCTTTGAATAGAAAAGTCTGTGTCATATACTGTATGATTAAAATAAAAGTTTACATATGAAAAGGGTAGGCAAACATGGGATTATCTTTCATTAAATCAGATGAGGATTTAACAAACCTGAATGATATATGAAGACATTTTTTTGTGGCAGATGGAAAAAGCCAGTGTCTGTCAAAATAATTACTAATGATTTGGAAAATCTATCTTTGCAGATGGGCATTTGACAAAGATGTTACCAATTAATGCAATTTTGTTTTTATTGTGTGCCTGACACCTGCTTGTCTTGCAAAGGCTCACAGGCTGTGTATCAAATTGTACAATCTGACAGTACAGCTTCATGGATGCCATTGCACTGATGTGCTAAATGCCTATTACCATTGTGAGTACCAGTATCCATATTCTGCATTAAATGATCTACCCCTCTACACTCAGATTGGCGCCTGTGCTTTCTATCCAAATTGTACAGCAGTCCTCTATCAAGAGTTTTGCTGTGGGTCCAGCCTCTGTTGGGCAGTTGCAACTTACTTACCCCCTTCCTCTGCTGACTGATTCTCAGGTACTGCCTTTGGCCTGTATCAACATTCTAAGTCTAGTCCTTATTTGGAAATGGCCACTCCATTCAGGGTGCAAAACAAAATGGCCTTGGAGAAAACAAAAAAACAAAAAATAAGTGCAAAAAACATTCCCCTAAAGTTGGCTGCCAAAGATGTAGAGTGCTGTTGGAGCAGTAGTTATAACTCTGAATAAAGTGGACAACCCTTATGGTTTGTATGTACTGTACACTATATAGCCAATAGTTTTGTAGATCCTCCTCCTAGCATTTGTGAGAATGTATGCCTGTTCAGCCAAAATAGAATTAATGAGTCCGAGTACTAATGTTGGACAAGAAGCACTAGAGCAATTACGTTTTCCATTTATTCTAAAGCCCCACTCCAGGATAAACTTTTCCCCACCCTCTTCCCCCCCCACCAATTTATAAAGTGTAACCAAGAACACCTGACTGAGTGTAATTTCAAACTACCTTGTTAGTCACTGGGTTTGTTCAGAAGTCCTCTTTAAATCAATCACAATAAATTCTACATACATTAGTGATAAAGCAACCAAGCTGTCACTATTTTAAGTACAATGTATTGCTTTGATTGTGCTTATTAAAAGGTTAATGTCTCGTGACCTCTGTTTGTTATATTATAGTGCTACCATATCACCTTCCAATCGAGCCACGAGCCTAAAGGGTTTAACAATCTATCAACTATTTACATCAGTGAGCAAGCTTTGACTGCGCAATGATCGATTTTTTTAGGAGGTTGGATATTGGTTAAATCTGTAAATTGGAAGCAGCATAGACCGGAGGAGTGGTTATCCCTATCAATGAACCAAAGGCATTCATTATATTAATATCTGGTGAGTGGCCAATCCTTATGGTGGTGGTGTCATCACTATAGTGGTGGATAAAAGAAGCACAGACACAAGGATTAGGAGGATTGAAGCAATTTTTTTCAAACACTGTTTTTTTTCAATACCAGCAGAAATTGTGGACATTTATTGGTTTTGTCTAATTTAATTTGTTTTTTGGCACGAAATAATCAATATTGGAGGTCACGGGTGGATTGTAGAGAAAAATATTGGTTTTAATAGTAACATTAATTATAATATCACTAGTGTATAGGAATATACATATTTGTTGTGGTATATTTCAAATGTATATTTGTTTGGAGCACTTTAAAACACGTAATACAAGGGTTAGCGCAGTCAACACATACTTTTTTACATTTTTGCACAGGTTTTAACTATAGTAGAACCATATTTGACTGCAGCAAACCATATAAATTCACATATTGTCTTTATTTCACAAAGCTAGATGGTTTGACCATAATATAAATTTAATTTGCGCCGGTAGACACCTATTTCATTTCAGAATTTAAGCTTTGGTGAAGCCTGGAGAAGATGTTGTTGGTCAACTTTGATCAGATCACTCCCATTGCTTAATTTTTGGGATAGAGAAACAACCAACTTTTTGTTTCAGATGTGGTCATACATTGATTAAAGTGGATGTAAACCTACTGTCATCAATTTAAAAGTATTATTATAGTTTAAATATATAAGGATTTACAGGCCTCCTAAATAATAGCCCCCTCATCTGTTACCAGCCCCGCAAATCTCTCCATAATGTGAGCATTCTATCATCTCGGCGCTCGGTGGGCGGAGTCATGACATGAGGACGCCACGATACATGCCTACAGCTAGCCAGGACGAGCATCGCTCCTGGTCAGCCTCCCGTGCATGTGCAGGAGTGACAGAGCGCGTTCTGTGATTAAAGCAGAGCGCGCTCATGTTACGCATATGCAGACCAGGAAGCACGAGTCAGAGAGGCTCAGAAGCTAATAATAAGAGAAGCTGCGAGGCACGGAAGCTTAGAAGCACAGAGGCTGAGAGGCACAGAGGCAGAGAGACCTCTTGGGACCATCCAATCCTGGCAGAGCAGCAAAAGAAAGGAGTTGGAGGGAATTACAAAATAATGCATGTCTCTCAGGCTAGTGCACGAGATATGCAAATCACCGTTCACTCACAGAAAGGGGGAGCTTTTGACAAAGTTTTGAGCACTTTGTCAAGATTTTTCTAAGTGAACAATAAAAGATGATTGCTCAGGGCTGGAGTAACTCTGTGTGACAAGTTTGGGCTCAAATGAAAGGTAATCTTATTCTCTACATTATGACATCACATTTTTTTGGGGTTTACATCCACTTTAAGCTTACAGGACAAAGTGTTACTAATCCCACAACAGTAAAATCAGTCTGTATATGCAATAAAGCATGCTTGTCATACTGTGGAACCTAAGGGGTAAATCCTACGCACGGTGTAAAAAGACTGCTTGATCCTGTATGCACAGATCCTCCTCTCTGTGCACTGTCCCCATGGACAAGTCCGGATAAGACCGAGCCTTTGGAGTCAGGCTGCACATGCTCAGTTTAGTGTGTATTGCTAAAGAGTTTTTGTTTTTTTTCTTGGGAGAGTGCATGTGATCAGCACTGTCCAGACAGAGGGTCAGGGGTCCTGCAGCCTCAGGACAGTAGAAAAACTCCTCCTACAAGCTTCACTAGGAACTTTTAGAAATCACAAGACTGCTATATACTGCTGATGAGAAAAGGTAATTAGCAGTTTATAGTTATGTTATACCTGAAGGGTTCCACATGTACTGTCACTTTAAGGCTGGCTCCACCCAGGAGTGATGACAAGGGTCAAGGGGCATAGTAGCCATCTTAGAGCACATGTAAGGAAGCATAATAAGATGTACTGTCCTGAGATGCATGTTGCAGTGTACAGTGAGTACTGAAATAAACATCCATTGTCCCAGACCAGAGTCTTGTGTCTCTCACAACTCAGAGGATATAACAGTGGCGACGAGGATGGGATTTACAAAGTGTCTATCAGTCTGAGAGAGAGACAGGCAGTGTGGATTGTCACCTGGATAAAAGCAATCACAGATCCCAGCAGGACAATGGCATTAATCGGGACATTAAGTGAATTTGATGGAGAACAGACATCCTGGAGTTCCTGGGTTGAGAGACTGGAACAGTATTTCAGTGCAAATGCCATCCCAGATTACAGGCAAGTAGCAGTATTTCTGACAGTGGTTGGTGCCAAGACATATGACACTCTTAGAGATCTGCTTTCCCCTGTAAAACCAGCAACTAAGACCTTGGCAGAGCTCCTGACACTCTTAGAGGATCACTTCCAGCCTAAACCACTAGAGATTGCAGAAAGATTTCGGTTTTATCAGAGGCAGCAGCAGCCAGGTGAAGAAATTAAAGCTTATGTGCTCGCCCTCCGCAGACTAGCCTCTACCTGTTCTTTTGGGGAGTACCTACCTACTGCACTGAGAGATAAGTTTGTCATGGGACTGAACAGTGAGTCTAGCCAAAAGAGACTGCTAACAGAGAAAGACCTTACAAAGGCAATTGAAATAGCTTCAGTGATGGAAATGGCTGTGAAAGATACAGAGGAATTGAACCCCCAGGCCAGAAGGGTGAAACAGGAAGTTTTCAGAACAGCAGTCAAGCCCACAGTCGCAAACTGGAAAAATAGACCCCCACCAAGTCGGGAGTCAGCTTGCTACCGTTGTGGGAATACAGACCATGATCATAAAGTCTGCCGGTTTAAGGATCAGACCTGTCATAATTGTGGTAAAACAGGCCATCTGAAACGAGTTTGCCATAGCAAGAAGGTGCGAGATAAACAACCTCTGAACCCCAAGACAAAGATATATATGGTGGGAAGATATACATCATCATCTGAGTCAGAGGATGAGGAAGTGCTCCACAGATTAGACATACATCATATGCATTCAGCACCCTCCGCAATGACTGTAGAGGTAACCATTGAGGGAAAGAAACTCAAGATGGATGTAGACACAGGAGCAGCAGTTTCAGTTATCACTCAGAAACAATGGAGACAACTTCAGACCCGAACAACTGTCCGCCCAACACCAATCAAACTGCAGACATACTCAAAGCAGATACTCCACCCACTGGGTTACGCGAAAGTACACGTATTGTACAAGGGTCAGACAAAGAGACTGCCATTATACATCCTGGAAAATGGGGGACCCCCTCTCTTTGGGAGAGACTGGATTGCTCACTTTGGTATGCCAGACATCGCCATAAATCCCTGTAACACTGTTACAATTCCATTAGGAGATAATGAGAGATGGGTGGTGTCCCTGAAGCAGCGGTTCCCAAAGATCTTTGATGACCAGTTGGGGAAAATAAAGCATGACTGTGTGAGACTCAAGCTGAAACCCAACGCTCAGCCTAAGTTCTTCAAAGCTCGGACAGTACCATAATTGCATTTCTGTGTACTGTGGGAGACCAGATATAGTGACTTGCAGGCTCCTGGGTTTAGTAACACTTTAACCACTTCAGCCCCGGAAGGGTTTACCCCCTTCTTGACTAGAGCACTTTTTACAATTTGGCACTGCACTGATTTAACTGGTAATTGCGCAGTTATGCAATACAGTACCCAAACAAAATTTGTGTCTTTTTTCCCCCCCCTACAAATAGAGCTTTCTTTTGGTGGCATTTAATCACCTCTGCAGTTTTTATTTTTTGTGCTATAAACAAAAAAATAAATTAAAAAAACACGACCAAAAAATTTGAAAAGAGAATTTCTTTTTTTATTATAGCTGTGGTGGCGAAATCACCTCCTACAGTGCTGGAGATTTACGTATAGTGAGCGCAAACGCTGTTGCTATCAAGATATATAAATCAGTGCTGCAGCTGAATGGCGTACCTGAAAATAAAATAATGGCTAACGATAAAACACAGTAAACAGTAAAGTATAAAAAAAATTACATACCTGAAAAGCAAACCTGATAAAAACATAGTAACAATAAAACATTGCAGTTATAAAATACAGTAAAAGCAGAACATTATCGACAACACTAAAGAGAGAATAGAGAAAGAACAATAAAAACGGCAACTATTTTTGGCTTTTATTTGTAACTGTTACTGTAACGGTTCCAGGCTCGGGTCTCTAAAAATGCAATGGCATCTTTGGAGACCCTGTGTAAGTGTGTCCTATGACTGCACAGTGCTGTACCCTATGCTAATACTCCACTAGTGTGTGGTAACATTCCAAACATTCACACCTATGCAAAGACCAGGTTGGGCAGGACAGGAGGGACAAAAATAGCGGGTATCACGCCTATATCCGCGTTTTCTACAGACACAACATCTTCTTTGGGGTGATGGTTGGGTAGGGGTACCAGGGAGGACATACGCAAAATGCCTCTCATGCAGCCGTCTCACTGCATTTGCGGTGGGAAGTTGGACCACGGCACTCTCTGGAAACAGAAGGGCCATGATGATGATCTCCTCCTGGAATTTAAGGAAGGATCCAGTTTGTCCTGATGCTTTGTATAGCACATAAGCGTTCAGCAGAGCCAATTGGAATAAGTATGCAGACGGTTTTTTGTACCAGCGTCTGGCCATTAAGTACAGCGCCATCAACTGGTCGTTGAAGTCCACCCCTCCCAAATTTATGTTGTACTCATGTACACAGAGAGGTTTCTCGACAACACCAGTCGCGTTGGATTTGGACTGTCGTATCTGCGTGAAGGTAGGACAGAACAAAAACAAACATTCTGATTATCCCGCCACTTAACTTCTCAAGCAGGCTCTCTCCGGTAAGCCCTGGCGATTAGATTGCACGGTGCCACATGTGCCAATTCCATGATCAAACAAGTGACTAAAAAGTGGCACTCTTGTGTAATATGTATCCACATACAAGTGGTACCCCTTTTCGAAAAAAAAGTGACACAAAGTCCCAAACAATTTTGTCAGCGCTCCCTATGTAGTCTAGGGCAGTTCTCCAGCTCCACGTGACTATCTTTTCCTTCGTAAACCATAAAACTATATGTATAGCCTGTTGCCCTGTCACAGACCTTATACATCTTGACCCCATATCTGGCACACTTGCTGGGAAGATACTGTTTGAAAGACAAGCAGCCAGAAAACATAATCAGGGATTTATCAACACAGACAACTTAAAATCGGGAGTAAACAAGGCTGCAAACTGTTGAAGTGGTTTACGAGGGGCCGAATTTTGTGGAGCCGGTCGTATCCAGGCTCTGGGCTGATCCCCGTTAATGCTGCGTTTTTGGGAACCATAAACTACTGGGGATGCCAATATAGTTCTGATCAGTTCAAAGATATTGATCCGTTCAGACGCTATACTAGCAAGAAAGGTGTATGGTGCGTGCGTGGACGTTAGCGCTACTGGCACTAATCTGACGCTGACCCTAACTGACACTAAAACTGATGTCACCCACTGGGTGATCAGGGGGTTAAACCTTTATTGGGTAATACACAGCGGGTACCCTGATGCTATGAAAAAAAAAACTAACCAGCATCACCCATAACACTAATACAGTGATTACTGGTGACAGGGGGGGGTGAAAGAGTTAACTAGGGGCAATCAGGGGGTTAAAACCTTGGGGAGGACCTGATGCTATAAAAACCTGGCTGTGAAACGAACTGGCTAACACGTGACACTAATACTGTGTAGTGCAACTCACAGTTAGATGCCCACTCTCCTTTCTCTGGAACCAAAAATAATTCCACGAGGGGAAGATAATATCACTTCCCCTGACTGTGTTTACACTTACAGGCAGGGGAAGCATTTCATTCGTCAGAACTGATCAGCAGGTCCCGGCCAGAAATAATTGGCCTGGACCTGAAGACTGATCGGTTCTGTAACGAATCCGATCATCTGCCTGCGGGCGCGAGTGCCGTACGGGTACGGTGATTTGCGCACTGGTGCCATTCTGGCGCCGTATATCGGCGTGAACCGGTTGAGAACTGGTTAAGGTTCCCACAGTAAAATAAAAAAAATAAAAAAAACACACACTAAAAAAAACTAACCATCCGCTTTTTTTTTTTTTAAGTTTGTCAATTTGGCTACTTCTGTTTAAACAATTGTAATTTTCTTTTACATTAAAGATGAAGTAAACCCTAATGGGTTTACTTCCTCTTTGTTTCCCTGCAAAGGTAAAGCATAATGGGCTACTATGCATCGCATAGTAGCCCCACTATGTGTCACTTACCTCACACAGGAGCCAGCGATGTTACCGTTGTCCCCTCTTCCTTCCGGGTATCGATGCTCCGGCGATGTGAGTGGCCGGAGCAGCGATGATGTCACTCCGGAGCAGGAGCAGTCAGTGACGGCATGTTAGCCTTCACTAACGGCATGCTCAGTGCGCTTGCGCCGTCGTCTATGGCGTGCATGCGCCGCCGTCGTCTATGGCGTGCATGCGCCGTAGACATCGGTGCCTGGTTTTTGTAAAATATCTCCTTAACCGTGTAGGTTAAGGAGATATTTCTTGCACCTACAGGTAAGTCTTAATCTAGGCTTACCTGTAGGTTGAAGTGATCCCAGAGGGTTTACAATCACTTTAACACACACGTTGATATGTTGCCAACTTTAGACATGACACTTGGAATATTTTGGCACAGCATATCAGAGGTATTGGGTATGAAGTAAAAAAGATCCACCCCTACTAAATAACTTGAAGAAACAAATAGTGAGTGTTACAGTACAGCAAGTTCACATAATGGATAGTCTAAAAATTGTCTTGAGGCTCTATACCAGTGATGGAGAACCTTGGCACCCCAGATGTTTTGGAACTACATTTTCCATAATGCTCATGCACTCTGCAGTGTAGTTGAGCATCCTGGGAAATAAAGTTCCAAAACATCTGGGGTGCCAAGGTTCGCCATCACTGCTGCATACAATGCAACAAGCTTGTATCCTAATCCACAGATCTGGATTGTTTGAATTTAGATATTCATCTATGAAGGAAAAAAAAATATATATTTGTGCAGGATGTCATTGGCACCAATCTTACAAGATGTGGCACGTAACCTGTATATGCTTAGAATCTGAGGTAAGGTTTCCCTTTCCCCACAATCTGGCTATAGCACTTAAATGCAACGTCAAACTAATCCCAAGACACTTCACCAAATATTACCTGAAGAAAACAAAGTATTTTGATGCAGATACAAATTGCAGGTGACATGATCATGAGATGTTACGCTGAAAAACCAACATTAGCTACTGAAGTTAGCCATTTTATAGCTGGGTCAAAATGTTGCTAAAAAGTTAATTTTATCAACTGTGCCAAAAACATTTTGCTGCTGCAATTCATAGTACTCTAGTAACAAAAATGCTTCCAAAATGCTTTTTTTTTATTTTAGCTGCAATAAATGTGTTCATGTGATTGAATGCCTTGGTCTTATTGTAATAGTGCTTAGTTTATTTACAGTCTGTTGACTTTATGTTACAGCATTGAAAACCCTCCAGATACAGAAATCTACAAAAGCAAAACGAAAGCCATTCTATAACAAAAGCAAAACAAATCTTTACATTCATTACTGACAAACAGATCGCCTGAAATTGCAAAAAAATTTTTTATGCAATAAACATTCCACCTGAATATTGAATCCATATTTTTCAGCGAACTGCTTACTGTCTACATACAGGAAATGAGTGAAAAGGCTACAAAATCTTGTGTGCTGATGAAATATGTAATTTCAGCATTCAAAGTCATCTATGCAGTTGGTTTTATACAATAAAGCGTTAAGTGCCATTAACATTTAAAAGGTCAAGAAGACAATTCAGAGCAGGATCATTAGTCCTTTTAGTGGAAAGAAAAAGAAAAAAAAAACAAAGCAAACAGGCCACATACAGTAATGTAAAAGCCTATAGTTCAAATGTAAATTCTTAGAACTTAGGCTAAACAAGTAGGATTGAACATGGTACATGACAGCTGTAAAACGTACTTCTCTCCAGTAATCGGTAAAAGTTTGCACACTGAGCATTTGTAGACCTAATAAATTACTGACACAATGTAGTGTGAGGAGAGGAAGAGGTGTCCCAGAAGTTTCTGGAGATGCAATAAATCAATGAAATAATGGTACAGTGACAAATAACTCTTTATGTACAAAAACTCAGCTTCACCTTAGGATAGAACATAAAAATTTAAATTAATTTTCAAAAAGGTGCCTTCAATGAATAGCTGAGAATGCGCAGATCACAATTCTTGCACCAAAACAATTGAGTGTAAATGTATTAAATAAACTCTAAATAAATATTCCAACACAACATATTCACAATGCAGTCTCAATGTCAAACTAAATGTACAAATTCATAAATTGCATATCTTTTTACATTATTGATCAGTTTTCTTAAACTGATTTATATTGTAAACACAGACTGTGTAATGTACTTAATATTTCATGAATGTTACACCATGTCTGTAACTATGTTACAACCTTAAAAGCAGCATCATTTTCTGTAGGTCTTGTTTACACAATGTTTCAGCATACAGTATATTTATAAAGCAGAAAATACTCATGTTCCCTCATAAAAAATAAACAAACAAGTTGGAGTAAAAAGCACTTTGAGGAATGTGAGTTTTGTGTTTTTACATAACTTTCAACTACGTGCTAGTGATAGGGAGGTGAAAATCAGTGTTGTCAAAGATCAAGGGTCTCTTAGGTGGATCAGGGTCCTTGTCAGCTTTATGCAGAAGCTTAAAAAGTCCAGTTCCAATGTTCATGGGTATGCCCATAATAATGCACTCGGAGACTCCTAATGGAAGAGACAAGAGTATGAGTACTGGTATGTTAAGTAATAAGTTCAGCCTAGGAAAAGTACAGTTGTCCATTAAAGTAGTAGTATCTTAAATCTTTATTAAATCTCCCACAGGATTAAGTGCATGTAGCACTTGGCCCCCTTTTTGGTCTGTCCTTCATTTGATAGCAGCAACCACGCTGTTCGCAAGGGCAGGGATACTTATTGAGGGCTGACTGACAATGCTGGACTTTGTCAGCACGTGCAAGGTGGAGACAAGCCCCACCATTCAGCACAACTGAGGTGGCGGGGGTCACATCCATTCATAACAAGAGCCAACAAAAAAGATCAATCAGTGCTGGAAGCCATCTGCGGGCACACTGGATGTTTACCATCAACCTGCAGTCAGATCACACAGCCCCAAAGCGCTGACCAATCTTTTAAAATTTTGAATGAGCAGTCAGCACTGGTAGGGCTCTGGACAGGATGTAAGCAAAAGGGGAGGGAGCAGGAGCCTAGTTCTGTGCTGTAGCACGCCCAAAAATCAGCTTCAGCCTGGAGCTAAAGCATAGCCTGCAATGAAAAATAGGAATTTTGACTTACCTGTAGTTTCATCTTGGAGTACAGTACAGGACACATGACTTGTATTCACAGAACATTTTATGTGCAATATACCTTCAGGTGACTGGACACTAGCAAAAAATTGCTAGGACAGCCCCTAGTGAATGGTCCTATATAACCCCCCCACACTCAAGTTCCAGTTTTAAAAGCAAGCAATAACCAGTAATTTAAGAGACAGAGGACTGCGTTCTGTACTATACGCCAAGATATGGTAAATCCCAATTCCTATTCCATATAGTACAGAACTTGTATCCATAGACCATGGGACATCCCTATGCAATAATCTGTGGGGTGGGTAACGCAGCAAAAAAAGTGCTAACCTGGTCACAAAAACCAGGATTAAGAACCAAAAAACCCCCCAAAAAATGAACAACCACCACCTTGCGGTCAAAGCTCACAACGACCTAGTAAAACTTGTAGAACATATGAACAGAGGACCTTCACCCTGAAGAGGGGTCCAGTGTTGCAGAGTCCACCCAATGGCTCTCCGCTGCAGGATGTTGATGAAGTGTTTCAATTTCTCTGGGGAACAAGCCCCCTGGATAGTTAGGAAGTGGTAAACCCCAACACAGACAAATTTCCCAGCACACTTACCAACTAGCCTGTAAAAAAAAAATAAAAAAAATATTGACCCTGTATAACAATTTACGTTAAAGAGGTGGTTTTAGTTGCACACCTTTGCAAATATAAAAATAATTTTAAAATATAGGTCAAGGCTCCTCTGGGAGAATTGAATATCCACCATGCCAGGAAGAGCTTTGGCTGGATAAAAGCATTGAACAAGCCAGGGACTGGATTTGCTTGTTCCACATTGTGAGGATGTTGGAAATAAAGAGGTCTGGAGTGATGAGTGAGGGAACTGCTTCCAAAGACAACACCATTATCCATCTGAAAACGTTTAAAGAAACTGAATTGTCCTTCGAATGTTGGAAGACAAATTTGTGACTGAGAAGTTCTTGAGGAGATCGTCCAGGTACCCTGTGACATGGATACCCTGGATCTGTAGAGGAGCCAGAAGCAGAGGGCAAGCACTCTTATGAACATTAGTGGTGCCGAGAAGAGCCCAAATAGTAGGCGCTACAAATTGGAAGTGTTGGTCTCCCACAGTAGAAACACAGAAGGCATTGATGCAAGAGAAAGATGGGGGGATCTGCAGATAGGAATTTTGGCACATGAAGAAATGTTTAGCGATTTTAAGTCCAGTATTCGGCAGTTGGGTTTTAAGATTGTATTAGGTTTGGATAAAAACCTTGAAAAGGAACTGGTACAACTGCCCCTTGTGCTTGAAGTTATTGTGGTCATTATTTCTGCTTTTGACCTATCACAGGCAGACTGGAAAGTAAGAATAGACAGGGGGGAGACAGAAATTCTCTTTTGTACCCCTTTAAAATGACAGATTGGACCTAGGAGGTCTAGATGTCTCAGGCACATGTTGGCGCAAATGGCAATAGATGTACCCACCACTCTGAGGAGTGGGGGCTCTCCTTCAGTGTGAAGAGGAATTCTGGGCAGGCCTGGCAGATTTAGGAATCCATGGCTTGCATCAAAAGGAAGTGTTAAGCCTTGGTTTTGAGGTTAATGCCTAGGAGAGTGAACAGACCCTTTTCGCTTAGTAGTTGTAAAAAATTGAAGCTTCTTTGTGGGAGAGAAGAGCACCTTTCCTGCAGCGACTTCCTAGATGAATTTATCAAGGGATCCCCAAACAGGCATATGCACAGATAGGAGAGATTAGTCTAGAGACTCTGAATCACATTCCCTAGAACAGGGATCTCCAAACTACGGCCCTCCAGCTGTTGCGGAACTACACGTCCCATGAGGCATTGTAAAACTGACATTCACAGACATGACTAGGCATGATGGGAATTTTAGTTCCTGAACAACTGGAGGGCCGTAGTTTGGAGACCCCTGCTCTAGATCATCAATACAAAGCAATAAGGCTGAGGTAATCGGCTGTATTTGTTCTAAAAGATAGGTTCCTGGTCTATATTTGTTTGTCTTGTCCATTTAGCAATAGTCTGACAAAGTAAGACATGGCAGCAGGGCTGGACCTGCAAGTGCAAATAAGGCTTCAAAACCGTCCTTAAATTGGAATATCCTCAATAGGAACGAGAAGGCGTTTACTTGAGAAAAGAAATGGCAGCATTCACAACTGGAATAGACCATTTTTTTCTAGCAGGAGGCAGCAGGAATGCGGCAACATGGTGTGTGCATTTCTGGAAGGAGTGAATGCGTCAGTCGGGAGGGTATGGTCGCCAACTGTATCATCCTCCAGATTAAGGAGGAAAAAAAAAAAAGGATTGGATTTTCTGATTTGCCTGAAAAATAATTTTCTAGGAATTATATCACAGGACACCAATGTGAAGCTCATATAGTATCTCACAAAAGTGAGTAAACCCCTCACATTATTTGAAATATTTTATTATATCTTTTCATGTGACAACACTGAAGAAATTACACTTTACTACAAAGTAAAGTAGTGAGTGTACAGCTTGTATAACAGTGTAAATTTGCCCTCAAAATAACACAGCCATTAATATCTAAACCGCTGGCAACAAAAGTGAGTACACCCTTAAGTGAAAATGTCCAAATTGGGCCAATGCATAGAATGCATTAAGGTGAAAAAACTTTTACCTTTACAACCCCTTTAATCCTCTTGGGCGTGGAGTGCACTAGAGTTTCACAGGTTGCCACAGGAGTTCTCTTCCACTCCTCCATGATGACATCACGGAGCTGGTGGATGTGGACCTTGCGTTCTTCCACCTTTCCGTTTAAGGATTCCCCACAGATGCTCAATAGGGTTTAGGTCTGGAGACATGCTTGGTCAATCCATCACCTTTACCCTCAGCTTCTTTAGCCAAGCAGTGGTCGTCTTGGAAGTGTGTTTGGGGTCTTTATGTTGGAATACTGCTCCGCAGCCCAGTCTTCGAAGGGAGGGGGCTCACGCTCTGCTTCAGTATGTCACCGTACATGTTGGCATTCATGGTTCCCTCAAACTGTAGCTCCCCAGTGCCAGCAGCGTTCATGCGTCAATAGACCACGACTCTTCCACCACCATGCTTTACTCTAGGCAAGACACACTTGTCTTTGTACTCCTCACCTGGTTGCCGTCACACACACTTGATACCATCTGAACCAAATAAGTTTATCTTGGACCACAGGACATGGTTCCAGTAATCCATGTCCTTAGTCTGCTTGTCTTCAGCAAACAGTTTGCAGGCTTTCTTGTGCATCATCTTTAGAAAGACTTCCTTCTGGGACAACAGCCATGCAGACCAATTTGATGCAGTGTGCGGCTTATGATCTGAGCACTGACAGGCTGACCCCCCCCCCCCACCCCTTCAAACTCTGCAGCACTCATACATCTATTTCCCAAAGACAAACTCTAGATATGACACTGCGCATGTGCACTCAACTTCTTTGGTCGACCATGGCGAGGCCTGTTCTGAGTGGAACCTGTCTTGTTAAAACTCTGTATGGTCTTGGACACTGTGCTGCAGCTCAGTTTCAGGGTCTTGACAATCTTCTTATAGCCTAGGCCATCTTTAGGTAGAGCAACAATTATTTTTTTTTCAGATACTCAGAGTTCTTTGCCATGAGGTGCCATGTTGAACCTCCAGTGACCAGTATGAGAGAGTGAGAGCGATAACACCAAATTTAACACCTGCTCCCCATTCACACCTGAGACCTTGTAACACTAACGAGTCACATGACACCGGAGAGGGAAATGGCTAATTGGGCCCAATTTTCACTTAGGGATGTACTCACTTTTGTTTCCAGAGATTTAGACATTAATGGCTGTGTGTCTGAATCAGGACATTCTTTTACCATCCTTCTATTTCTAAGGAGAAGGTACTTCACTCCTTGGATGTTGTTTGAGCTGTTCAAAGTCTACAACTTTGTTTTGTCCTGCCTGAGGGTCCTTACAAGGGTCAGGCTGCTTCTTGAGCAATCATTTCTAGGTTACTTCCCCTTTTTCTTCTTCTTACATTTAGCAAGTTCTAATGGGTTGAGGTTTGTGCCTCTGTGGATACCAGTTTTGGGTGGAAGGTCTTGCGAGCAACTTTGTAGTGTGTTTCCCCCCTTTTCACAAATAGTAGTCACAAATATTAACTGCTTTGTGTCCTGTAATGTATGATTAGGAAACCAACATTCTTACAAGCAATTTAATATTGGCAAATACAAATTTGACAGGGGTCCCACAATAAAGTGAAAAACTCCCAATTCCCCTGCCTATAAAAAGCAAATTGTGTGCTATGTTATGCACTGCGGGTTTGTCAATGATATGCCCACCACAAAGGGCACAGCCTGGATCAGAGAAGAACAAGTCCATCTTCAAAGACGCTAGCAAAAACTAGAGTCGCATGGAGTTAGTGAGATTATATGAGTGCACACTAATGGCGGCCCCAGAAGGTCTCCAGAGTCCAATCACCTGAAGGAAGCCTGCATAAAACCCATTGGTCTATGAATACAAGTCCTGTACTGTATGATTAAGATATGTCATTTTAATTTACAAGGGGTCACAGATCTACACACACTTAGGCCCTTGGGGATTTAAGAAAATTTTTTAGGTTGACAAATCTTCAAATGTAAGGTGCTTCACTGTCTGTAGCCAAAGCTCTGAGTATCCTTGCAAGCTCTGTACGTATTCAAAGGCATTTTATACATATAAATATATAAAATTGCACTTACAATGAAGTGACTTGATCGGGGCATATTACCAAAGTACAACATTCACTGGACCACCAGTTGCTGAACAATTATGAAATGTCATAAATGTCATCCAAGAAAGCAGCACACTACTCACCACAAACCGAATCTCTCTGTCCAAAATAGGCTGCATCAAACAAATGATCAGCCGTTTTTTCAAAAGAAGCCAGCATCAAAACACTTTCCTTCATCTTAGCCAGGCCAAAGCGAGTGATACCAAGCACTTCTCCCTGAAGAGAACAAAAAATTTAGGCAATTAGCTTATAACCAAACGTATAGTAAATGAAATCAATAGTATTTCAATCTGCGCAACCTAAAGCAAAAACAAAAACAAAAAAAAATAAAAATATATATATAACCTCTGTGTTGCCAGCTATAACACTAGAAGGTGTTTCAACCTCACCTCCAACCAAATTGTATAATAAAGTGTAGCGCAACACTATTAAATTATAACTAGCTCAAATACAATATGTGAAAGCCCATAACATTGTGAATAACGTCAAATATAAAAAGTAGGCCCAGTACGGAGGAAGCCCATTTGGAGGGCGCAACACGTCTAGGAGGGAGGAGCAGAGCCTGTGACATCACGCCACCGCCCCAATACGAGGGTAGGGGTGAGCTGGCTGGCGAAATTGGCACCAAGGTGGCTAGGGTCTCCTTGGAGCTCTTACAGTTACCAGTGGAAAGAGGGGGGTTTGGCGTTACCCGACCTTCGCCCCTACTACCTGGCATCGAAGCTGGTGCATATACACTGGCGAATGTTTCCACAATTGAATAATGCTGCAACTGCAGTTGAAGCGGCGGTGGTAACCTCCTACGAAACTTTATTAAACTTTTTCTTTCTGGAGAAGTGCCTACGGTGGTAGGCAGGACAATGCTCAGATCTGCTAAGCGGATCCTGGGGATCTGCTTAAAACATAGCAGGCGGCCCTCTCCACTTATCACCCAATGCCCCGCTGTGGTTCAATCCCTCTCTGAAGGAATTTTTCCACCTAGAAGATGGCTATAGATAGGCTAAATTTGGACTGCGTACCTCCACCAATTATACGATAAAGGTGAACTTAAAGCTTTCATACAAACTGAAGAGGGAACTGGACATTCCGGACTCCTGCGCATTCCGGTTTACCAGACTGAAACATGCAGCTCATACTCAGTTTGGGACTGAACCAGTATCCCTTGAAAACTGTACTCTAGAAAAACTTCTTGCTGCCCCTGATCACACTAAATTGATATCCACCTATTGTAGTGTACTCATTGGCAAAGAACATCCAAAAGAAAAGAAAACTAGAGATAGGTGGACCACTGTTATACCAGAACTATGGGAGGAACAATGGGGGGGGGGAAGTTTTGACCTCATATGCCCACAGTTATCTCTGCCAGGGACAAAATTATTCAAATCTGGTATTTACACCAAATGTACTACACTCCACTTAGACTGTATAAAATGGGAAGGAGAGACTACCCCACTTGTCATAAATGTTTAGCAGCAGAAGGATCCTTTAGCCATATGGTATGGGACTGTAATAGGATACGGCCCTTATGGTCGCAGGTGACTTATTGCTGATACATTTGATCTTTCGAATATTTGTAGCCCACTACTGGGACTTCTAGGTATTGTTACTCATAAATTCATCCTCAATAAATACGAGAACATTATTACGATTACTATTCTAGTTAGAAAGCCGTTCGTGACTTTTGGTTCCGGCGCCGCATGAGGAGGAGGTAGATATCTCCAGCTCCCGCAGCGCTCCTCGTAAACCCGCTCCATACCCGGCCGCTGCTTCGGGGAGATCCCCCCCCCCTGCCCCTGCCACATCGTGGGCACGAATGGATCGCTTTGTAGAGCGGTATCCTCCACGATACCCCCCGCGGGAGAGACGGCGGCAGATCCAGCCAAGATGGCGGCCGCGCCATGCACGGCAGAGAAGCTCCAGGCACAGCCGCAGTTTCACTCCCAAGAACTGACAGCCACTGACCCTGCCTCCCCTGCTGGCATAGCACAAGCAGTGGTAACGCTGCTGGGCCCCACACTGACAGCCACTGTTGATGCTGCAGTACACAGAGGGCTGGAACAGCTCCATATTGAAGTTCAGGCACAAGCACAGAGGCTCACACAGGCAGAGGAAAGAATCTCCTCAATAGAAGATGAGACAGCAGCCACCTCTGCTATGATGGCACGCATTAAGGCGGAAAATAGGGATATCTGGAACAAACTCGACGATTTGGAAAATCGCTCGAGAAGGAACAATCTGCGCATTATTGGACTGCCAGAGTCAGTATCCCCTGCCCAGCTTACAAACATATGCGCAAAAATCATCCCTGAGCAACTGGGCCTCCGCATACCCTGCACTATTGAACGAGCGCACCGCATTGGTCAATACGCAGAAAGTCGTGCTAAACCCCGCCATGTCATAGTCAAATATCTCAATTATGCGGACAAAAATGCCATTATGCAGAAATTTCGACGCACGCGCTCCCTATCGGTGGATGGCGCAAGATTATTGCTCTTTGCAGATTACTCCATAGAGGTGATGAAACAGCGTAAAGCATTTTCGCCAATCTGCACGGCTCTGCACAACAGCCAAATCCGATTCTCCCTGGCTTACCCGGCCACTCTTCGCATCCAGACGCAGGAGGGAGAACATCTCACCTTCACCACACCAGACGAAGCGGAAATATACATAAACACTCTGGGCACCGAGATGGAACACAGCAACTCAGCAGAGGGCACATCACCAACGTCGGCGACCACCACAACCGCAGTACCTAAACAACAACACAGCCCGACCAAGCCGCCATACAAGCGCACACGTTACACCCACCGAGAAGACCGCTCGGGAACCGCTGATGAGCCTCAGACACCTATCATTAATGATCCTACACGGAAGATGGGTAGTATTACCCCCCTCCTCATTCTCAGGTGTTTTTTTTTTTTTTTCTTTTTTTCTCTTCTATTGTTGTCTCCTCGTGACTGAACTTGTTTGACGCAATCATTGTGCCAGGCAGCTGCTCAACGTCTGTGATTGCTAGTTGGCTGTTTAAGTTAATGTCACTGTCCTACATTACTCGTTTAGGAGGTCCTTTTAGAGGCCTCAACAGTTGGTCAGGTCTAACGCCCCTATGAGGGGGATTCCCACGAGATGAGCTTTCAACCCTCTAAACCTGCCTCATCTCCCAGCTCTGAGGCGCTCCCTCCCTAAACCTCACCCCTCGGACTACCCATCCCCAATTTCCATCACCCATTCCCCTCTTCTCCTCCCCTCCCTCACTCCCCGTAGCCAACACCCTGCCCCTACGAGAGGAGCTAGCGTCTGTCGGGGGATGTTATAGGTAGTTGGACCTCATGTGGAAAAAAGTGGAGTCTGAGATATGTGTTAAATGTTTACTTACTCAAAAGCATGCTATTTCGATGTTCTTTATGTACCTTAACCTGAACTATGTAAAGCTCATGTTTACCTCTTTTGTACCTATGTCCTCAGGAGATCTACAGCACTTTGGTGACTCTCAGGTGGATGACGCAGTGCCTACAGGGAGGCTCCATTGCAAGCCTCCAACTCAATACATTTTTTATTTGCAGCTATGGCCTCTTCAGCCGATGGGAGTCACCTAAAGGTTGTCTCATGGAACGTTAAAGGGCTTCGCTCTCCAAGTAAGCGCATGTCTATCCTTAAACATTTGAAGCGTCTCCGGACAGACGTGGCTCTACTTCAGGAGACGCACCTGTCCGCAGACGATTTAACCCGCCTCCAAAAACTGTGGGTGGGCTCAGTTTATGGCTCACCAGCAATAGGCCGTAAGGCTGGAGTGGCCATATTAATACACAAAAACCTAAGACATACTATTAGAGATATCCGGACAGACTCGATGGGACGCAAAATGACCTTACATATGACTTTAGACAACAAACAAGTGGCTATAACCAACATCTACGCCCCTAATTCGCCAGACACTTCTTTTTTTCGTGACATGGTGCAATGGATACTAACCACCCCTGAGACACTGCACTTGGTAGGTGGAGATTTCAATTCAGTTATGTCCACAATGGTAGACCGCACGAGTGACCCAGCAAACAGGCCGCATAAACCTATACCCTCTACACCTGGCCCTACTCTTCTAGCACAATCCATTGCCTCCACAAGTTTTATAGACACATGGCGTTTAATGCACCCGACGGATCGAGAATATACTTTCTTTTCGCCCCCGCATAACTCCTTTTCCCGCATCGATTATTTCTTTGCCTCCCCTGCATTACTGTCCATAGTACGGGATCCAGAAATCACTAATGCCAGAATTTCAGACCACAGCCCTATAGCCGTAAGCATTATCCATGGTAAACCCTCATCCCCCTCTCCCACGTGGCGCTTCCTTTCATATCTGGCTGACAATGAGGACTTCCGTCACGTGTTGTACGGAGCGTGGGAAGAATACATCTCCACAAATGGAGCCCACATTACTGAACCAAACCTCTTTTGGGAAGCAGGAAAAGCTTTTCTACGGGGGAAAATCATCTCCTACACCACACAATTTAAAAAACAGGCCAATCAACAATACAGGCAAGCCAGCGAAACATTGCGTTTAGCCCATGAGCAACTCATACTAAACCGTACCTCCGATAACATACAAATATGGCGGCAGGCTAAACGTACCTTTGACCTTTGGGCAGAGCAACAGGAAGCAGCCAAAACGTCGTACTCTACACTTCCACAAGTTTGGTAACAAGGCAGGCAAATTACTGGCTAAATTATGTTCAGGACCAAGACGCCCCACCCATATCTCTACCCTGAGAGATGCAACGGGCTCCCTTGTTACCTCACCTGCTGAAATTAGCAAAATACTTACGGAGTACTACAAAAATTTATATGCAGCTGATCCAACTGACCAACCTACAGCAGAAGCTCTATTGGCCAAAATACATCTGCCCAAACTTCAAAGTGCCCAATTGGAAGCGCTCAATGCTCCTATCTCAACTGACGACATTCGGCAGACGATCAAATCCATGGCATCGGCCAAAGCCCCTGGCCCAGACGGTTACACAGCCGAATTCTATAAACTGACAAAGGATTTTATCCCCGACACCCTGAAACATGTCTACGCAGCCATGTGGGATGGGGGGCCCTATCTTCCTACAGGGACACAGGCACACATTAAATTGCTATCCAAGAAAGGCAAAGATCCCCTGCTACCGGGCTCATACCGCCCGATTTCACTAATCAACGTGGACGTCAAAATATTATCTAAAATCATCGCGTCGCGCCTAGCCCCCTTACTCCCCAGCTTACTGCACCCAGCTCAATCTGGTTTTGTTCCAGGGCGTTCAGCCACCCTGAACATCCGTAAAGTCTTGATGGCTCTAGAATATGCTAAAACACACCCCAATCAAGACGTCGCTATTATGTCATTGGATGCTGAAAAAGCCTTTGACAATATCAGTCTGTCATGGCTTTTCAGAGTAATGGAACAATTTGGCTTTTCGGGTCCAATTATGCGATTTCTAATACAAATGTACGCTTCACCAACCGCACGCCTGGTTACCCCAGATTTTGTATCTGACACAATCCCCTTGGCAAAGGGGACTAGACAGGGGTGCCCCCTATCACCTTTGCTTTTCAATATTGCCATTGAGCCCCTGTCTAGAATAATTAACTCACCCAACGGAGTTAGTGGCATTAATATGGGTAATCAAATTCTCCGCTCTGTTTGCGGATGACATATTACTATTTTCCACCAACCCCCTATCTGACTTTGACAGACTCCAAGAACTTTTTGCGGCCTTTCGACGATGCTCTGGCTTTCGAATAAATTTTGACAAAAGCGAGATTATAGCACTACATCCACGCCTGTCTATTAAATGGAGACATCTATCGCCACTTACTCTGGCGACCCAACACATCACATACCTGGGTATTCATATAGGGCGTGAGCCCTCCTCCTTATATGTACTTAATTACCCCCCTCTAATAACTAAAATTGTGAAGGAGTTGGAGGCTTGGACGGCCCTCCCTCTCTCACTGTTTGGGAGATGTCACCTTTTTAAAATGGTGTCATTTGCACGACTGCTTTACCCAATGCAGACCATACCTCTTCTACTGAGACATTCTGATGTACAAAAAATCCACAGAGCATTAACCGCTTTTCTATGGTCGGGCAAAAAAACGCGCATTGCGATACAAATATTATGTCTACCGAAGGGTGAGGGAGGGGCAGGTCTACCCAACATACGCTTCTACAACCTATCTTGCCTACTTAGACAGGGCCTAGATTGGCTAGCTGGAAAATCTAAATACTCCAATACTGTACTCGAAGGGGCTATGGCCTCCCCATATGCCCTTTCAGCTATCCTTCACGCTAATCCTAATATGCTACCACCTCACGACAAGCGTACTCTTCAGGGACACAGTCATCGCCTGGAGGGAGGTTCGGAAATTATTGGGACTACCATCTAATATTTCACGCCACCTACCAATTCAAGGGAACCCTATGTTTCTACCATCCACTCTGCACAAGGCTTTTAATCAGTGGCAAACCAAGGGTCTCACAAAAAAATTGCCTCCATCTACCATGACAAACCTGGGAAATTTAAACCCTTCCAAACCCTGATGCGAGAATTTTCATTGCCACCGACACATGTTTTTCATTATCACCAACTTACGGACTATCTTAGGTCCTGCTGTGGACCCAAGTCCGATCCCCTTCAAACGTCCTTCATAGACGCGGTACTCCAAAGGGATGACTATTCCATCTCCAGTATTTATTCCTATCTCATCCAACACCAGTCACAAAAATACTATCTCAAACCATTTCAAAAATGGTCTAACATATTGGATGACAATGATCTGCCAGAAAAAAATCAGAGGGATACAGACTTGTCCGCAAGCTTACTACTTCAGAAACATGGCGTGAAACGCAATTTAAGATCATCCATAGGGCCTATTACCCATTTCGCACCAACAAGGCAGACCCAACTCAAGCAAACTGCCCCTGGTGCTCCCTACCTCGCCCTACACTGCTTCACCGTCTCTGGGATTGTGCGGTTGTTACTACGTACTGGAATTCTGTGCTAACCTTCATCAGCAAAGTCAATAAAGTGCAAATACCGAGAGACTGTCTTTTGTGCTTGTTTGGTTACACGCCACCACCATCCTCTCTGTCAACGGCGAGCCCACTAAACATTCCACAATGGGCCCATTTATGTCTCCTAGTTGCTCGTAGGACTATTATGGCTCACTGGATCACGTCGACACCGCCCAACCTCCCGGCGGTCAAAAAAGCTTTGACATCTCTTTTCTACCTGGAGAGACTAGACACTATTACACTTAACTTTCGTTCTACACCGCGCTTCAAGAGATGGCGTAACTATATGGAGACCACATTTACTCAAAAGGAAATACAGGATATAATGAAACCATTCCGTTACACGGATTGGTACCTACAGAAAGATCTTACCAATTCACTTGGCAACCTCAAATTATCCAACGTTTCCGACTCCTCTACCGACCCGCAAAGTCAGACAATGCTCTTTAACGTCCATGACCTTTTTTCTTCTTTTTTTTTATGTTATTCTTTTTATCGTCTCTTAAAAACAGTTTCATCCTATGGTTTCACTTACATACCTTAACTAACTTGGGAGATCACTAACCAAACATTATCTAAGCGTTGCTTCCACTCCTGAAGGTACTACAGTATATGATACAGCCCCCACGGGCATTACACTGCTTAACTAATGTCATGATGGTATAGGTGCTTTACTCAGCCCCCTCCCATTCCCATCACCCCACCCCCCCCTTTGGTTTTTGATTATTTTTTCGTTGTTTTTTCCTTACTAAAGTTTAAAAAACATTCCATCTGTTAAACAGAGAATCTGCGTGTATGTTTTGTGTAGATACTGTATACTATCTGTTGTACCACGTTATTATGCAAAACCCAATAAATATTTTTCAAAAAAAAGAAAGCTGTTCGTTCTCAACTGGATTAAGAGGGACCATCTCCCGTTAACCACCTGGAAGGGCCTGGTCAATGCCAATGCAACAATATATAAAATGACTTATGAAGCAAGGGGATGTGCAAAAATATTCAATAAAAGTTTGGGGTAAAGGGATAAAATCTGGTGAAACTATACAAACTGACATTTAAGATGGTTTCTTTACAATAAATATGTTATGAGATCTGTACACAAAGCGAGATGAGAATATGGGAGTTTGGTTCTAGACTAACAGCAAGCAGCACAAGAGTTTATGGAGAAGTTCGCCTCCGACTTTGTTTAATTTTTGTTTTTTGATTTAGTGATGTTTTGGGTTTTCTTCTCCTCGAGAATAAGGTATGTATGTATGTATGTATGCGAGTATAATATATCTCAATTACCAATACAAAATAAAAAATCTTTTCGGAGGTCAAGTGGTTAAATGGAGATGGAATATCATTAATAATAATAATTGAAGTTAACAAATTAAACTAAACATTTTTTAGAAGAAATATGCATAAAATTGTAATTTTGCACATGTACAGCCTTTGGAAAACTAAATTCTACACTGTAAACCTACCTTGTAAGTCATCAGATCAGCCAGAAGCATGACGTGACGTCTGTCAATACTCATTCCATGATTTACCATGGTATACTGGATCTCATTTATAATGGTGGAGCGTGCAGCTTCTATACCAATAGTCTTTTCCACCTAAACACAATATAAAATATTACAACATCTTATAAATTAATGTGTAGTACATTAAAGTTAGCAAAAATATATTTAAACTTACCGTAAAATAGTTTTTCTGGAGTACATTAAAAGGCACACAAGATAGAGGGTGTTTAGGTACATTGGGTTATGCTGCAGGCTTCGGGAGATTGGGATACTGGCAAACAAAGCTGAAACCACAGCCCAGCATAACCCTTATCACTCCCAGAACATCCCAGTTTTGGAGCAAGCAATAATAATTGGATCATAAGAAGGACATTTGTCCCTTAAAGTAAAATTAAGGTGCAGCACATGAATGGTAAATGATGAATAAAGTTAAAATAGTCCAATTATGGTCCAGACACAAAAAGGAGAAGGGGACTAAAAGTCCCAGCAAGCACCAGGATGATCTAGCGTGACAAAGACACAACTTCGGGGCGGAGACGAAGTTCTTTGAACGTAACGTGCACAGGGAGGAGCCCCGCTGTCACCTGCTGTCGACCTGTATCTTACACACCGCCAACATTTACCATGGATATGCGTTTTTATTCCAGTCCTTTGCAAGTAACCATTTTATAGTAATGAAGCAGAGTTAAAACTGGTCAACAGTGAGCACTTAGATTTGTTTTTTCTTCACCTCTTTAATACCCTGGGGGAATCGACTGGAGTTCCTGTCTGTCTGGCTGATTTATCCTTTGACCTGTGCACTTGACCATCTGTTAGCTCAGTGGTCCAGTCCTTGAGGTGAGCGAAGAAATTGTTCTGAAGGTGAAGGGTTTGTCACCATGTTTTTCCTGAGTTGTGCCTTTGTCACACGGGTACCTCCTGGTGCTTGCTGGGACGTCTCTTCTCCTTTTGTGTTGGACCAAAATTGGACTATTTTAACTTTATTCATTTACCATTCAAGCGCTGCACCTTAAAGTGGGGTGCCCATTAAAAAAAAAAAAAAAAATTATAGTCAGCAGCTACAAATACTGCAGCTGCTGACTTTTAATAAATCGGACACTTACCTGTCCCAGGGTCCAGCGATGCGGGGGATCGAAGCTCCGCTCGGCGGCGCCGGCATTCTTACTGTGGGCACCTGGCTGTGGCTTCAGATGACTGTGTCCCAGATGACTGACTGCGCCGAGGGGAAGTGAAGTGAGGTCACCAGCCCAGGCACTGGAGGAGGCACACTACGAGGGACCCCCTAGCAACAGGCATTTAGAGGTGAGTAAAAAAAAAAAAAATAATAATAATTCCAATTTTATTTATTTTTTTTAGGAATTTTAAGATTTTTTATTTTTTGGGTGGAAAACCACTTAAATTTTATATATGTACCCGGATTATGTGATGATCTTTTGTGCTAGCTGCATCAGTTTTGCGTTTTTTTTGTAAAATTTGAATATTTTTACGCTGATTGATTTATTTGTATTAAATCTTTGAGCTGTATACCCAGTGAAGTGACTAGCCTCAGGTGATGCACCTGAGATGAACCAAATCCTCCTAAGTGTTGAATTTTTACGCTGGTCTGAGAGTTCAGAAAAAAGGGGATGTAGAGCTAAAATTACAGAGCTGAGTGAGGAGAAAGGTGTAAGTTAATTGGAGGGAAGAGACACACCCACTCCACACAGCACACAGAAACAGAGCCAAGGCTGTCAACCAAGGCTGAGCTCCTCATTTGTCACCATTTTTCTCTTGGTGTCAAGAAAACTTGTCAGAAGTGATTACTGCTTCATTCCTGTTATCAGCATCAGACAGAAATGACACGTGGTGCTCTTAATTGAGACACACTAATAGAGGGATATGCTATATTCATATTTCATGTCTGAGGTTTACAACCACTTTAACATACCCCAAGAGGAGAGAAATGTTGTGTTACTGTCACGTCTACCCCAACGCAGGTGGTCAGACACTATAGCTTGCTACTGTGTGCTTCACCTATAGCAGCCCCTTTTCTCATAAGCAAGCAAGCCTACCGGTACTCTGTTGCCCCCAGGAGTTATACACAATGCTATAGTGCCTGGCCACCACGCCAGGGAAGATGCGAACTGAGCAAAGCAATACTTGCGGCTGGACAGAGACAAGGAGAGTGCCATAGCCAAACCCCAGATGCTGGCATGAAGAACCGGATCACTAAGTGATCCTGACATTACCCCCCCTCTGAGGAGGGGCCCCCGGACCCTTTAAGACAAGCTCGAGATCCAGCACAAGACCATCAGACTGGGCAAAGGTCAGTGAATCTGTAAGGTCAGGTTGGTTTGCAGGTGACTTGTCACAGGAGTCAAGCTGGATAACTGAAACACAAGCAGAATGGAGAGAGCCCTGAAAAAAAGATTGAAAGCCCCACATGGCCAAATGAGGCAGTTCTGGATGCAGGTCTGAGACCAGGACCCAATCTCCTCTGTAGCCCAGTCTATGTGCGGGTTGTGAAGTTTAAGCCAGGGATACCCTAAGATAAGAGGATTGGCAGGAGATGAGATCAAGTAAAAAGCTAATTGTCTTCCTATGAAATTCCCCAATGGTCGGGGTAATAGGTACATTGCACAAGGTGACCAGGCCCATGGACAAGGGAGAGTTATCAACAGCTAAGACGGAAAAGGGTCTTGGCACCTTAGTCACAGGAATCTGTAGACGGTGTGCTAGGTCCTTATCAATGAAGTTGCTATCAGCACCAGAATGTATGAAAGGTGAGAGGTGATGAGAAAACTTGGCAGAGCCCAGTTTTGCAGGAACAAATAGTTTATCTCTGAGGTAAACTGACACAGTATAGTCTACAGAAGCGGACCCCACCCGTACTAGACTCTTGTCATTTCTCGGCTTATTAGGGCAGCTGGCAAAAAAGTGGCCATGGTTGCCACAGTATAAGCAGAGACCCTGAGATCTTCTAGCCTTTTCCCCAGAGGATAAATGGCTAGCACCAATTTGCATGGGCTCATCCTCCAGTAGAGGTTGAGAGGGCTCAGGAAGGGTTAATGAATAACGACAACAAGTAGGCGGCCTACTGGGGGACAAAAACAAACTTTTCTACATGGCTTTCCTGTAAACGCCTGTCTTTACGAATGGCTACTTGCATGGCTTCATTCAATAACTTTGGTTCAGGGTAGTGTACTAAGGAGTCTTTGATGGAGTCTGATAAGCCTAACCTGAGCTGGCTTCTTAGAGCTGGGTCATTCCACCCCGAGTCAGGTGCCCAGCGGCGGAAATCAGAACAGTATTGTTCAGGGGTGCGTTTATCCTGACGTAATGACGCAAGGTTAGCTTCAGCCGAATGGGCACGGTCAGGATCATCATACAGTAAACCTAAGACCTAGTCTCCCTGCAAATAACTGAGCCAGAGAGTCAAACGCCCAAGACTAGGGACCCCCCTGCAACCACGTAATAATCTGGTCAAACGGCTGTGCTTCAGAACCAGAGGAGTGTAACTTAAGTTTAAAGTTTGCAAATTCCCTTAGAAAAAAGCGAGCCTATGTAGAATCCATCTTCCATCTTTTTTTGTTAATTTTGATCATCATTTTGATAGACTCATGTCTACCCCAACAAAGGTGGTCAGGCACTATAACTGGCTACTCTGTGCTTCACCTATAGCAGCCCCCTTTCCCATAAGGCAAGGAAGCCTACCGGTACTCGGTTGCCCCAGGACTTGCACACAATGCCATAGTGCCTGGCCACCACGCCAAGGCAGATGCAAACTGAGCGAAGCAAATACTTGCGGTTAGCAGACATGGTTCTATGACAGTCAAGTTAAAGGCAGGCTGAGTTCAAGGAATAGTCTAATAATCCGGTTCAAAGTCATACATAGGGAAATCCAAACTAGCAAAGCAGGGCAGACAGACAAGGAGCTTGGTCAGGAACAACTTGTGTATCACTCACTATCACAAGCACCCAAATGAGGTTTGATCCGGCTTATAAAAAGGTAAAAAATGATGTGGCTTATAACAGGCTTGGTTTCCACCCAGAGACTGATCACATTAATCAGCCTGCAGGTAGACAGACAAGGAGAGTGCCATAGCCAAACCCTGGATGTTGGAAGGAAGAACAGGATCATTAAGTGAACCTGACAGTTACCTGCACATTCCATATCATTGAGTACAGTACGACAGACAGTATTCAGAGTATTCATACACCATGGGTGTATTTCAGGTGGACACTGGTGAAGTTTTACAGGGTATGCCCACTTGGGGTCTCCCCTATAACCAATCTATTAACCTTCTATAAAGGGGCGAGTTGCCATCTAGATAAAGGAAGGCCCGTAGACATGGTGTACCTGGATTTTGCAAAAGCATTTGACACAGTTCCCCATAAACTTTTACTATACAAAATAAGGACCATAGGGTGAGTACATTAATTGAAAACTGGCTACAGGGGCGAGTTCAGAGGGTGGTGATAAATGGGGAGTACTCGGAATGGTCAGAGGTGGGTAGTTCTGTGCTTGGACCAGCAATCTAATGGAATGGGTAAGTAAAAGCACATGAGAAAATTTTTCTTTGGGAATTTAATTTCTTGCAATTAGATTCCTTATCCATCTTTAATGGTAGACTTCAAAGCAGAGTTTGCAAGGTCCCGAGAACAGAACACCATCACTTTGACTGGAGCAGTAGCTCTGAAATATATTCTAATGGCTCCAAATACATTCAGGAAATGTAGGGAGGATGCATAGGAGCTGGGCATAAAGATGGTAGGACAATGTCCTCATTGAGGTGGAATACTGAAAAAAAAAAAAAAAAAAGGTTGGTCTCAGGCATAAGACAACCTTGTCATTGTGAAGTAGGATAAAAATTGTATTTTAACATCATACTTACCTGTAAAATCCTTTACTTTGAGTACATCATGGGACACAGAGTGAGGCTAATAATTATTACTGCTGGGCTATATTTCATCCCCAGGTGAATGGACACTGGTAGACCAAAGGTCTTTAGACAGGAAGTGATCCCCTATATAACTCCTCCCATATAGGAAGTACTTAAGTTTTGTAGCAAGCACTGAATTCTCAAAAAGAGGGGCGGGAACTGTGTGCCATGATGTACTCAAAGAAAAGGATTTTACAGGTAAAGTATGATGAAAAAAAATCACTCTTTTTTTTCATACATCATGGGACACAGAAATCAGGCTAATATTCATTACCTGCTGGGACGTCCCAGAGCAATAGCCTTGAGGAGAGGGAGACACCCTGCCAAACAATAGCCATCAAGAGTTAATGGGCTTCTCTCCCACCCGTTTTCCATGAAAAATGGAACTCGTCAAGGTTGCCCTCTGTCCCCTCTTCTGTTTGTGGTAGCTCTGGAACATTGCTATCAACCATACGTAATTCACCAGACATAAAGGGGATTGTGGTAGGAGATGAAACATACAAGTACGCGGCTTTCGCGGACGACGTCCTGTTTTTCCTGTCCAATCCCCGAATAGCCCTACCCAACCTGCTTAAGGTACTAAGAATATATGGCTTGGTGTCTAACTTTAATGTCAACCCAACTAAATCAGAAATTCTTAATATTAATATGGACCAAGCAGAAGTGGTCCAACTAGCTAAAGAGTTCCAATTCCCTTGGAAGGAAAATATAAAATACTTAGGAATAAAACTTGCAGGGTCATTAAGGAAGACCTACCAGATAAACTACATACCATTACTTGAAGAGATTAAAAAGGAAATTAAAAACATGACTTTATAGTCCGCTGTCATGGATGGGTAAGATAAATGCGGTGAAAATGATCATAGCCCCAAAAATAAATTATAAGTTTCAAATGCTTCCAATAGATGTCCCCAAAGCCTTCTTTAGGATTCTAAGGGAGATCATCTCTAGATTTATTTGGTCCAATAAAAAAGCACGTGTCTCAGCAGGAATTTTGTCCAAATTGAAAAAACAGGGGGGCCTCGCCTTGCCAGATTTTGAACTATACTTCAATGCAATTTCACTATCAAGAATCACGGAATGGACAAAGGAGGGAGTTAAAAAAAGATGGGTGAATATAGAAAATGTCTTAGGAAATAGAGATTGGGGGCACGTAATATGGAATCCACCAAAATTTAGGTTAATAGAAGAGGATACACATGAAATCACACGGGTCACTTTAAAAATATGGGATAGAGTACACAGAAAAAATAAATGGGAATTCAATTCCCCTTTGATAAAGTTAAAAAATAATGTTTTTTTTGAACCCGGTAGGAGTAAACTATGGGGAAATTGGATTAAAAAGGGGGGAGCACGCTTAGGGGACATTATTAAAAGAGGTAAATTAATCACGTTTCACGAATTAAATAAGGAGGTAGAGCTGATGTCGATTGACGTCTGGAGGTATATCCAGCTGAGAAATTTTGTTCAGGGTTTACCGCAACCTATCCGGGACCTAGATAATCTCTACAATAGAGCAAATATGTACAAGCCTCCCGGTTAGAAACACTATCTCACGTATATACAGAGTATTACTACAGGAGAACCAGCTTGGTATCCCTCCGGGGGTCAAAAGATGGGAAGAAGAATTGGGGATCCCCTGTACTGAGAACAGATGCGAAAAGATACTAAAATTAATTCACGGACCGAAAGTAGACAGTCAAACTATAGAAGTCAACTATAAGTGCCTCATGGGGTGGTACATAACCCCGGTAAAAATGAGCAAAATACAAAGAGATAGACCCCCCACATGCTGGAGAGGATGTGGAGGTATAGGGACAATGGCTCACATTTGGTGGGATTGTCCCATCATTAAAACATACTGGAGACAGATATTAGCATTAATTAAAAGCATTACAAAAAAAGATATCCCAGAGGATCCGTGGGTGGTTCTGTTCCATGGGACAGACAGCCCCATTAAACAGTATAGAAACTCAATAATCCCCATCCTATTAAATGAGGCGAAAAATCTGATCCCCAAGAAGTGGATGGAAACTGGGAGCCCGCAAATCGGGGAATGGTTTAGAGGGGTAAATAGACAGCGAAAGCTAGAGAAAGCAGAATGGGGGCAAGAAGGCGATAGTGAACCGGACAAAGGGGAGGACAAATGGTCTTCTTGGATTGACTTTAGAAGCTCATGGAGATATTTTGAAGAGATAACTAGATAAATAGAAAGAGTTATATGACAGAATAACTCGAGGTACAACTAGATTGCAGTATATAGGACCCTGGAAAGATTTTGTCTGGCGGGGGTGGTGGGGTGGATGGGGAGGGGAGTTTGGGGTGCTGGGTGGGAAAGGGAAAATGTATTGTGTTTGTATTGAAAACTTTGAAATAAATAAAGAATTAAAAAAAAACCAAAAAAAACAATAGCCATCAGACCTTTTACAGCAGCCCGCAGTACACTGCAGCCGAAAGCCGAATCCTCAGCTGCTCGAACATCCACTTGAAAAAGTTTAGTGAACGCATGCACTGAAGACCAGGTAGCAGCTTTACAAAAATCTGAGCCACAGATACCCGAAAAGCCCAGAAGGTTCCTACACCCCTGTCAGAATGAGCTCTCACCCTAAAGGGAGGAGCTTTAGGTTGCTTTCACACTGGGGTGGTTTTGCAGGCGCTATTGCGCTAAAAATAGCGCCTGCAAACAGACCTGAAACAGCTGCTGCTGTGTCTCCACTGTGAAAGCCCCGAGGGCTTTCACACTGGAGCGGTGCGCTAGCAGGACGGTAAAAAAAGTCCTGCTAGCAGCATATTTGGAGCGGTGAAGGAGTGGTGTATTCACCGCTCCTACCCTTTGAAATCAATGGGACAGGGCGGGGGGTCTTAACCCTTTTTCGGACGCTAGCGGGGCTTAAAACCACCCCGCTAGCGGCCGCATACCGCGGCTAAAACGCCAGTAAAGCAGCGCTAAATATAGCGCTGCTTTACCGCCGCCGCCCGCACCGCTCCGGTGTGAAAGCAGCCTTACATTTCAGACCATAGGCCTGAATGACCAATTGATGGACCCAATGGCAATGGAAGCTTTTGGTTAAACAAAAAAGGAGTCTGATCTTTGGATCTCCACAATCTAGACAAATAAACCTTGACTGCCCGGACAACATCCAAAGAATGCAGTTGTCTCTCTTCGGCCGAACGAAGCAAAAAAAAAGGCAAAATAATGTCTGGATTTAAATGTAAGGCCAACACCACCTTTGGCGAAAATAATAACTTTATAACCGCTTTAATGGATAACACAACAACTTTGAAGCCTACCTCATAGGTATTGTTTGAAGTGGTATGTGAGCCCTTAACCCCATGGGTAGCCATGACAGCGCGGAGATTATCACCCTCAACCAAAAGTTTGTACTTTTCTTTTCCACTCTGTTCATCAATATGTATGACAGCACGTGATACTTCAGGAATGCCTTGTACCACCACCTGCGAAAATAAAAAATGATAAAATCAGCCAAATTTGTTTTCTGCTCCCTTACAATACACCATATTGATTTTTAATCAGATTCACCAAACTAAAATTAATTTGGATCATCTTGGTTAACAGTCACACATATGCACAACTATTATGCTGAAAAGCATTTTAAAGTGGGTCATACTTAATAGCTGCTGGTTACACTGCATAAATAACTAGCACAATTTCAGTGATGCCAAGGTGAAAAGGTGCTCTTAAAAAGGGTACAAAACTCTCAAAAATGCATTCGCTTTTCCATCTGATGTTTTTGTGAGGGGACTTACCGCCCAAGGCTGAAGCATATAAGTTACAAGCCTGTTAATCTTGTGTGTGAGTATCCATTTGTTATTTGGAATTTAATAAAATTGTATGGTGGTAATGCGCGAGGCGGTCAACAGAAGATATAATATATGGTAGCTTGTACATTTTCCATAACTTTTTTTACCAAAATAAAACCTGAAAAGCATAGTAATATTTTGAAATTCAATGTTCTTAGGATTTTACCTGCTCTCGAAATGCCATGCGTGTTTGGATATTGTAGATTAAAAGCTGATCTATGGGCAAATACATTTTTATTGAAATATTTTCAATAGCCACAAAGATCATTATTTCACTTTGCAATATTACCATGTAAATCTGTAAAAGACTTTATAACTGTGCTGTACATAGCCAGCATAGAGAGCATGAATGTGGGTAGGATCCAGCAAGTCCAGCAACTATAGCCTGCAGAAAACTAAAGGGGAGTGGATACAAGACCAGAGACCCCACACAAGGAGAAAAAGCTACAGTATCTGGTCTTTATTACAAAAACCTCCTGTATGGAAGCAAACAGCAGGAGTTGTTTCATGCAGGGTTACTGCACAGGTCTGAATGAAATACACAAAGGACACCACAATATACTGTAAGTAAAAATACCATCTGGACACTCACCTTTGGCAATTCCTCTTTGAGTGACTGCAGGACATAGTACATAGAACTCTTATTATTCTCTCTTGGCGTGACACACAATACAGCCTCCCCATGAACTGCAATATCTCCAGGCTTTACGCGGAGCTTAGACAAGCAGATGGAGTATCTTACAGTCTCAGCATTTACCTAGAAAAAGTAAAACCAAAAATAATTTGATTAAAAAGGTGACTGCATAGTAGTTAATTTTACGTTTAAAAATTGCAGTATTAAGATTCCATTACCTCAAGCCTCAACAAGCGGATACGTTCCAGTGAAAGCTTCACCAGGAGGAAACAGTCATCAGGAAGAAACACCTCCTCCATGTACTCCGATATCTGCCAAAAGGAGTTAGATTTAAAGTACAAAAATATTGTCATTTCCATTTAAGTCCACGAGGGACACATCGGCTCAAATAAATTGAGGGCCAGCCCAGTATAACCCCTTTTGCCCCCAGCATGCCTCAATTTTGTGATAAAGCAGTACCAAGAACAAAATCATAGACACAGAGGGGCCTATCTGCATCAGTGGACTCCAAGATATAGATTTTATGGTAAGTATAATAAATCTTATTTTCTTGAGACCATAAGCTTGAATAAGCCACAGATAAATGGTGGAACAAGTAGTTTACCCTTTGCAGAAACTACCAGAAATAACTGTGTCAGTCTTTCGAATAGCTGATACAATGGCTGCAAGGTAAACCAACAACTCACACTACATTCAAACGACGGAGGGAGATCTCTTGGAGTGAAACCAGATAGAGGGATGAAAGAAAGAAAAGTCCAACTTAATGTGCAAGGCCTAAACTATTGTTAAAAAAAAAAAAAAAAAAAAACAAAAACGTCTTGGGTCTTACAGTGATGAAGATTGTCATTTTTTTTTTT
The DNA here is from genome assembly GCA_028564925.1 of Lithobates sylvaticus. Classification (NCBI taxonomy): domain Eukaryota; kingdom Metazoa; phylum Chordata; class Amphibia; order Anura; family Ranidae; genus Lithobates; species Lithobates sylvaticus. Next base: position 159,330,693 of record CM053036.1, on the reverse strand, counting down.
TAAATCAAACGTGTTATACTTACCTGCTCTGTGCGTTTTGCACTGCTCTGCTTCATCTGGAACCTTCCTGGCTCCTTTTGCAAGCTGCTCAACACCGACACAAACCTGGATTCCTGAGCCACCTAACCAGGGACCTTGGTGGCAGGCAAATTGGTCTGTCCAAAGACTGGACTGACTTAACAGGATGTTGTGTTATAGGGGTCTGGAGTGGAACTGGGCAAAATGGTACCGCCTCGCAGGAGGTCACCATCAGCCCCAAAGATCTCATACACAAACCAAGAGTGAGTCTGTGAGCAAAGCATTTGAAGTTTCTCCTGAGGAAGAAAAAAAAAAAAACTGGGTTGAGCTGTGTGTAGGATAAGATCCTAACAAGTCTGATCCAGCTCTGTCCTTTGGAGGTTCAGGACCCAGCCAAAAAACTCTGCAAAGTCTGGGCTATGTTGCCCAACAAAACCTGCACCCACTGTTCCCTAAACAGGTATTGACCAGATATTTCTCAATGGGAACGATCTAGGAGTGCATTAAGCGTAGCAAAGGAACCAACTCCCTGGTAAATAATTGTAAAGTAAAGATGGGCTGAATGGAAAGGACACAAATTGGAGGTGCTGAAGACCAACAGCTAAGTGAAGGAATTGCAAAAGGCAAGGAAGTCTCCCTGGTGGTTAATGCTGAATTTTTGGACTCAAGACATTTAGGACTTGAGAGCAAAGCCCCCTTTTGGTATGGGAAACAGGTTGAAGTAGCTCCTCTTGAACTGTTCTGCCACAGGAACTGGCACAATGCCCCCCTGCTTCAGAAGGCCCACTAAGGCTGCATTGAGATCGGTTAATCTGTGTAGCGACACAGGTAGACTGGAAGAAATTAACCTGGGAAGACTGGCTTCTTTTGCTGGGGAAAATAGGTATGCGAGCCCCCCCTCCAATTACATCTTTTTTTTTTTTTTTTTTTTACAGGTACGTTTTTATTTGTCTCCATTAGGAGAAACATGGTGTAATTCAACAGTGTATTTCACATACTATTTACACAAAGATCAGTGTACAAAACATTCTTTCAGGTTATAGTATTACAGAAGCATGGTATAAGGTAATACAGTTACAATATTTTGAGGAGGATCCAGAGAAGAACCAACTTTAGATTGTGTGGGTTTATTTTAAACAATCATTCACCTATTATTGATGTCCAATACAAAGTTGGACAATAGATGTTAGCAATCTTCCATACCTAATGGAGGGGGGGTAAGGAATCACTTCACATTGAATGATAATTGAATTGTTTCATGCTCTTTCGTGTATCCCCACTCTACTCCACTCCATATATTCCACTGCCCGCCTTGGTGCTCAGCTCTTAGGTCTAAATGCCCCCTATCTTCCCCAATTTTTTGGGACATTAACAACCCATATATGTGATTTTGTACAGTGGAAGGACAGAATCGACCATGGCTCTCCATTGTGAAAGTGTGTGTGTGTGTGTGTGTGTGTGTGTGTGGTTTCCTAGCGTAGAATGTTGCATAGAAAATGAACAGCTGTGTGTATTTGATGCAACACTGTCACATATACCTAGGAGGAGGAAAAGCGGGTCCAAACTGCACTGATCGTACGTAGAGACCACGTCCACCCAGAACTGTTGTACTATAGGGCAGGACCGTACTACATGGAAGAAGGTGGCCAAGTTTAGTGGTGCACTTTGGACACATATCCGAGTGTTTAGGGTATATTCTCGAAAGTCTCGGGGGGAGCCTAGAGCAATGGTAAAAGTATTGACTTTTCCAAGTTGATCCTGACGCCTGAGAAGGAGCCGTAGTGGTTGATAAGTCTCAGGGCTTCTTCTAGGGAAACAGATGTGTCTGGGAGGTATAGAAGGGCATCATCAGCATAGAGGGAGATATTTCTCAGTCAGTGAACCTACATGTAGTCCTTTAATGGTGGGAGAGGTTCATAGGAGGATAGCAAAGAGTTCTATGGCTAGGGCAAATAGTCCCGGGGATAGGGGGCAGCCCTGCCTGGTGCCTCTACCCAAGGAGAAGTTTGGTGATAGGAGGCCGTTTGTCTTTACTCTTGCTGAGGGGTTCTGGTAAAGTAGTTTTATCAAAGAAATATAAAGAGGGCCAAAGTTAAATCTCTCAAGGACTTGCCAGAGAAACTCCCACTCTACCGAGTCAAAGTTTTCTCAGCATCCAATGAGGCTACAAACCCCTGGGACTCAGCATTGGCTGCTTGGGATAAGTTTGTGTAGAGGCGGCGTAGATCAATATCAGTGCCTTTGCCTGGCATAAAGCCCGTTCGGTCGCCGTGTATTAATGAAAGGATAACCGAGTTAAGTCGGTTTGCTAGAATTTTGGCATCAACATTCAGTAGCGATATTGGGCGGTATGAGGCACAAAGTTCGTTGTCTTTATTAGGTTTGGGGATCACAGCGATCACCGCCTCAGACATCGAAGGTGGAGGGCACCCCTCCCTCAACATGGATGACAATAAGGTATGGAATCTAGGCATAACAATCTCCTCATTATTTTTATAAAATTCAGCAGGTACTCCATCAGGGCCTGGGGTTTTAGCAGTTTGGAGTGAGGCAATTGTGGTTTGTACCTCCTTGAGGGTTATAGGGCTGTCCAGCCTGGTACGGTCCGAGTCAGAGAGCTCCGGGAAGTCTAATTTGGTCTAGAAATACTGTTAGTATCTGAGGTAAAGTTAGCTCTGGAGGTATATAGGGTCTCATAGTATTTTGCGAACTGGGCGTTAATCTGCAGGGGGTCAGAGAGCAGTATGCCCTGCTCATCTCTGATGTTAGCTATGAGATGTAGAGAAGCGTTCCTTGGTCAACCAGGCTAGCAAGCTACCTGTTCAAAAATCCTCTGGGTTTGGCCTAGTAAAATTTTCCTGCTAGGAGTAGTTCTCAGCAAGGATATCTCCCTATGTACAGTCTGCAGAGCAGTGTAAATCGGCACGTCTCCGCTGTGTACATAATCAGACTCCAACCTCAGGGTTTTGAGTTCTGCAGCCTATAATGGTCAGCCGTGTATCATTTCTAATCTTACCAATAATTATTTGGTACTGACCTTGGTTATATATAACTGGCGGGTCGGCCGTACCAATGTTGTGTGCCCAGTAGACTCCCAGCTCTCCCGCTATCTCCGGGGCCACGCGCTCATCCGTTATCCAATAGTCGGACAACCTTCAGAGGTTGACCCGGGCGGTGAGTCTGTGCCGAGCTTCAGCAACATTGGGGCATGATCCGAGATGCTGCAAGACAATCTCCCACGTCCTGAAAGTGGGAGAGCAGGGAGTCACCAGCAAGAATTAAGTAAATTTTGGAAAAAGCGGCATATGTGGCCGAGTGACGTGTATACTGTTTAACAGTCGGGTGTTTCCGCCGCCATACATCTTGTAACCCATAGATCTCTGCCCATCATGACAGGGGGGAGTCCCGAGCTGGATCAGCTTTAAATCTATCTATGCTGGGTTCTGGGGTCATGTTAAAGTCACCAGCTAGTATAACCCCCGCACCAGGGTAGAGAGTCAGCAGCGGGGTCAGTTTGTGTAGCACGGTCATTATGGCTGGTGGGGATATGTAGAGCCCCACAATGAGTAATTTGAGCCTTTCACACATAGCATGAAGAGCCACGTATATCTCCCCTCTGGGTCTAGGTGAAGATCCAGTAGGGTAAACTGGAGGGATTTGTGAACCAGAAAACTGACTCCCCTAGAAAATGTGGAGTAGGTGGAATGGTAGTAGGAGCTCACCCAGGGTTTCCGGAGGGCCAGTGTTCTGCTCCCCACCAAGTACGTCTCTTGTAATATGCAGATTTGGGGCATGTACTTCTTGATGTAATTAAATACCAGCGCCTCCTTAATCTTGGAGTTCAAACCACGAACGTTCCAAGATAAAATGGTTAGTGGAGCCATCATTGCATTCTAGAGCACATCCGGGGATATTGGATCATTAGCAGCAATGCACACACATATACATATATATATATATATATATATATATATATATATATATACACACACACACACACACACATACATACATACATACATACACACACACACACACACACACACACACACACACACACACATACATACATACATACATACACTAGCATTACATTAGGCAGTTCAACAATAAGTGGAAAGTCAATATTGTTAGACAGAGCGCCCCTGCCACCTAGTGGGAGGAGAGGAAAACCACACAGCTGAAGCTGACATGAAAGTTCAGTAAAAGAAAAGAAAAAAAAAAAAAAAAAAAAAAGGAAAAAGTGTAACCTGGAAAGAAGTGTCATACACCATAGAAACCCCCACCCGGCATCATCCCCCCCCAAAACATGAAAAAGAAAACATGGCAACTGCCAAGGAGGTTTGTGTGAAATTGAACACCAAGAGTGTCTTAGAACTGACAACTAGAGTCCGGCTGGACTTGGTAACAAGGATAAATGGTCCCTGCAGAACAGCAATTAGTAGTACCGGGGGCGCAATCTTAAACTGGTTGCCAACTTATGAAGGAACGGTTACCCTCCTCTCTCCGCTGTGCACTTCTGAGTTATTAGGGCTCTTCAAAGTGTCTGTGGAGCTGGGTGTAAGGTAAACTTTAGTCCAGGATCACATGCCCAGTCAGTGTATAAGCCCGATGCCTTTAGCATGGCACACAGAGCAGGAGGGGCCCTAACACAACTCTTGGGAAACTGTAGTGAAGCAAAAGGATATACAAGGAACAAAAAGCCCTCAGTGGGGCAGCTTACAACTGGGATCATCCTCTGGGGAGGGTTTCCAGCCATTGGGAAGAGTCGTCAGGGGAGGTAAAGAACTGGACCATTTCACCATCTTGCAATGCAGCCGAGCTGGAAACAGCATGCTATATTTGACCTTTCTGTTCCGTAGGTTGACTTGGTCAAACGATCAGAGCTTTTGAGGTACAACTGAGTAAATCTGGGAAGATCATGAGCTTTGCTCCCTCATGGCGTAGGGTATCTATCTTCCTGGCTTCCCTGAGGACCAAATGTCCACAAACGTGGTCTCTGAATTTTAGAAGGCGGAGGATGAATGTGCTCAGAGGAGATCCCCTGGGCAGCAGGCATTGTATGTGCCCTCTCCACCATGAAAAATTTTGAAAACTGCACACGTTGGAGGGCGGGCGTGCAAAAGGTGCTCTGCGAAGGCTGTGTAAGCGTGCGGAGAGATGCAGAGTGTTCTTGTATTGTGTCCTCCAAGTCCCCCACCCGGCGCTCAGCCTCAGTCAGCCTGGCGACGGAATGTGTCCTTATTCCGCCGAATAAGGCTAATATCAAGCTGCATTGATTAAATTTTGCCCGTGAGGGTAGACTGACAGGTCGTGATTGCCTACATAAGGGAAGTGAAGTTGGACTGCTCAGATATCGCAGGGTCTGGGTCATCTGTCTGGGACGCCATATGCGTGAGTGTAGTGGGAGAGGGTCCCGGTCTGGGCTTGGCTTGCTGGAGGGCTTGCGTGAGGCTGAGTTACCTTTGCCCTTGGTCATCCCTTATGCTCTGTGGATATAACCGGATGTAAGGCTCCGTCTGCAGGGAAACGGACGTAGAAACCCAGAGTTTGGCCTGAGCTCAATCGATGTGCGACCGATCAGGTGGGCATCTTGGACACGTGTCCGCCCCCCTCCCCGATTACATTCTTAATGAGGATGTCCGGAATAGCTCCGAAGAGTTCCTCGAAGGGCATGCAGAGAAAATACTTTTTTCATCCCCAACACTTGCTAAAGAGTCCACATATTCACTGGTAGGAGACCAATTAGGAAAATGAGACAGGAAATCTCTGAAAAATTCCTCTACACTGTAGTTTAAGGCTGTAGGCATGAGCTCTAAATGCTCTTTAACTAAACAACCAGTAGATTTTTGCAGACTAAGGTTACGGCCAAGGCAGGCTGCAGTGCTGGACCTGCCACAGAACATTCTAGAGATGGACTCCAATCATTTGCCAATCAAGCAGGTACATTCTTCACAGGGATGGTCAAAGCTTTGTCAAGATGGAATCTAGAGGGGTCAGTGTACGTTTTTAACAAAGTCCTCCTCAAATGGGTAAAAAAAAAACAGATGTTGTGTAGGGCTTGTAAAGTTTTTTTTAAGTCTCTCTAAAAGGATGGCTGTGAATAACGGGTGAACAGGATATGTCTTGGCACTCTTGGGTACCCTAAAGAAGCCTAGACTGGGAGCTGCACTGGTAGTTATAGGCTCATCCTTGAAAGTGTTGCATATCACATCAATAAGATATGAGAGCATCTCTAGGTTTGGGCGTAATGGCAGAAGACTAGAAAAATCTCAGACATAGGATCATCCATCAAGGACTTGAGATTAGCATGAGAGATAGGATTGCATGTCACAGGATATAAGCAGCTGAGGGCTGAGACAGGGGAAGGCTTGAAAGCAAACTTGTGGCCTCTGGGGTTTTAGTCCACTATTACATTTTTTATTTTACCTATCAAGTCCTGCAAAATGGAGGTGAAATCCTCCTAGGATAGAGCACAGTATATATCATTCCCAACAAAGCCTTTGAGGGCAAAATTCAAGACTGTCAGTGTCCAGCACCTCATGGGGCAACCTGTAGGCAGCAGAAAAATATTATGCATGCTGGGAGAGGGGGCAAGTATACTGGGCTGACCCACAATTTATTTTGTCAGTGCCCAATTTTCCTGTAGGCATCGGGGTAACCCATCAGTCTCTGAATCCCTGTGTCCCTCAATGGACGAAAAAAAAAAAGTAGTGTAAGATTCAATAAAAACAACAACATAAAAAAAAAATGGTATTGTGCCAGAGACAGTAGCACACTACTCTAAAACTACAAGCATAGTCGAAACGCAATGAAACATACAAAAAACACCCAGAAGATCACAAGGTTTTTGTGGGTGACAGGACATACAACACATTGACAGTCTAGCACTGGAATCAATCTATATTCAAGAAACAGATGCATGAACAAAAGCTCTCTGTGTGAAGTGAGCACTATGGTGCATGGATGCACCTTTTTCAACTTTATTTATGCAGTTCCTTGGACACTTTAGGACAGTGATGGTGAACCTTGGCACCCCAGATGTTTTGGAACTACATTTCCCATGATGCTCAACTACACTGCAGTGTGCATGAGGATCATGGTAAATGTAGTTCCAAAACATCTGGGGTGACAAGGTTCGCCATCACTGCTTTAGGAGAAAGGCTTATGGGTTATTCCTTTTTTTACCCTGAAACTCTTGCAGTCAACTCTAAATAAAATGTTGACTGATGTAGGCATGGGCACCTAAAGTTACACTTATCTTGGCAGCTTTCAGTGCCTCCACCATTCTGATCAGGCAAAGTTTCAGTACTTTCTGTTAGGGTCAATACTTGCTCACCCCACTTTTCTTCTACACATTCCTATTGGTCAACAAGGCAGTTTATAATAGTGGGCAACTATAAGAGCTCTGTGCAAGATTTTTCAGGAACGTAGACAGCTTTCAGTGCTACAATATAAACCAGAAGGCAGTTTTTTTTCTGGTAAAGTGACAGGCACTTTAATGGAATGCTCATCCACAGAGTTTAAACAAATTACTTTGTCTAAATGCACTAAACAAGCACATTAAAACAGATCAAAATAATACGTATTCAATGCCACAAAACGTGAATTTTACAATGCAAATCAAAACTCTACGCCTAACATACACATACTACCTGTATTTGTAACCGGCATTCAACACATTTTACACAAAATGCCAGATAACACATGATCAGATGCATTAGCATATTAAAATTACACAGCTGTATAAAATGTATGACTCAAAAAACAACTGATCTCCCCCTCTGTCTTGTTTCTTGGGATTGGTGTTACTACAGGCCACAGGTGACCATCCCAAAGCACCAAACCTCTTACCTCTCCTAATAAGGTCTTCTCAATTCTACCTTTTACCAGACGAGCAAAGTCAGAGTCATCATCTATATCTAGATGAGCGGTAATGATTGGTGTGCTGAAAAAAAATGGTGAATTAGTTAATACCCCGTTTGATCTGGTGTTTGATTAAGAAAGAGCACGTGACATTAGTCCTGACAAAATAAATCAATCAGACCTCCATAATTTTGTACAGGTTTAAAATAAATTACAATTATACTTCAAATATTAGACAAATTGCCAGCAATATTCCTTATATACAGCTTGAACCTGGGTGATCTAGCCAGTCCCAGATTCAGACTGGCCATTCAATCTGTCCATATACTAGCACCTTAACACTATTAAATCTAAATATTTAAAAAAAAAAATATGACTTGGGTACGCATACCTAATGTTCTTTGAGGCATTGATGATCTCCTTGATACGGGGCACACCCAATGTAATGTTCATGGAAGCAACACCAGCAAAGTGAAACGTTTTCAGGGTCATCTGTGTTCCTGGCTCTCCAATGCTCTGAGCACAGAGAGCTCCCACGGCCGAACCTGGTTCCATCTGTGCTCTTGGGAGAGAAATGAATGAATACCAATTGCTAAAACTGATGCAGACTCCACTGACTAGTCCAAAAGATTTATTTTAAAACTATGTTTGAAGGACAGGTGCACCATTAGTACAAAGTATGCAGTTCCACGCTAGCTAGCCCTCCTATTCTAAACAAACCTGATGCCTTCATCAAGCAAGCCTCCTCCACTGTTTAAAACACGAGGACCGAAAGCTTCTTCCATGCTGGCTGTATTTGAGCAGTGAGCATTTATAAATGTGAATGGGCTCGAACCAAGAGAGAGTGTATCCAATCTCCGAGTACGGCCCTGCTCAAATCTCACTGCGCAGGTGCGGCCAGCACTGAAAATCCTCTCAGCCTAGAAGATTTAAAGTGGTTGTTAAACCCTTACAGACCACTTTAACCTACAGGTAAACCTAGATTAAGGCTTACCTGTAGGTGCAAGAAATCCACACACTGTTAAAATCCACAAAACTACACGGTTAAGGAGATATTTTCCTAAAAATGGGAACCAATGTCTACGGCACATGCGTACTGAGCATGCCGTTAGTAAAGGCGAGCATGCAGACACTGACGGCTCCTGTGCCGGAGTGACGTCATCGCTGCTCCGGCCAGTCACAGCACCGGAGCAGCAATGCCCGGAAGTCACTCCAGGTATCATGGCTGCGACGGAGGACGTGAACGAGGGTCGCCTCGATCTCAGGTAAGTAATTCACAATGAGCTAGTATGCTATGCATTACTAGCTCGTTATGCCTTTGTCCTGCAGGGTGTTTTTTTTTTTGACAGGGTTTACTTCCTCTTTAAACAGCTGAGGAAGCAACAGCTAGGTGGAGGATCCTGGATTAGGAGGGCTATGAAAGAACTTTTGTTATCCTAGTGCAGGGGTGTCCAAACTTTTTTCAAAGAGGGCCAGATTTGATGAAGTGAACATGCGCGAGGGCCGACCATTTTGCCTGACATTCTTTGAACCATTAAAATTTGGTAAGTATGTTCGTTCGAGCACTAATACACTGCACAACAAGAATTATCTTGCCTTTGTGGCTTTGTGTGAGTAAAGAGATGAGCTCAGGCGTTCTATTTAGATATACCGTATTTATTGGCATATAGCACACACCTTCACTTTAAGAGCGAAGTTTCAGGAAAAAAAATAACATTTTAAATAAAGAACTGTGAAGCAAAATAAGGGTCAGTGCCCATCTGCAACCTCACAAGTGCCCATCTGCAGACCCACCATTGCCAGGAATGCAGCACCCACCATTGCCAGGAATGCACCCACCATTGCCAGGAATGCACTCACGAGCGCCAAAGATTAAGTGCAGGAGAATCTCCTGTTTACACAGCGGCCTCTTTAATAGAAAGTCCCGCCTCCTTTGATGGACAGAACAGTCGTCCAATGGCGGGAATTCCTATTACAGAAGAAATTCTCCTGTGTGTGTACAGCTCTTGTCCCACCTCCTCCCTGTCCTCTCCAAAGGGATATACATCCTTTGTCCTTATATATGTCCAAATAACCAGGTGGGCCATTCAAAACCAGAACGAGGGCCGTGATTGGCCCTCGGGCCGGACTTTGGACATGCCTGTCCTAGTGCATTACACAGAGGAAGTATAATGGCAGATAGTATAAAATCTCAACAAAACCACAAGGCCGCATTTACACCCGAGCGTATCATTTTCAGGCGTTTTTTAGGACGTTTTTGTACAGGCATTTTGAGGTCCAAAAGGTCACCAATTTCAAACGCCTGTAATTTGCCTAAAAAAAAAAAAAATCATGTAACTTTTTGAGCTTCAGGCGACAGATCGCTCAGATGTGAAAAGGGGCTATTTAAATGAATGGGATTTTGCTTGTTGGGCGTTTTTGAACTTTTGAGATGAACATTTTACGAGCTGAAAATGCTCAGGTGTGAATGCAGCCTAAAATCACCAAATGCTCCAAGAGCTGGCTGATATCTTTGTATATCTTATTCTGAGATATTTCAAATTCATCAATGAACCTAAATTGCTTACAGAATTCTTAAAGAAGTGTTCACTGTAGGCATCAAACACATCAAAAGTGATTGGCATATAGCTAGACAAACTAGAAAATGTACCATTAGATACAAACATTCCCAAATTACTCTACTGCATAGTTAAATCTTATAATCACAATGAACACAACATAATAAGAAAACTGCTTTTGCACAAGAATGTCCAAATCATAGGCATTCACTTTTCCATTAAAACATCTTTCTAATTGAATTTGTCTCTAATCTAAACTGCTCAATCATTTCTTCTACACACAGCAAACTGATTACATTCAGCTCTTTCTGATAAAATTTACCTGTCATAAGTAAAATAAAGGTAGGTCTAAATTCTAAAAAGCAAGATTCCAAGACTCATGGTCTTTTTTGAAGGCTTGATTTTATTTACTGTATATACTCAAGTATAAGCCGAGATTTTCAGACCTTTATTTGGGCTGAAAGTACCCCGCTCAGCTTATACTCGAGTCGCCGCTGTCTGCCTACCTGATCAGTGTGTCATGCAGACAGACGGCGGGCATTGCAGTGTTCAAACGCCGCGCCTCCTCGTCTGATAGGCGGAACACTCTATTTCCCAGCAGTCAGTGTTCCGCCTATCATGGACATCCTATCATCCTCGTCCGTGGTATGAGGATGAGTGGATGTCCGTGACAGGCGGAACACTGACTGCTGGAAAATTGAGTGTTCCGCCTATCACAGACAAGGAGGAGGCGTGGCTTTTGAATACTAGAATGGCCGCCGTATCTATTTACACACTGATCGGTGCAAATGCGAGGGGCACCGAGGCTTCAGAGGGACACACGGGGGCATGCACAGGACACAGGGAGGTAGGCAGATCTGCACAGGTAGGCATGCACAGGACACAGGGAGGTATGCAGCTGCAGATGGGCATTGTTGACCCTCTTTTTCACTTACAGTAGCTGCTGCATTTCTCACCCTCGGCTTGTACACGGGTCAATACGTTTTCCCAGTTTTTTTGTGATAAATTAGGGGCCTCGGCTTATATTCGGGTCGACCTATACTCTAGTATATACGGTACTTTGCAATAAGTAAGTCAGATTCCAACAATTTAGCGGCTTAGGTGCTGAGTGAGTCTTTTCTTACAGCACTTGAAGCTGGCTTCAAAACAGTCAGCCTCAGCATGTACCTGGAAGCAACAAAGCTGCTGAAAAACTTCTATCACACCGCTGGTTTGTACCTAGCTAGATATGCATTATAGTAAACCTACAACTCTGCATAAACTAACTGCTGTAACAAATTGAGATTTGTAGCCATTTCTGGCTCAGGTAAAAGGCTAACATCTCTACTTACTAGAGTTTTATTATCAAAAAAAAAAAAAAAAAATTAAGAAAATCAATAGAATTCAAAGGCCACATTACCTCATATATTTATCCCGACAAGTCTCCAAAAACTTTTCTAGCTGCGTAGGCGTGATCCTGTCCAACTGGTACAAAACCCGTGGCTGCAAAAAGATGAAGGATACTATTAAAAAGCCTCTATATTGAGAAGCAGACACTGGAAGAGTATAAAAAAAATTGCCTTAGGCACCAAGAGTAGAGAAAGGATGTGGCGAGTGGAGTGCATGAGTCAGAAGTGCTCACCGCACAGAGTGCAGGGGACAGGAGTGTAAAATGCATGGAGTGCAGCATATAGTGGTTAGAAATACAGAATATACAGGCCACTGAGGAACCAAAAATAACCCCCCTCAAATGCCTCCCAAAACACAGCTCTCCCCACAAATACACCTCCATAAAGACCACCCCCACAAAAGGCAGAATCCTGTAGCCTGGTACTGTATTCCACAAAACAGATTTTGCAGGCAGCTCAAAAATCCTTTTGTTGATTGGACAATACAGTACACACTAGGGCTGCACCGAATGGGTTTTTGGGTACCGATACCGAAAAGGAAAAATACACTAGGCCGAAAACCGATACCGAAAATACCTGTTTAAAAAAAATATATATATTTGTATACAGGAGATGGTCAGACTGCAGACATGGTACAGGAGATGGTCAGAGACTGCGGACATGGTACAGGAGATCAATGCAGCCTCACCAGGTTCCTTTAAATGCAGTCTGCCAGTGCCCATCATTTGCAGCCTGTGCCTCACCAGTGCCCATCATGCAGCCTGCTTTAGTATGTCAGACAGGATCAGGACAGAGAAGTGTTAGCAAGGCAAAGCCAAGAACAGTGCTCTATGGAGGAAAGCTGTCAGCACAACGCATTAAGGAGAAGCTTGTCAGTATGATCAATGGGAGGAGCATTATCAGTGTGCAGAACCGCGGGGGTTAAGAGTGAAGGACTTGTTTGACATCCTGTTAGAAACAGTAAGCTTGCTCAGTGAAGTCCTGCACTCAACCCCCGCGGTGCTGCACACCGAATAATGCTCCTCCCGCTGATCATACTGACAAACTGCTCCTTAATGCGGTGTGCTGACAGCTTTCCTCCATAAATAGAGCACCGTTTTGCTTTCAGCCGCCTCATCGAGGAGGGAGGAGAGGACTGGACTGGGGCTGGACGTCAGCGTTATTTCCTTTTCGGCATTTTGCCATCTGGTTCCTCCAAATATCTGGTTCAGGCTGTAGGCGTCTAGAGATACTGCTCTGCTTATTAATACTCCAGCAATAGCAAGCAGTAGCTCTAGACGCCTACAGCCTGGACCAGATATTTATATGGCATGACAAGCGGCTTATGTGTTACTAGGGCGAACCTTTGTCCTCAGAGCCATTGCCATGTACACCCCTACATAGGGGCGAGATACTGCTCGCTATTGCTGGAGTATTGATACGCATTGTTTTAAAGCTCGTTTGCGAGTATATTTCTTGTTATTTTATGAATACATTTTATCTTTGGTAATGCACAATATCAGTGCACCCTCCTGTTCTTTTTGTATGTTTCAAGTCTACAGTTTGCCATTACACAAAAGGCAAACATTTTTATGCCACACCTCCTATTATATTGGTAAAATCTGATTGTAGATGCATGCATTTTACACACACTGGTGCCAAGAATCATATGCACATCCAGCTATGTAATTCTGAGGTTTTTGCAGACTTTTTTCAGCAGTAAACAGTCAGCTCTTTGGCCAATTTTGCTGACTGACCAATCTTGGCCAAGTCATTTGAAATCCATGACGCTTGAAGATTTTCCTTCCAGATGATTCACGGATCACAAATAGTCTGTCAATATTTTTAAACCCCTTACAATAGCCCTCATAGGCATCAACAACTTTCTTTCTTAAAGTTTTGGACAGCTCTATTTGTCTTGGCATGAAGATGCCACACATGTAGGTCAATAGCAAAGACAACACCAGACCCTAGATATCTTAGATTTAAATAAAATAGGTTCCACATGCATACTTTCCTATGAGGTTTCTAGTCATTGGCATCTAATTTGGAACACCCAATTCTATTTTAAGAAGTTGACGTGGAGATAATTGCAGGGGTATACTTAAATCTGCAATTTAAAGTTAGAGTAGGAGAATGATTACAACATGTCAATTTTATTTTCAACTTAGTGTATTTCGTTAAGTATATCACCTTTATTTGTAGGCAGGGTTTGAATGAAGAGCTAAGGTTTGTCTGTTCAAATATGTTGAAATAAATGCATAGGATGGAGTCCTGAACAAGTGCATTAGATGACATTGGGGAAGCAAACACTATGCTTTTCGAGCAATTCATTTAATTTTGCTGTGAATGATGATCTTGGATGGCAATAAACCTTTGGTATACCAACTTTGGCCAATATGGCTTAAGGACAGTTCAAATTAATCCTCTAAACAAAAAGAACAATATCCATAACCTAGAAGATTAGTTTAACATGTTAGTTCACCTTTACAAAGAAAATGTAAAGCTGAACCAACATGCAATCATAAGGAAATGACAGTGCCGTGTTGATGTTCTTAGCAACCTTACAATGCACATCCTATGCAATCTGTGCACATTGCTTTATCAGTTCATTGTCTCAACTACTTAAAACTTCTGCGATGTTGGGGTGGTGAAAAACCTACAAAAGAAAGCGAATAGTAAAATATTCCCCAATTGATTTTTATAATTGTTGCACTGCACGTAATATGCAAAAGGTCACGTTACCTCTGTGGAGCCATTGTCATTAATGCCATATTTATCTCTGGTCTTCCTTATCTTTTCTGATACCTCATTCACAAACTTCTTTATTTCCTGGTGGATGAAAAGTCAGAACATTAGATATGCAGCAATGATGTTACTAAGCATAGAATCATAAAATTTTGAGGTCTTAAGGGCCTGTTCACATCTGTGCTGTGCGTTTTAGAAGCGGTTTACATACATGTGTTTTCATGAACGTGCATCCAAGAAGCGGTAGGCACAACTTTTTTTATTTTTAAAACGCACAGGTATGAACAAGTATTAAATCTGTTCATTCTACAATCTGCAAAACATAAATCCACTAGCCTGAACACTACATTGCTGAGTTTAAGTGGACATGGCGGTATTTTCCAACACTAAAGCATGCTGAAACCACATTAAAAGCCAACATGCAGTCAATAGCACAGAGTACTACAGTAGAAACCTTGTGAATATGAAGAATATGAAGTATTCTTTGACCATGATGTGGTTGTATATCAAAAAGAATGAGCCTGGACACAGTGTACAGAGGGTCTGAGTGTGACAAAGACTAGCACAGTTCCTTCAAAACAGGTAACATGCCAAAACAGGTTTTATTCCGAAATACAAGAGAGGGACATGTAAAGCAAGCACAGCACCCCATTATAAAAACAAGACATACTGATTAGAGGATTCACAGTTGAACCGCATTATCATTAGAAAATAAGATAAACCTGGATGGTTTCATGTGATCTATCTAGACCCTTCATTTGCAGCAAGACCCCTTTCACACCGAGGCGCTTTTCAGACATTTTAGTGTGAAAAATAGCGCCTGAAACGTGCCTCTCATGCCTCCCCAGTGTGAAAGCCTGAGTCCTGCAAGCAGCATCTTTGGGACGGTGTGGGAGCAGTGTATACATCGCTCCCAAAACACCCTGCCCATTGAAATGAATGGGCAGCAATGCCAAAGCAACACGGGCGCTTTAAACCCTTTATTCGGCCGCTAGTTGGGGGTTAAAAGCCCCTGCTAGCAGCCAGAAAGCGCTGCTAAAATTAACGGTGCTTTACTGCTAATGCACCCCTGCCCCAGTGTGAAAGTAGCCTAAGGTAGTATTTGCTTTTGTATATACTTTAGCTACTTGTAAGGATGGCTTCACACTACCTCGTTGCGCTTTGACTGCAGCACAGTGTACCCGCAGCTTTGGTGCAGGTTAGCTGCCCTTTGCCATAGACTTCCATTATGCCCTGTGGTTTTTGTGTGCTTTCAGAGAATGTGCCAAAACCACATGACATGGCAAAAGTCTATAGCAAAGCGCAACTAACCAGCAACCAAACCGCAGATACATTGTACTGCAGCCTGACCGTGTGAAGACGCCCTAAATAGTATTGCTGCTATGAACAAAACAACAATGGTACCAGTTCCCATCTATTATATCCAGTAAAGAGTTTAAACTCCTGTGGATTTTTTTGTCTTACCATAATCAAACACTTGCGATCATGTGAAATACATGTAAAAGCAAACGCCCTTCACCTAGTTTCTAAAAGTCCACTTGCAGAGTGAGTAAATACGTTTTGCTATCGTCAGTTTAAAAAGACAAAAACTAAAACTAGATTTTTGTCTTGCTTGTAAAATCCATTTTTTGGAGTGCAGTACAAGACAGGCAGATTCAGAAAACGTACTGTACACCATGAAATACATTTTACAGGCAAGCCAAAAAGACAATTTTCTTGTTCATACAGTACAGGACACTGGCAGATACAGAGACTGAGATATCCCAAAACAATACCAACAAGAGGAGAGTACAATAGCAACAACCAAAAAAGATCCAGTACTCAATTCCAGAAGCAGACCGAAGCACCTTGTGAACAAAAGTAGCATCAGCATTTAATCTTCACAAGTGTGTGAAACAGACACAAGGTGGCAGCCTTCTTACTTTAACACGGGGAGTACAGAATGCCAGAGGGGAGAGAGTCCAGGGTGCAACTAAGCAAACAATCAGTTGCAGAACCTCCTGGAGAAGGCACCACAACCCCCCAACCTATTGGTAGCTACGGTGCCAGAAAGAAAGCAAGTCCCAATACGATCTCTGCTTTGACCTGTGCATGTGCAGTGTGCCCAAGGCTATCAGGACTCCAGAAAACAGTAGGACCACCCAGGACTGGCTGCGGCTATACCAGAGAGGCAGGAATGAATCCCCCTTGCCACCAGAATGATTGATACTCTGAGCCAGAAGGGTGAAGAACCCCAAAGGAATGGTTTGGGGACCAGCCTAAACAGGCATAATGTGAGCGAGAGTCAGCTGTGTCCAACAAGAACTGTAAGGGGGTGGCACCCAAGACAGGCATACTTGCCATACTCACCACCTTCTGTCAGATGCATGCTGATGTGAATTTTAGTAAACTGACTGCAATTAGCATAGTTCAAGAAACTGTCAGTTCACCTATTCAAGGTAAAGTGACTAGTCCCTTGAAATGACAACCACACACCCATCTTTATTCACCTTTGCCACACTGCCCTGCAGCTCCCTTCCTTCGTAAGACTCCATGAATTTTAGTGCAGTAAAATGATTTCCTTTTCTCCTTCATGTGACAATGTTCTGGCCTGGTGACTGGCAGCTCAAGCCAAAACAATGAAACCAGTGAAGAAAAGGGGGTGGGGGGGGGGGGGGGTGACATGTGCTCCATATACATAGGTGCACTGGCTATTTGAGGGCTGTGATGGAACAGCTGATAGCACTGATCGCTGTATAAAATGTCAATGGTGTCTGATCTGTCCGTGGCAATACCGCTAAAAATCGCAGCTCACCGCCATTACAAGAAAAATTTAAAAAAGCCATAAATCTTTCCCATAGGTTTGTAGACACTTACACAAACCAATCAATATACGCTTATTGCTATTTTTGTTACCAAAAATATGTGGAAGAATATATATTGGCCTAAACTGATTAAGAATTTTTTTATTTATTATAATTTTTTATTTGGGGATATTTATTAAAAGTAAAAAAATTATGTTTTTATTTCAAAATTGTCGCTCTATTTTTGTTTATAGCACAAAAAAAAAAAAAAAAAAAAAAAAAAAAAAAAAAAAAACACGGCAGGAGGTGATCAAATACCACAAAAAAAAAAGCTCTATTTGTGGGGGAAAAAAAGGACACAAATTTCATTTGGGTACAGCATTGCATGACCGCGCAATTGTCAGTTAACATGACGCAGTGCCAAATTGTAAAAAGTGCTCTGGTCAGGAAAGGGGTAAAATCTTCCAGGGCTGAAGGCTTTTTTTTTTAAATTATTAATAATAATATCAATATCAATAATATCAACCTATAGTAGAACTATAGGCAAAACCTTTTTTTTTTATTTGGATACAGCAGGGGAGGGTTATAACCCGTCATATTTTTTTTATGGAATTCCTTGGTGACCCCCCAGGGTCGCCTGATCTAGTGTCCCCATTTGGAAGATTTCCCCTCTATTACTTTTCTGGGGACAACCCAAAATCTGGGATTTTTTTACTTTTAAGGGTAAACAGGACAAAGGAGGGAGAATCTCCCTAAGGCCCCTTTCACACTGGGGCACTTTGCAGGCGCTAAAGTGAAAGTAAAAATAGCACCTGCAAAGCTCCCTGAAAGAGCCGCTCAATGCACTCCAGTGTGAAAGCCCTGAGGGCTTTCACACTGGAGCGGTGCGCTTGCAGGATGCTCAAAAAAGTCCTGCAAGTCGCATCTTTGGAGTGATGTAGGAGCGGTGTATTTACTGCTCCTGAAGCGCCCCTTCCCATAGAAAACAATGGGGCAGCCCTGCAAAGCGCTGCTGAATAGCGCCGCTAAAGCAATGGTAAAGCGCCGCTAAATATAGGGCCGCTTTACCGCCAGCGCGCTCAATGCCCCAGTGTGAAAGTAGCCTAAAGGGGACACAGACAGCAATAAAAACTGCCGGGTGTTCTAATCTCTATGCACTCTACACAACATTAAAAGACAAAAAAAAAAAAAAGTTTTACTTTTAGGCTCCATGCACACTAGCGTTTAAGCATTTTTTTCTGCTCCCAGAAGCAAAATAGTGTTATCCTATGTGTCCATTTACATTACTTTAGGCTATTAGCGTTCTTTGAGCTTCATCATCTATGTCAGGTCACCTGAGACCAGGTGACAGATGCACTGCGTAGGAGTCAGGAGTGCACCGCTAAGGTAGTGGACCCTAGGACTGACTGCTGCGAATTGAACCCTGGGAGGTTCAAGAAGCAGGTCTACTAGATCACCAACACAGATCCCAGTGGGAGCTAGAGTATAGATTCCCCAGGGCGCAGAGTCTAAGAGCCAGCAGGTGTCCCCCAGAGCCTCTAGTGGTGAGGAGGGACTGCGCTGCAGTCTGGCTCCAGGTCGCGACCCCCATGGTCTCACAGGTCACGGTAGCCTATAGGACATAGAGGAAGGAAGCAGCAGGCTGGAACTACAAGGATAGTAAGGGGATGAGCCAAAAGGTCAGGGCAAATAGCAGACAAGAATAAACATAGAACACGCCTAGGGTCAGAGTCACAGTCACAAGCAGACAGGAATAGTCTAGAACACGCCAAGGTTGGTAACAGAGACAAAACCGCAGAGCACACGGGAAACAGGAAGCCAAAACACACAATGGTTGATCAGCAAGGTTCGCTACAATGCACAGCTTAATATAGTGTACCTAATTAGAGGCTGAGGTCGAGCTATGCTGAGGGAAGAGTATATATGCAGCCAGGTGAGAGTGGCTGGCCTCTAAAGGAACACATGGCGAGAAGTAAGCTGACAGACACACATTACTGCATAACCATGACAGTCTAGGAACAGAAAAAAGCATTTTCCCAGCAGAAACGCCCCTAAATGCTATTTACAGTGTTTTTTTAAAGTTACTGCAAAAATGCTAATAAAACGCTAACGCTCTTAAACGCTACTACAAAAAGCTATTACCAGCGTTTTTTATCCAGCGTTTCTTAATCTTAAAAAAAAAAAAAAAAAAAGAAGAAGAAGATGCTAGTGTGCATGGAGCCTTATTTATACTTAAAAAAATTAAATAAAAAAAAAAAAAAACACTCCCTGCAAGAAAACAAATACTTACCTGCCCTACCGCTGCACTTTGACAGCATAAAAAAACCCCACACAAACACCACACTTTTTTCTGGGAGCATGTGATGCTTGTGTCTCCTGCTACATGTTGTGGTTCCATCTGCTGGCCCTTGTGTTAACACAGAACACAATAGTGAAATAAACCACAGTGATACCACACACTAAAGATTTTTATTTTTTGTAGAGTGTTTTAAGCCAAAAGCAAATAACTCATACATTCCCGCAGAAAATCAACTTTCAAGCAAGAATGGGAAAATGCTGCAGCATACTAGCGTTATTTCGGTGTCAATCACATATAATGACAAACTACACTGAACTACCAGTCATCATAGGAATCCCAAAAGTCAAGAGAATTTTCCACAAAGGTCAGGGAGCTGTAAAAACACCTCTCTGGATTCAAGCCTAGAAACATGTCAGAAAAAAACTAAGAGGAAAATGTCAGGGTGGATTCTGCTTTCATGTGCAGGAGAGGGAAACACTAACTAGACACACACTTGCTAATTCTATTCTACGTACACAGAAATGCACACACTATGTGAACACACGGTGCAATTTTCATTTCATTCTGCATTTACCTCATAATAATGTCTGTAACCTGTATCTGTGAGAGACTTGATATGTGGGAGAAGGAGGCAAAACGAATAACGTAAAAGTTTCAGGAAAGCAGAGAAATATTCATTTCTACACAACTGAGAAAGTTGTTGACTACCTTATTTATCGGCATATAACACGCACCTTCAATTTAAGAGGGAAGTTTTTTTTTTTTTTTTTTAAATAAACTACTGAAGCAAAATATCAGCGCCCATCTGCAGCCTCGCCATTGCCCATCATTGCAGTCTGATCAGTGCCCATCTGCAGCCTTGCCCATCACTGCAGCATGATCAGTGCGCATCTGCAGCCTTGTTATTGCCTAAATAAACAGAGCCGGATCGCCTGTATACTCGGCTCGCAGTCCCGCCCCTTGGCCCGGTTCTTATGATGGACATAACACCAGTCCAATGGCGGGAGGACAATGCTAGGAGGCGGGACTGGGCGTGACTGCGAGCAGAGCTGAGTACACAGGAGATTAGGCTCTATTTCGGTGGCGCTCATTCCCTCCTTCCCCTCGAGGCAGCCGTTCGGTGTACGACACCCACACACGATTTTTCCCTGATTTTAAAAGGGGGAAAAAGGTGCGTGTTATACGCCAATAAAAAACGGTATATAAAATGACCAAAAACGACAAAGGCGGCCAGTTAAACAAGATAAGACAAGCCAACTACATGAAAGTGCATGATAAAGGGTTGTGAATGGAAGGTGGAGAAAATTCTGATGACACAGACCTCACGGTTTAAGAAAGTTAAATATAGGTGACCTTGTGGTGCTTTTCACATAAGACAAAAGGACTGGTAACGTCATCTGTATATATTAAATTCACCCATGCACCAATATTTGTAGAACAAAAAAAGATGCATTTATTGATTTGCAAATGAGCTTGCAAAGCATTACAAATGGCATTACTGGATTGCAGATGGAATACACAGGCTCCTGCAGACTCTTCCTCCAGCTCCTTGTTTGTAAGGACTTTAAGTTACTGACCTGGAGCAAGTGTAAATGGACTAGGAGTCCAGTAATAAATGCACTTGGGTTCCTTGAGAACTACAAGCCCATCTCCAGCGGTGGAAGACAGTACTTGTAGTTCATTTACAGATCTGAACAAATGAGGCGACTGTGCAGGTAGAGTCCCGCAGAGCCAAGCAAGATTCAAAAGTGATAGCAGCCATGAGTAAGAAGAAAGAACCCCCACCACGCTCTTGGGGGGGGGGGGGGGAAGAGGGCATGTAGTGGTTTGGGTTTGCTTGTAACTATGTTACACCCTAGATACGAGGGTAACATGGTCTAAAGCAGCGTTTCTCAATTCCAGTCCTCATTGTGCACCAACAGGTCATGTTTTCAGGATTTCCCTCAGATGAAACAGCTGTGGTAATTACTAAGGCAGTGAAACTGATCAAATCACCTGTGCAAAATAAATGCAAAGTCTGAAAACATGACCTGTTGGTGCGCCTTGAGGACACTGGTCTAAAAGGTGGAGGAGGCCTTTAAAGACAACAGTCAAGCAGTTGTCCATATTACCGAATTGTTTTACAGGTTTACAAGCTCAAATGTTAACCTGGTTCTTAAAATTCTCAAAAATTTGTCTGGGCTTAATTGGAAATATATACTCATAAGAACAAAATCATAAATTTAATTCAAGTCATAGAAAAAGCAACCCCATTACCTGCAAATAAGAATCCTGGCAAGACTGAAACTCTGCCTTCTTCAAGATGGACTCTGTAGTCAGAAGCAGCTCATTTGTACTTAGTGCTGGTTCGCTTGAACAGGGAAAAACAGCCTTAAAACAAAGAGGGAATAATAAGCATAAGTTAATAGAAATGTAATTAGCAGCAAGTAATAAATTGTCTCATCTCATTTCGATGTGCTGAACAAGCCACAGTATATAAATCAGAATGAAAGCAAAAAGTATCACACTGCCCTGCTTGTTTCTGTATAAAATCTTAGGAAAATATGTTGCTTACCGACCAATTAATACTAGTGCAAATGACCATTATTTTCCCTCTCACCAACAAAATTTTAAATTGCTGCGCAAATACTGTGTGGAAAAAAAATAAAATAAAAAAAAAAAAAAAAGGAAAGAAAAAATTATATAAGGCTCATTTTCAGCTTTCAGCGCTGTCACACTTTGAATGACAATTGCAACACTGTACCCCATATGACATTTTTAGTATTTTTTTCCACACAAATAGAGGTTCTCCTTTTGGTGGTATTTGATCACAACTGGGTTTTTTGAATTTTTGCTAAATAAAACAAAAAATATTTTTTCCTGAAAAAGAAGCGGTTTTATTTCCGTTATAAAATTTTACAAATAAATAATCTTTCTGAGCCGTTCGAAAATACTCGGAAACACAGGGAAGTACTCCGTTCCTAAGCATTTCCGAGTGCTCTCCGGGGCTCCCCCCCCACCTCTGGCCACATGCAGTATTCAATGTGGAATGAATTACCTTAGTTTCCATTGACTTCTATGGGAAAACTCGCTTTCATATGCGAGTGCTTTGGATTACAATCATTCTTGTGGAACAGGTTTATGCGCGTAATCAAAGGTTCCACTACATATACACATATATATATATAATCAATCCTGATGTACTGACTTGTCTGTCATTTCTTGAGGGCCGAAAATGGCAGGTTACATACTGTCACCAGTGCAGTATAACATCATATAACTGGTGTGGCAGCGATCAGGAACCAGAGCAATACAGGGTTACCATTGTAACACTGTACTAACTCTGAGGAAGTGATCAGGATTTTTTTTTTTTTTTTTTTTTTTTTTACAAACTATGATTGCTTACAGCAATGAATTTCAGGTCTACAGGAGAAATGTAAAAATTGCCCTGGTCCATTGGGGGTGAACAGGTGTTAGAGACGAAGTGGTTAAGCTATCGATTGTGACTGCTAACTTCTTAAAGACCATACCCTCCCTAGTAGGAGAATCTGAAATATTAGGCATTCTGAGAAATCTACGATTTATAGCCGAAAATAAATCTTACCTTGACATTGTCCAAGACTCTCTTAAACTCAAGAGGTTCATCTTTTCCTTCCATGGCAGCAGGGTCCAGTCCATCACCCCCATATATGAACTGGATAATATCACCAGTGGAGCTCCGGACAGTCAGGTCATACTGAGAGCACAAGTCTTCAAGGGATTTTACTAGTCGTCTCTGAAAGCAATAAGACAACCAGGTCTTTAGAGGATAAAACCGCCATGCCTGAAGTATTGCAGTCATTGAGAAACACTTCAACTGAAAAAATTTGATTTTTATTACAGCTTACCTGTAAAATCCTTTTCTTGGAGTACATCATGGGACACAGAGCCTTAAGTAATTACTTAATGGGTTATAGGCCACCTTCAGGTGTTGACACTGGTTATACCCAATCAAGGAAGTTCACTCCCTATATAACCCCTCCTCCTTCCAGGAGCACATCAGTTTTTGTAGCAAAGCAATATACTTAATCCCAAAAGAGGGGTGGGACCTCTGTGTTACATGAAAAATCCTATTTTCTATATCGTACATCATGGGACACAGAGCCTTAAGTAATTACTTAATTGGACGTCTCATAGCAATGCTACTTGAGGGGAGGGAGAGACAACCCGCAGGGTACCCACAGACTTGAGGATTTATACCGCTGCCTGCAGGACACTGTGCCTGAAGGCAATATCCTCATACCTCCTTACATCCACCTGATATAACATTTTGTGAATGTATGCACTGAAGACCAAGTTGCAGCCTTACAGATCTGAGCCATGGAGGCCTGATGACACACTGCCCAAGAAGCACTAACCGAACTGGTAGAGTGCGCCTTAACTTGAAAAGGGGGAATATTACCCCTCAAATCATAAGTTTTGAATTATCACTTGCCAAATCCACTTAGCGACAGTGGATTTCGACGATGCCTGTGCTTTCTTAGGACCCCCCTGGCAGAATAAGACATCAGTCTTACGAATCTGAGCAGTTGCCTTAACATAGATTTTCACTGCTCTCACCACATTAAAACAATGTAGTGCTTCTTCCCTGGAACATGGTTTTGGAAAAAAGTGAGGGCAGGACAATATATCTTGGTTCAGGTGAAAACCTGAGATCACTTTTGGCAAAAAGCCTGGACAAGGGCGCAACACCACTCTGTCCTCATGAAAAATCAAATATGGCTCTTTACAGGAAAGAGCAGCCAATTCCGAGACTTCTTGCTGAGGATATAGCAACCAAAAATACCAACTTACTTGTCAGAAGGACAAATGGCTGTTTTTTGTAACAGACAAAACTAAGTTCAAGTTCCAAGGGTTGAAGGGAGGTTTGACAGGCGGAATAAGCCATGTCACCCCTTGTATGGAACCCCAGACTAAGAATGAGTAGCAAGTGGTCTTTTGAAATAAGACCGATAAAGCTGAGACTTGGCCTTTGATAGTACTCAAAGCCAATTTCATTTCTACCCCCAATTGTAGAAAGGCAAGAATTCTGCCTATGATATATCTCTGAGGGTGCCAACCCTTGGATTCACACCAGGAAACATAAGCCCTCCAGATTCTATAAAATATAGTTCTGGAAGCTGGCTTCCTTGCATTAATCAGGGTAGAGATAACTTGGAAAGCCCACGTTTCTTCAGAATGTGGGTTTCAATAGCCAAGCCGTTAAATTTAGAGACCGTAAGGTAGGATGGAATATCGGTCCCTGTGAGAGCAGATCTGGCAATAGTGGGAGGGACCATGGGCCCTCCACTGCCATCTTTACGATTTCTGTATACCATGACCTTTTGAGCCATGCTGGTGCCACCAGAATTACTGGCTTTCTTTCCAGCTTGATCCTGCAAAGAAGTCGAGGCAGCAACTGAATAGGGGGGGGGGGGAATGCATAGACCAGTGAGAACTGATCCCATGGGGTCACCAACGCATTTGTTCCGCATGTGAATAGATCCCTTGTTCTGGCCACAAAGTTGACTAACTTCATGTTGAACCTGGACGCTAGAAGATCTATGTCCGTAGTCCCCCATCTTTAGCAAACAGCCCGAAATATGTCGGGGTGAAAAGACCACTTTGCTGGGAATAACTGCTGGCGACTCAAGTAGTCCGCCTGCCAATTCTCTACTCCCGGATTGACGACTGCCTATAGGCACGGAACATTCCTTTCTGCCCCTGCCCAAGTTAAAATATGGTTCACCTCTCTCTGCGCTGAGAGACTTTCAGTGCCCCCTTGGTGATTGATATAGACCACAGCTGTGGCATTGTCGGATTGAATCCTGACAGGACAATCCCATAACCTGAAAATCCAGGTCTGTAGAGCCAGAAGTACTGCCCGAATCTCTAGGATATTGATTCTCAGTTCTTGACCACTGCCCCTGGACAGTTGTCCTTTCTAGTACTGCTCCCCAGCCTGAAAGGCTTGCATCCGTCGTTCCCACTTTCCAGATGACTGGTCTGAAGTATTTTGCTTTCAGCAGATTCTAGGTTAGTAACCACCAAGTGAGGCTCTGGGACACTCTTGGGGACAGCTGCATTGGCAAGTCTAAAGCTTTAATTGTTTTGTTCCAAGCAGACAGGATACTGTTTTGCAACAGTCTTAAAGGAAACTGGGCATAGGGAACTGCTTCGAATAAAGCAACCATGGTTCCTAGCAACCTCATGCAAAGGTGAATGGAGGGAGCGCTATTTCACCTGACCATCCGCACACAAAAAACTCTTATGGAGTTGATTTTTGCCTGAGGCAAGAACACCTTTTCCTGGGCTGTGTCTATGATCAGACCCAAGTATTCCAGCTTTTTTAGCGGTATTAAGGAAGATTTCTCTAGGTTGAGAATCCACCCCAACTCTTCAGATGGTTGTAGTGTGTACGCTTTGCTCCAAATGAGCCACTGACTGCTTAGTAATATAGATTGTCTAGGTATGATACGACTTATGCCCTGTGCCCTTAACCTGGCTAGAGGTGGGGCCAGGACTTTGGTGAACACCCAGGGTGCTTTGGCTAGCCTGGAGGGCAGGGCTACAAACTGGAAATGCTGCTGTTCTAACTCGAACCACAGAAACTTTTGAAGAGCGGGAAATAAAGGGGCATACAGATATGCATCCCTGATGTCAATTGATGCCAGAAGTTCTCCTAGAAGGATAGAAACTGACCTGATCATCTCCATGTGAAAGGAGCGGATCTTCAGGAACTGATTTAGATTTCTTAGATCTAGAATGGGTCCTGACATCTCCATTTGGTTTTGGGTACTATAAAAAAAAAGTTTGAATAAAACCCCAAACTTTGCTCTTTTGTGGGGATCTGTATGATCACCCCTTGAGATATTAAATCGGTCTAGTGCCTGAAACAGAGTTTTTTCTCTGGATCTTTGGGAACGCTTGATCTCAGGAAGCCAGACAGTGGACAGTCCCGAAAATTCCAGCTTGTACCCCAGCGTTACCGTGGAGATGACCCATCTGTCCTGAATTTCTTCTTTTCAGACTTCTGAAAACTGACGAAGACAGACCCCAGAACTTATTTTGAGCCTGGGTCTGACTCTGAGATCTTCCTCTAGAGTGTGACGGCAGAAGCTGTCGCCCCTGCCTAGAGACGGTAGCCCCTGGCGTAGGGGAAAGAGCTTGTTTGTTTAAATGAAGGGCGTTTATACTTTCTTTTGACTGGCAAAAGTGTACTTTTCCCCACTAGAAATTGTTTGGATATATATTTGTCCAAGTTTTCTCCAAATAGTCGCTCCCCATGAAAAGGGAGTCCAGTTAGGAGGTCTTTACATGGTGCTTCAGTTGACCAAATTGTTTAAACCACGGGATTCTACACAAGCATAAGCGTAAGGCGGGATGCCTGGTTAATGGATTCTTTAATAGCATCTATGGCAAAGCATAATGCTTTTGGTAGTTCAGCCAAATCCCAAGCTTGTTGTGCAGGAAGTCCGCTAGGGGCCTGTTTAAATTGGTCCTTTAGGGATTGACAGATGCTTATTGCAGCGACTGCAGACTGAGTAATGGCACCTGCCATGGAAAAAGTAGATTGCAACAGGGATTCCAACTCCTTAAGCATCTGTGCATTGTCTACTGGACAAGTTAGGCCTTTATTCATATTTGAAATTGCAGCGTCAACTGCTGGTATTTTCCATCTTTTGGAGAATTTCTCCTCCAGGGGATAGAGAATTGCAATTTTCTTAGGAGGGAGACAATGCTTATCCGGGTGATCCCATTCAGCACAAATAAGCTGCTCTAGTAATGCATGTGCAGGAAACGCATGCAAAGGTTGAGAAGGTTTTAAGGAACCCAAGGAAGAAACTTAATTTTCAGGAGACTCCGTTAGGGGTAGCATTAAAGTATAACGAACCATCTCCGTAAGATTGTATCAGCAATTTCTCAGATTTGAGAGGCTGAAAAAGGCTCATCTACCATTGTTTCCTCCACAGAGGAATCATCGGTTTGTTTTTCCTCCCGATTGACTGAGGGTAACACCTCATTCTGTGCCCACTGTTCCCCTTGCAAAGATTCTGAAGTGGGGGAGGGGGATATAGCACGCTTCCTATCCATTCGAATCGAGGATGCGATTAAAGACGCTAATCTTTCTTCCAGACCCTGCAGGGAGGAGGAAAGGACATCTTCAGTCACGTATACAGGGGCTAAGATGTGAGAAGCAGTTTCCCCATCAATTTGTTCCAATGGCTCACCCTGGCTTGCCATAACTGGTCATTCAGGCGAGGACGACAGCATGGAAATGCGACTCGGGATCCTAGCGCCTGGGGGTGAAACCTTTACCTTTTTGTGGTGTTTTTTTCAGTAGGCATAGTCCCAAGTACAAAAACAGAGGCACTATACAAATTTCACTTAATCGCTGAAAATAGTCATGACATTTAAAGCCGCTATAAAATTCAGCCTAGTGCTGGGAAAAAGGTGTCGTTCCTGTATCAGGAATGCCAGTTTGCAACCCTCACATGTCCCACAGCTCTTGTGTCCTTGTGTTGCAGGCTGCTTGTTTTCTCCTCAGCCGAGGAGAGACTGTCATAGTTGTGTTGTATTTGGTTTTTAGCCTGCTGTGTCTCCTTGTGGACGTTCACAGCATTGCGCTTAGGCCCCGCTCCCTCCGAGAAAAAAACTCTGCCCCTTTTTACTTTTAAAATATTCCTGCACTGGTGTGTGGCGTTTTTGGGTCCACCAAGCCAACAGGGGGGGGGCAGGCTGCGTAGCAAAACTTAAGTACTGGAACCCCATCAGGAAGTTTAGGTAATGTAACAAGACCTAAGCCCTGGGTTCCAGCCCTACAAAGGGGCGCTACAGGCAAAACCTCGTGCTTCGGATATGAGGCCCCAGGTACCATCCTTTAGGCCACAATGGCACTTTGGATGGATCTGGTCTTTATGGAGGCTATTTAAATCCAACATGGATCCCTCCAGTGGAGCTCCTCAGAGCACATCTTCACTCGAGACCAACACCTTAGACACTGGCGGAAAAACTGATGTGCTCCTGGAAGCAGGAGGGGGGTTATATAGGGAGTGAACTTCCTTGATTGGGTATAACCAGTGTCAATACCTGAAGGTGGCCTATAACCCATTAATTACTTAAGGCTCTGTGTCCTATGATGTACGATAAAGAAATCCAAACGTTTTGTTTTAGTCAAATAAAAAAACAAATCTATTCAAAATCGCTAGTGATGCAAAGGTTCGGACTGGGGGACAGGATGCGGGCTTGGATTGAGGCTCTGTATACGAACCTGACGGCTCAAGTAAAAGTAAACTAGGTTCTCTCACCTCCTTTCAGTATAGGAAATGGGACCAGACAGGGGTGCCCATTATCCCCCTTACTTTTCCTTCTAGTAATGGAAGTTATCTCGGGGTTACCGTTGGCTCTATAGAGCACAAACTTGCCGCAATTGTGGATGAGATTCTTTTTTGTTAGCAATATTGGGTGGTGCTCTTGAACCAACTGGGCGAGGTGGAGCGGTTTATAGCCTTGTCCAACTTTAAGATTCATTTAGGAAAATCTGTCATAATGCCTCTGAATGTCTCCTGAGTATAGGCAGGTGTTAGAGGAGTCTTTTCCTTTTAAGTGGTAGGATGACCCCACCACCTTTGAACTGATAGCGGACACTAGCGTTTTCTCTTTTTTGTGCCCCTTTTGGAAACGGTGAAAGCCGACTTGGCTACGTGGTGTACATCCCTATTCACTTGGCTAGGGAGAACAGATATTCTAAAAATGGTGGTCCTCCCAATATTTTTATTTTTTTTTCAAAATGCTCCCCATCCAGATACCGAAGACATATTTACTTCGAGCTCGTCGCGTATTCACTTCCTTTGTCTGGAATGGCAGGCCTCCTCGTCAGTCTTACATCCTCATGCCAAGATGCGCAACGGGCTTGGACTCCCTGACCTAATTTTATATTACCAGGTAAATGCACTGATGCATATAGTCAACTGGAACCACAATACCCAGGATAAATCATGGGCTGCATGGTCAAGTCGCCAGAACAAATTACTACGCAAATGCCACAAAATATCCCACTTACAATACGCCAAACAGCACAGAGACAAGCCTTAAACCTTCTGGCACAAAGTCATTTGGAGTAATGAGACCAAAATTTAGCTTTTTGGCCACAACCTTAAATACTACATTTAGAGAGGAGTCAACAAGGCCTATGATAAAAGCTATACCATTACTACTGTGAAACACAGGTGGATCGCTGATGTTTTGGGGATGTGTGAGCTACAAAAGGCACAGAAAATTTGGTCAAAATTGATGGCAAAACGAATGCAGCATGTTATCAAAAATTACCAGAAAAACATTTGCATTCGTCAGCCAGGAATCTGCGCATGGGACGTACTTGGACATTCCAAAATGACAATGATCCAAAAAACAAGGCCAAGTCGACCTGTCATTGGCTACAGCAGAAATAAGTGAAGGTTCTGGAGTAGCCACCTCAGTCTCCTGACCTCAATATCATTGAGCCACTCTGGGGAGATCTCAAACGTGCAGTTCATGCAAGACAGCCCAAGAATTTACATGGCTTTTTGCCAAAAGCGATTGGGCAGCTTTACCATCTGAGAAGATAAAGAGCCTCATCCACAAATACCACAATAGACTTCAAGCGGTCATTGATGTTAAAGGGGGCAATCCACAGTTTTAAGAACTGGGGTGTGTAAACTTTTGACCAGGGTCATTTCGGTAGTTTCTGTTGCAATTATGATTTAAAAAGAGTAAACACAGTTGACTGATAATACATGGCTTCAGCCAAACACCAACCATGAGTGAAACAAAAAGTTGTGTTATCATTCATATTCTCTGAAAAATGGCCAAGAAATCATAAATTCTGCCAGGGTATGTAAACTTATGAGCACAACTGTATTTCTATAGCACTTGCTCAGGATTTGTAATTTGTATACCTTTTGCATGGGTGCGGGTTTGAGCTTGCACCCTTTCCGATCTGTCACATATGCTTGTGTCTTTATACCTTTTTCTTTGGTGGATATTAAAAATGAAAATAAAAGATTGTGCAAAAAAATAAAAATAATAAAAAAGGGCAAACCCAAAGTAAAAAATGGTAAGTGATTTTTCAACATTCTTTTTTTAAATGAATTAGTGAGTGCTTGTTTGAATGTCCAAGAATTTCAGGTAAAACAAATAAAATATGTGTATCATCCTGTTAAATACAGTTATTTAAAGCTCTAGTTTTCCTTAGAAAATCTGAGCAATCAGAAATGACAGTCAATATCTTTTGCGTCACTAACCCGGGACAAGTATTCAGATTAGAAGCTCTCCTTTCAATTGCTGCATATTTGTCTAAGATCACTGGCCCAAGGTATAAAGTCAATGACAGCCTGGGAACTGGCATTGTCAGAAGGTCAGCAATAGCAGTCTATATATTTCTCTCACAGGCATCCTTTAGGAATTCCTACAGAAATATTTACTGCCATTTGATAAACCACATCCTTAGCAGCCAAACTTCTAACCTGCAATCGGATGCACAGATGCGCCATGCTTTCTACAAGGCTGTTTGCTGGAAAACAAAAAACAGAAAATACACTTTAAGCCATGTACCAATAAAAAATACAGTTAGTAGATTTACCTGCATATAACCAGTCTCTGCTGTCTTGACAGCTGTGTCCACCAAACCCTCTCGTCCAGCCATAGTATGGAAGAAAAATTCTGTAGGTGTCAGTCCTGAATAGAAGCTGTTTGCCACAAACCCCTTAGCTGATGGAAGCTGTAAACATGCAATCAGATTTGCAAGGTATTTTAGCATTGTTGGAGTGATGGTTTGGAAATCATTTAAAAAAAAAAAAAAAAAAACCTTACAAAAAACTATTCCAACTATACCATTACCTTAAGGCCACTTTCACACTGGGGCCACCTGTGCGTTAGCGCTAAAGCAACGCTCGTTTTAGTGGTGCCTTTTGGTTTCTAGTGGGGCACTTTTAACCCCCACTAGTGGCCAAAGAAGGGGTTAAAACCGCCCAGGTTGCGGGACTTCGGAAGCGCTGCCCAGCGCTCCCAAACCCCCCCAAAGATGCTGCTTGCAGGACTTTTTCTAATGTCCCGCAAGCGCACCACTCAAAATGAGAAAGTACTCCGGCTTTTACATTCGGGTGGCATGGGAGGCAGTTTTCAGGCGCCATTTCTGTGTGAAAGGGGTCTTAACTCAGAGGACAATCTGGTCCAGGAGCTGTGGCCAGCAGAGATGCACATGTTTGTAGGCCTCAATGGCTTTGTCCTATATGCTCAAGTCTACTTTGAAAGGTAAATTTTCTTCCAAAACCTTGGATTGCGAGCATAATTTGTTCCAGAAACATGCTTGTAATCCAAAGCACTTGGATATCAAAAGCAAATTTCCCCATAAGAAATAATGGAAACTCAAATGATTCGTTGCGCAACCATTTATTCATAGGTCCTTAAGTTTATAGTCTTTATAAAAAGATTATAGCAATGTGATAGGTTGTGCAACCATAAAATGTCCATGCACAAATAGAAGCCTCTACAAGGGGATTAGAAGCAAAATCCATCAGGAGCTACAGAGTACAAAAGAGAAGAGAGGTGCCTCTAAATGTAGCAATATGGTTACATTTATTGAAGGTACAACATTTAGCAACTCACATGGTTGATGATTAAAAGAGGCACATCTAAGTATGCAGGCATCTGGGCTGTCCACATAGACCATCCTTCGAACCGCCAGCTCTCACCGTTGTCAGTCTGCAATCGTGACCGCAAAGACTACCCTGCAGTAGAGCGATCTGAAAGCGTGGCTTGAACCACTCATGGAGCACAGCATGGAAGGGATGACGTTGATTGCGGTGTGGAGGATGGTCTATGTGGAGAGCTTTACCCCAGATTCCTGCATACTAATGCCGCGTACACCCGGTCGGAATTTCCGATGGAAACAGTCCGATAGGAGCTTTTCATCGGATTTTCCGACCGTGTGTATGCCCATCGGTCTTTTTCTGTCGGCATTTCCGACGGACTTTGGATTGAGAACCTGTTCTTAATTTTTCCGACGGAAAACCTTTCTATCGGATTTTCTGATCGTGTGTATGCAATTCCGACAAGCAAAATTCTGACGCATTCTCGGAAACAATTCGACGCATGCACGAAAGCTTTAACTACCTCGCGACCGCCGGCTGTGAATTGACGGCCAGGCGGCGCAGCTCTCAGCGCAGGAGGGTGTCATATGACGTCCTCCCCTTCACTGCACTCCAGGGAGCGCGCACGCGCGCCGCTGGGAGCGTGTGCGCGCACTCGCCGTGTCACTGGGCACCCGATGCGCGTGCCCAACGGCCGCGATGTCCGCTGGGCACCCGTGATTGCCCGGTAACACAGCGGGACCGTGGATCTGTGTGTGTAAACACACAGATCAATGGTCCTGTCAGGAGCCTGAGAGGAGCGGATGGTGTGTTCTCTGTACAGAGAAACACCGATCGGTCTCCTCCCCTTGCGAGTCCCCTCCCCCGACAATGACAATAAATGATAATGTCGCAGTCACAATAAAAATTGCAGATCGCCGCCATTATTAGTAAAAAAATTTTTTTAATAAAAATGCTATAAAACTATCCCCTATTTTGTAAACGCTATAACTTGCGCAAACTAATCAATAATTGCGATTTTTTTTTAACAAAAATATGTAGAAGAATACGTATCGGCCTAAACTGAGGAAAAAAAAAATGTTTTTTTATATATTTTTTGGGGATATTTAGTATAGCAAAAAGTAAAAAATCGTTTTTTTTTTTTTTTTTTTTTAATTTGTCGCTCTTCTTTTGTTTATAGCGCAAAAAATAAAAAAAGCAGGAGGTGATCAAATACCACCAAAAGAAAGTTCTATTTGTGGGGGAAAATGATAACAATTTCATTTGGGTACAGTGTTGTATGACTGCGCAATTGTCATTCAAAGTGCGACAGCGCTGAAAGCTGAAAAATGGCTTGGTCAGGAAGGGGGTGAAAATGCACTGTACTGAGGTGGTTAAACTAACCTTTATATAGTGCTGAACGTGTTGTATGTCGCGGTGTTATTGACCGTCGGAATTTGGTGTGACCGTGTGTAGG
This sequence comes from Lithobates sylvaticus, assembly GCA_028564925.1. Lineage (NCBI taxonomy): Eukaryota > Metazoa > Chordata > Amphibia > Anura > Ranidae > Lithobates > Lithobates sylvaticus. Next base: position 159,296,972 of record CM053036.1, on the reverse strand, counting down.
CAAGACAGTTTTTCGGAATTCCGACGGGAAAACCATGAGAGCTTTTTCCGACGAAAGGCACCTATCTTCTCTTTTACACTCAGTTGTAACATGACGCTACTTGTATATCAAGTCAAAATGTATTAAAAGATTTTGCTGGTCTTGCAAAACGCTCTCAAACCAAGGTTTTACTGTACTTGCCAAAAATTTAATTTAATTTTTTATATCAGCAAAGGCTTAGTAAGGGTAGTACATCTGCTGTATACAGTACTCTTAGTATAATACAACAACTTGTACACTAAAGAAAATTTTATTTAATATGGCTCAATGAAACATTAGCTTAGCCTGGCCAATTTCATTTGTCTACTTTTTACCTTAAGAGTAGCAAGAAATAAGGCTGCCAGGGCACCAAAATGCCTCAATTACAAAATAGTATTGCAATTTTTTTTTTTTCTTAAAAAAGTTTAAACCTTATACAGTACCACCTCAAGAGGTGATAGTCCACGAAAGAAGCAAGGATGACTAACACCTGAAAACAAAATGCAAATAAAAAGCCCACAAGCACAGTACAGTAAAAAGTCACTTCACTAACCTTTGAATGCTTCTCAAAATGTGGCAGGGATCGGTTCTCAAAGCCATCAGGGACACGTGAGCCACTGATAGCCTGCTGGCCCACGCATGCAATCATCTGAGAGATGTTTATAAATGACCCTGCAAACAATGATTTAAAAGGAGACAAATAGAAAATGATCAGGGATTAAATGTTAATCATCAGGATCTTTGTTAATGGAATCCTGGGGAAATTTCATATTTAATATTTTCTTTACTAAAGTGGTCTCACAATATCTAAAAAAGCCTCCAATATAAAGCCTCCAATATCCTGACACCATACCAAAGGAATGTAATTGAAAACTGACCAAGTCCTTAAAAAGGTCATGTTGCTCCAATGGGGGTCGGATGACCATTTCTTTACATTTGAGTCCTGTATATACACTACAGCTAGAACTTGCAATAATTGTCTCATCACAGAGCTGCGTTATGCCTGCATTTGATCTGGTCATCTATGCCTCACCACAATGGATGGACCTGTGGCGGAAACATCTTTAGTTATGCATATTCTTGTTAGATTTACTAAAATTACTACTACATTTGTTATCTGTCATTACTTAAACACTTTAGCTCTGGAAGGTTTACCCCCACCCCCCTTCCTGAAAAGCCATTTTTTGTGATACGGCGCTGCATTGCTTTAACTGACAATTGTACGGTTGTGCAACACTGCACCCAGAGCTTTCTTTTGGTGGCATTTGATCACCTCTTCAAGCAATGTGGAGAAAACAAACAAATTAGCTTTTCAAGTTCTGAGCTCCATAAGCATATGAGAGTGGACATCCCTCTGCCCTTCACATGCTGACCTAAAGCATGAACATACCTTTGGATCCACACAAGGCCATGATAAGTGGACTGTTGCTCTTATCCAGTTCTCTCAAACAGGCACTTCCCGCATGGTCTCTGATTACCGACAGCTCACGCAAGATCAAAGCCTTTGGAAAAAAAAAAAAAAGTCAGTAGAACCAGATTCTTAAATCCAAAATGAATAAATTGCAATTACTGGTTAAAGCTGCCATTTCCTAAACCCAATTAGTCACACACCAACATACCAGGTTATGCAGTCTCCATTTCACTAGAGCTACATACTACCTCTCTAAAACTACTACCCAATGAAACATAGTACTATTAAAGAAAACAACAAAAGAAACCAAAAAAACTTTAGAATGCAATACTGAAGTCTGTTAAATGTATGTTTGATTAGTTCATGTTTATACATTAAGCTTGGTACTGCTAATTCTAGCCTCCAATAGAGGCGTACACACAAAGGGGAGACAGCTCAGTAGGGGCAACTCGGACACAGGGACAGAGCACTGTTGCCCCTTTACTGTTTAAGTGCCTGATCAATGACCTTCATGGCAAGGTTACCAAGTATTACTTTACCAAAGAAAAAAAGGTCACTTGTTAAATTACACTGCTATGGTAAAGTGATTGGGTTTAGAGGCACTTTAAATATATTTAGCGGTCACTAACTTTAACAATAACTTATTGCCAAATGGTGATCTAACAAATGGCCTGATAAAGTTTGGGATAGGAAACACATTATCTGCAGTGAGCAGAATTAAGGTGCAAGAGAATATTAAGAGTTTGCAGATAAAAAAATAAAAAAAAAATAAAAAAAAAAAAACTATAAAAATAGATCCAACCATTTTACATTAATAGATCAAGAGTGTCAAATAGGAGGAGAGATTCTTAGAGCTAGAGAACCATGTCTATTCTAGCGAGATATTATATTTAAACACTAACATAAATAGAGTATAATAAGCTGTTACCTCTAGAGTTTCCTCTGCACTGCAGCCAGGCTGCTGCTGGAGTTTGCCAGTGTTTAGAGCCTCAATGTATTCATCACACTTCTTGTAGCCGGCGTCTAAAAGATCCTGTTTAGCTTTTAACAGACCCTGACCTGGAGTGACATCTCCAATTCCGATAGAGAAGCCTCGATTTGCTGCATCAAGAACAGAGAATAAAATTAGATTTTTGTGCTCACCTTTAAATTCTTTTCTTGAATTCTTTAAAAATCTGTTGACAACCCTGATGCTCAAGCCCAAAGAAACAAATGGTCAGTCAGAGAAAAATGACCCAACATAGGAGAGAGCGCCGAACCATGAACTAAGAGGGGAGAAGCTGATCAATCTGAACCTAACAGAAGGGTGGAACAGACAATCTTCTAACAAGAAAAAACATAATAAATATCCGACGTGGTTAATAAGAGAATGAATTGGAGTTCCTTAGAAAATATGCACCAAGAAAGAACCAAGAAATGCAATTACCTTGTAAAAGGAAGACCAAATCAAGTAAAGAGGCCCCAAGCCTCAACTCACCAGATCCAATAAGGATAAGAAACAAGGAATCCGTTCCTAGAATTGTCAGAACACACACTTTACCAAGGCAAGACGAGGGAAGAACCCAGAGAATGACTAAAATCCACAAAACCTGTCAGTTTGTGCGTTTCCTAAACCTCTTTCATAGCTGTCTCAGGGCAGATTCTAAAATACAGCTCACACCTTAAAGTTCCAGAAAGTATAAGTTTATTGCAACTTTGGTAAATGTACATATACTGTATATGATCTTGATTTGTGCCAGTTGTGCGTCTTTTTTCTTAAATGGATGTTCTAAAAATGTCCTGGAAAATTAGCTGTATATCACACTTATAGAACATGTGCATTCTTGTTTGTAACCTGTAAAAATCAATAACATACAAGAATACCCAGAATGTGATCCCACAAAGTCAGCATGGCTAAATTCTTAAGGTGAATAGGAATTACCCCAACAATGGTATGCAGGAGATGGAAGACCTACCCATAAACTTGTGAGAACGAGTACAACCCTAAAAAAAAAAAAAAAAAAAAAAGGTGCTGAGGGCAAAGCCACACACACACACACACACAGTACAGCAGTCCCATCAAGGCAGTGAAGGCTATTTGCTTGAGTAAATCCAAAACAGGGACGAACATCAGAAGAGCCTTCCTCAATCGCTGTCATAGGATGCACCTGCAGCAGGAAACTAGTTTGTTTTGCCTGCAGACAGCCCAGGGTGTCACAGTAATTTCCTCAGATGCTTCTGCCCTGAAACGCAGGATTGGAAACACCTTGGTGCGCCAAGCCCAGAGGGAAGAAATTAATCAAGAACAATCATTTAAGGTATCAGTGTGGACAGGGCTAGGCCATCAAACAACCTCAACGTTCACAACAAGTACTCCAGTTCCTCCTTGGTGATGAACACCAGCACCCAGATGTTGTCCAGCTTAAGTCCAAATAAGAAGGCCTGATCAGAGAGGGATACTGCAATGTAGAAGGAACCACCTGCAAATCCAGAATGTGGCCTAGGAGTCAATTATTCTCCAAAGAATGGAGGAACCTCCTGGATATAAGGGAAAAAATCCTTATTGGCTGTATGATTAGACAAGGAACCACCTAATCTTTCAGGGCAGACACATTAGTTTGCACAGGAGCTAGACCCACAACTGCAGAGCAAGGAGCTGAGGTCGACCAAGAAGGAATGGGAAAAAAATGTCAGATTTTTCAACAAAAATTAAAAGATGGGTAAATCCCGAGCTAATATGGCGGAGGTTGCATGAGACCAAACATGCCATGGACCCCTCTGCCAAATTTTTTTTCTGGCTAATGTTACCTGCATGTGATAGGCAAATGGACACCTGACAAGACTGGACTCTTGCAGTCAATTAGCCCATCATAAAATGCAACTGGGATGGGCTCTAGATTAAAACACCCTGGAGGAATACTGGCTGTGCACGCGTGATACATATAGTTATAGTCTGTTTGAAAAAGACACAAGTTCATCTAGTAGATATGGAAGAGTCCAAGTCCTGGTAGGTTGGAAAACAGCCAGTGCTGGTCCCAGCTGTCTGAGTGGGTCAGAAGAGCTCTTTAGAGAAAGATGAGGATACTGAAGGATATCAGGTACCTCTAATGGCTTAACATTCCCACAAATTAAGTGACTTCTCAGGAGAGGGGGTGATGATTGGACAGAGCTATGAGGCCAAGTTGGCACAGGAGATAAAAAAAAAAAAAGAAAAAAAAAAAAGAAGAAGAACCTCTGGGTTCAGAAAGCTCCAAGGGGAGAGAGAGGAAGGTCTGTTATAGTGTGCTGTGGCACATGAGGGAAGATGGTATTCAGCTGAAGTAATAACCAAAGGTAAGGGACTTGGCCTGAAAACCTAAAGGGGTGCTCTGTACCTGGATGCTAGGAAGTAAAACTACCCATAAGCACAAGCAACCATCTCCCCACTTGGAAAAGTGGGGGCACACCTTCATGCTTAAGACTTTGAGGGTTTAAGCAGGTTTCTTACTTCCAGCTTAGCGAGCTGCTGGAGAACCAAGCTTACAGGGTCTGGTTGCACCTACTCCAGGAGCAGGTGGGAGGGATGGGACTCAGCCGACCTTCCCTTAAGCCAGTCATAGATGGATCAAAATTTGGCTAGTTCAGCAGGCACCGGCTGAATTTCAATCCATATATGGGTACCCTAGTTGTTCACAAGTCAAACTATCGATCGACTTGTGTACAACCAGCCTGTCGGGTTTTCCCTCAAACAATTAGTGCCACTGGCTATAGCCAGCATACACTGATCATTGTGTTCTGCCTGCAGGAAAGGCTTCCCACCGGCAGAATACAGTAGCGTTGCGGGAGGGATTCTACAATCAACACTGACTGTGTTGATGGTGGAATCAAGCAATTTTCTTTCCTTCCAACTGGAAGCAGCTGAATTAAGCGGCTTTTCTAGGCTGCCTGCAACAGCAAAATATGTCTCTACCAACTAATCACAGAAAACTTCCTCAAAAAGGAGAAAATGGTGCAGTCTTGAAACTTAGATACCCCTACTGAACCACCTGCAGAACGTGTCTTTCAGCCTATATCATTTTCAAGTCCATTAAAGAGTAGGTAAACTTTGGAAGCTGTGCCTTAAAAAAAAAAAAAGGCAAACAGATGGCAAAGGACTAGTACACCAGTCCAGCTAACCATTCCTTTTGTTATACAGGCATCTTGGTAAGCAAGAAAAAACTGAGCAACACAGCAGTGACATCACTAATCTCAAATCTCCTGAGACTACCAATCAGAGGCAGAAAGGCCTTAGATGTCACACTGCAGATATATAAAGTTACAAGGCTATAGAACATGAGTGCCTAGCACCTTGCATACCAGGAATTCAAGAAATAATGCATTTTTTTCAGGGTACTGCTTAGGCACAATATTTGTAGAAGTTTCCAATAATATAGAAAATCTTAAACTTTTAAAAAGCAGAGTTCCAGTCGTTTATTAAAAGTCAGCAGCTACAAAAAGTGTAATAAACAGCCACTCACCTGTCCCACGGTCCAGCGGTGTACTCACCGCAGCCATGTTCTCCACATGTCCTCCCTCGGTGGTGCTGGCATCTCTGCCATGGGCTCCTGGCTGTGACAGCTTACGGCTTCACAGCTGGGTGCCCACTGCGCATGGGCAAGCAAGGTTCTGTGACTGATAATTTTCTTCATACAGAGCTTTCTTTTGGTGGTATTTAAATCACTGCTGTTTTGTTTTTTTACTAAAAGAAAAAAAAAAGACTGAAAATTTTGAAAAAAAAAGTTTGTTTCGGTCAGTAAATTTTGTAAATAAGTAATTTTTCTCCTCCTTCACTGATGTGTGCCTATAAGGCTGCACTTGTGGGCACTGATGATGTGGCACTTGTGGGCACCGAGGAGGCTGCACTAATATGCCGCACTAATGGGCACCGATTGGCACTGGGGGCTTTATTGTAATCAAGGCACTGATGATCACTGCCCTGATAACCTGCCTGGGTGTCCCCTGTGAGGAGATGCCGCTGATTGTCTCTCCTCTTCCACACACACACACACACACACACACACACACACACACACACGTGTGAGGCGATGAGAGCTGATTACCGGCACTTCCGCATTTACATGCGACAGCCTGTGATTGGACACAGCCGATCACATGGTTAAAAAGCCACGTCATCGGCTCGAGAGTGGGGTCACACCATGTCCTAGGATCACTGCGCGACAACGAATTACGGGGAAGCGGACGTTCTGGTGCGACAACATATGACGTCCACCCAGAACGAGAGCCGCACCACTCCTCCATAATTTGACAGTAGGCGGGTGGCAAGTGGTTAAAAGGCATTTGCAAACCATGCACATAACCATAACACTAAGGACTGCATGTTACACCTAACAGAATAGTTTTATCCACTGAAATTCATTAAACAATAACCTACTTTTCAGTCAAAAACTACAGGTATGCATCACTCACAGAGATAAACGGGTGCCAATCTTGCAAGACGTGACATAGCATTGGCAGCCTCAAGCTGTCCCCAGTCTCGCAGAAGTATGTAGAAAATATTATTCTTTGAGCCAGAACCCAGAGTTCCTTTGTCCATGGTTCCACACATTAGCTCGCTGTTCTGAATTGTAACATCTGTAGAAAAAAAAAAAAAGTATCAGATGATTAATGAACGAACACAACTTTATTACATTACCCTTTTTAGAAAGGTTAAAATATTAAACAAGATTTGTTTAGCTACAGGAAGAATGATTCTGGAAAAAGACTAAGGAACACAAGAGCTATAGGAGAACATAAGTATTGAAATTAGAACTAGGGCACCAAAGAGAAGAGAGGGAAAAGATACGGGTTAAATGTATAAAAGGAGATCCTTAAAAAGTAGTATTTAGCACTTAACACTGCATTAAACTTAAAACAAAAATGCATTAAATTGCAGCTCACCAATTCTTAGATGTGTTTTTTTTTTTTTCTTCCTGGTGATTTGGCCAGTAAGTCTATTATTTTTCAACTTACTTTAACAGACCAAGCTGTCCAGACCAAGTAGCAGTTATAAGGTTGAGACAAACTATTTAACAATGACAGGTGTGCTTTCAATGGTCAGTTTTTTATTTGTAATACAAACGATTTTATTGAAAAAATAAAGAGCAGTAACAGTAAGCATCAGTTAGAGTACATTGAGTAATGAATGTAACATGTTGTGGTTGCAGGTACATTTAAGAAATGTAAGTTCCTATGATAAGACGGCCCAAATAGGCCAACGTGTTTCACCGTCAGTTGAGCAGTCACACACACATTGGTCTAACCGGAAAGACCGCCCAATGAGAAGAGCCAAAGGGTTTACTAGGGGCCCAGTGGGCGTCTTTACATCAGCCTGACACTACTGCTGGGAACATAACACAAAACATAGTGATAAACCATAAGACTATCACATAGTAAACATAGAAAAGTAGGTTAAGGGAAACCAATCTGGATACCCCCCCCCCCCCCCCCCCCCCCATCAGGTATTCTTGTAACTAGACTAGTCTTCAGAACTTTAAGGATTATTGAAGGGAGGCACCAGGAAAGGAAAATTACAGAAAGGTGAGTATTACATTTTCCTGGTGCCTCCATGGCAGCATACCAATGGTAAACAACTCGCTTACAGTGAGGGTACTGCAATGATAATTGAAATAATTGGGGAAGAGAGTATCTTTTTTTTTTTTTATAGAGTTACGTGGTCCTGTGGGTTTGATCGAGGGCGGAGCCATCAACCAATGGTATGCTGCCATGGAGGCACCAGGAAAAATCATTTTCCTGCCCAGGCAGGGTTTTTTGTTTTGCCAAACGAAGTTGTTCACATCCCTTTGAATTAAATCTATATCGTCTGACTGAACAAATAATTGGGGAGGGCCCTGAAAAAAATAAAAATAAAAAATAAAAAAAAAAAGCTTTAGGGACAATGGACATTTTCACCGCTTGGATTCTACCTAGGAATGTAATGTGGTATGGACTTCATGGAAGCTGCTTGCCATGGGGGCACTCGTGCGTGCTCTCACCCAAGCCCCGCTGCTGTGTCCATTGACAGACAGTGGACTTTGGCCCTGTCCCCACATTACTGGCTTTGATTGACAGCACTGAGAGCCAATGGCTCCCAGTGCCCAAGCAAAGTCAGTGAGACCAAGAAGTTGGGGGGGGGGAGTGAGAAAAGCTGCAGACGTACATGGCGCTGGATCGAATGAGGGCTCAGGTAAGTAAAAGAAGGGGGTGTGAGGGGGGATGCTGATACCTAAACATTTACCTTAATACAAGGAATCCATTCAGGTAGAAAATAGTCTAGGCTTTAAAACCACTTTAAGCTAGCCTTGCTGCTTCAAAATACTTATCTTTTTCTTAAAATGGTACAATTTCTCAGTTTTACTCATTGGATAGGTTTTCTATTTTCTACTGTGAAAAAAATATGGCTTTATGAGATTTGCAAATCATTGCATTGTTTTTATGTAGATTTTACACAGCGTCCCAACTTGTTTGGAATTGGGGTTGTAAAAAAATATATATACAGCGTCACCATCCATATACACAAAGATTAAACGGTGTGTGTTTAGTATCATGTAAATGCTAAGTGCATCTACACTTAGTTTTCTTTCAGTCCCCTTACAAATCCCACAAATACCTGTTGAGCCTGCCAGTGAAGTATACTTAATACTGAACTAAACCTCTCCCCACATTGGGGTATAGATAAGTAAGGTTGTGTTTTTATTGGTCTGCCCTGTTGCGGTCTGTTGCTGCTTCAGAGGCAGTCTGGTTATGTTATATGATGTACCCTGTTGTGGTTGTTGCCGCATCAGAGGATTTGCCCCTGCGTGGGTAATGTTTGGCCCCTGCGTGGGCAAGTTTATGTGCTAATGAAAAACTCAAAAAAAGATTTTACAAAAAAAAAAAAAAAAAAAAAAAAAAGAAGTATACTTAATACAGCTTCCTGTGATGGTGTGGCAACGATGCTGCACTGCTCATGAATTTGCATTCATGTTAGCTGTGCCTGTTTGCACTACAGCAGGATGACAATCAGAGCCTGACTACACCTAGTCCTTGCACAGTGTCTGATTACCAGCACTGTCTCTGATGCTGAAACCCTCTCACTGCAAGCTGCAGTGTCTGGGGGAGCAAAGGTAAGAAACACAAATGAAGGAGGAGGATTTGGCTCTGCCAGGGAAGATAAATGAGGGTTTTTGGTTCTTTACAAGGCTTATAAATCACATAGTAACTGGGATTTGACACTACTGTCATACGGTCTACTGTCAAAGTAGTTTTCTTAACCCCAACAAGAAAGCTGTACCACACAGAAGACTTACAAGAATCATTGTGGCACAGATCTTCCCCTTTACCACAGTACTGCTTGCCCTTGGTCCTTAGGTTGGCACGGACTGGATTGTCCGCACTTGGTTGCAAAATAATGCTGAAGATCTGCTTTCCAGTCCACAAAATGACAGGCTGGGGAAATGAAATAAAAGATTAAGTAGAAATTGTTGAAGCAATAAATAAAATCCTAATTTGTCAGACCCAAAGACCAACGATGGATTATATATATATATATATATATATATATATATATATATATATATATATATATATATATATATATATATATATATATATATATATATATATATATATATATATACACACATATACATACACACATATACATATACACACACACCTTCAGAATAGATGGATGTGGAAGGCGAGCTTTAATTTTCTCATCTTTTCCCACCAGAATAGACGCAATGATCTGACATGCTTTGGCACGGTCAAAAAATGTGTCCTTAAGCGTAAGGAGATAGGCAGCTAAAAAAAGAAAGAACATTTAGAATAGAAAAGGCAATTTATCATTAAAATAAAGATACATACATACATAATAGAGTAGCTAGACTAAATGTAAGCCACCCAACAGGCTATAAAAATGGCAAGCACTTCCAGCTTTCTAAAGCTTGTGATATTTTGTTCATAGTTTTTGTCGAGCCTGGAAACATTTTACTTCAAAAGTAATATTGAAGTCTGTAATTTTCTGTAATTTAATAACAATGTGTCAAAGAGGGTCATTCACTAAGAAGGCAGCGCTGCACCAGTTCATACATTAGTTGGTGCGCCGGAAAATCATTAATTGAATGTGCGAACCGGCACACTTTGAAGCGCAAATCGCGATAATAAATACCTGTGTATGTAAACTGCAACTGACACTAGAGTAACAGCAGTTTTCGCGTTGATAATAATGCGCGCTCAATGCAATTGGTTAATTTCATATAATTGGATGTGACTTGTTAGGCAATTAGTAGGTTTTCTCAGTTAATGAACCCTTTTGATGCTAATCTCATTCCGATCACTTCTAATATATCTTTCAAATTTGTTTCTTTTTTTTTCACCCAAATATCTCAATACATTACAAAAAGGACAGAGAAGAGTTTTTAAACCCAATAAATTAATATTTGATCTTTAAAAAGGTGACCACACACTAATCAGTTAGATCGTTAATAAATAAGATTCAGTGAAAGAGCCTGTTTGATTTCCTATAATTTGAATTAATTGTTCGAGTCTTGCGATAACCTATTTTGCCTAAATATTGAGTTGAACAGAGATTGGCCAATCAGATTGCATAGTGCATGACCTAAGTGCCAAATTTGGAATGTAGATGTGCCATGACTCACTTGTATTTTCCTAACGATATTTCTTGGGCATTATACAAGGCACATGAGAACAAACCTTTTTTTTCAAGACATGCTAGAGTGATCAGAAATCTTCAAACTACGGCTCTCCAGCTGTTGCAGAACTACACATCCCATGAGGCATTGTAAAACTCTGACATTCACAGACACGACTAGGTATGATGGGAATTGTAGTTATTGAACAACTGGAGGGCCTTAATTTTAAGACCCCTGTGCTGGACCATTATCATGCCTTCAGAATTGGGAGTGTGGCATCTACCCAACTTCTCTCTGCTGGTGGACACAAGAACCTACATCAATAGAGAGAGATAGATGGCTAGATAGACACACAATGGCCCAGAAGTTAATCTATACACAGGAAGTAGGTGTGTGTTTTGAGGCCAAATCATTTAGACATACACACAACCAACACCACCCCATGTAAAAATAAAAAATTGTCTTAATTTGAAAATGACGATCATCTCTTCCTCAGAGAACAGTGAGCGGGGCATGGCGATGGGAAGAAATTAGCAGTACAAGCAACTTCCTGGAGGGGCGTGATGTCATTCCTGTGTGCTGGCCACCGCTTCCGGGAACCATATATGCGCTACGGGGACATTCATCTAGGTGCAGGCCTACAACTTTATTGGCGAACAATAGGAAAGCAGATGCAGATTTCCAGGACTGGACTAACAAATGTTTCTAGTGAAAGGCAACGGGTGTTTTCTATTAAACAAGGTCTAAATTGGGCCATCACAGTTCAACAGCAATGTGTCTTTGCAAAGTTAAACTAAATTAAATCCTTTATTTTTGCATGGGAATAGAGTGCAGAGGGATTAGAAGTCTTGTCAGTTTTAGAGGATGTCTGCACCTCTGATAGGGTGCAGACACCTTCCAAATGTTGCCAGTTTCTTCTTCAAATTTATTCACTTCCTGTCACAAAGCCAAAAAGAAGTGAGGGTAAAACCCTACCAATGTCTTTCCGTAGGAACAATCTAACTAGTGTCTTAATTAGGCAAATTGCACTCTAGCCCTTTGCTGTGTACACCCCAAATTATTAGATATTTTAGCCTTTGGGGTTTATTTAATAAAGGCAAATCCACTCTACATTACAAGTGCACTTGTAAGTGCAGTCTCTGTAAACCTAAGTGCACTTTCAGTCCACTTGTAGCGCAGAGTGGATTTGCCTTCAGTAAATAAACCCCAAAGTCCAAAATACCTAATAATTTGGGGCGTACACAGCAGAGTGCAATTTTCCTAATGGGGACACTAGTTAGATTGACCTGTGTGTCCCCAAGGAAAGACATTGGTAGGGTTTTCCCCTCGCTTCCAGTTTGGCTGCGACAGTAAGTGAAGCCAATTTTCAGAAAAGGGAGAGAAAGTCCAACCTAAAAAGACAAGCAGGGGTTATATCACTCACTTGATTTCCCCTCAAATGCCCACAATTAGAATAGGATTGTCTTGAGCTAGATTTTTGTTACATGTTGGCAACATAACATGCTCACATGACCTATGTCAAATCTCCTTTAAAAAAAAAAAAAAAAAAAAAAAAAAAACAACTTAAAAACTGCAAATAATCTTAATAGCTAAGGTGTTGTCTTACTAGCTAATGTTAAGGTGTGCTTAATGAAACACAAATGTGCAATTGCGGCCTAAAATATGCAGTTGTTTCGACTGCTTCCAACTTCAGTTCAGGCACATACGGTTTGAGCTCTGGAACTATTAGTTGCTTCCTGTTGTGTTCAAAGCCTATTTATCAGAACATAGGAGGAAAATGACTGTCGTGTAATACTCACTACAACTGTGCTTATAAGTGTTTTTGCTTAAAAATTACTTCCTTGATCATGTAGTGCTTCTATTTTTTGTCCACCCATTGTAATTATATATAAAAAAAAACAACACATAAGGCTATGCACCAGTTTGAGGGCTTCCGTATACAGTACTTCATTATTATTATTATACAGGATTTATATAGCACCAACAGCTAGGCCAGGAAAAATAGATACAGGGCTTAACCTTCAAAGTAGAGCTGCACAATTTTAGCTAAAAAAAGAAAAAAAAAAAAAAAATTGGGCTAACTTTACCGTTTAGATTTTTTTAAATTCATTAAAGTGTATTTAAAAAATAAAAAATTGCATTTGAAAGACCGCTGCGCAAATACAGTGTGCGATATTAAATATTGCAACAACCATCATTTTATTCTCTGAATGAATGAATGAATGATTTGTATAGCGCTGCAACTGCGAACTGAATCGCCTCTCTAAGGTCTCTGCTAAAAAATGTTAATTATATATATCACACACATAATATATTATACACACACACACACACACAATATATTACACACACACACACACACACACGTTTGGGCGTTCCAAGTAATTTTCTAGCAGAAAATGATGATTTTTTTACTTGTAAGCAACAAATGTCAGAGAAGGTCTGGTCGACTACCTCCCACCCGGCCACTGTACATAAAACGTCTGGGTGGGCGCTCTCTCCTGAGTGGACGTTCAGGAACATGCTTCAGAAGCAGGGGGATTGCGCGTGCGGGCCCGCACAAGGCGCATCTCCGATCGGCAGGAGGGCTCTGCGATTGGCCCTCCTGATCACATGACAGCTGTGTCAAATCACAGTTGTCATGTGATGTAAATACAGAGCCAGTTGCTAGGCAATCGGCTCTCCTCACACAGAAGTTGTCGGTGAGTAGAGGAGAGCAGATCGCTGCAACCGGCTGGTGATCAGTGAGTGAGTATGAGCTGTTTTTTTTACAGCTTTTTACTCACTGATCACCAGGCTAGTGTCCCCACAGTGTAAGCAAAGTTAACACACGTGTCCCCAAAACACGTGTTGCAACAGTAAAATCACATGTCCCAATGATTATCTGCACACATGTCCGTGATCACCTGCGCACATCTGACATCTGTCCGTGATTACACAAACCAATTATACACAACAGAATTTTTTTACCAAAAAACATGTAGCAGAATACATTTTGGCTTAGATTTATTGCAAAATTCTATTTTATTGGATTTTTTTTAAAATGGAAAATAGTTTTTTTTCCAAATTTCCACGCTTTTTGCTTATAACAAAAAAAAAAAAAGCTCTATTTGTGTGAACAAAATGATAAAAATTGAATTTGGGTACAGCGTAGCATAGCTGCGCAATTGTCATTGAAAGTGTGAGAGCGCTGAAAGCTGAAAATTGGTCTAGGAAGGAAGGGGGCGAAAGTGCACAGTATTGATGTGGTTAAATGGTTAAACTTCCCTCATTTAGTTCTTTCCTTTGATGAAAGAACGAAAAGATACTTTGTTTCTACTTATTGGTGTTGTGATAAAACTTGGCAGGCTGCCTGGATTTCTTATTTTTGTTTCAGCTGTGAGAACTCTGCATTTGTTAAAAAGAATCAGGACATGATGTTTTGAAGATCGTGAAGGGAAAAAGATTGCGATTTTGATTCTCAATGATTAATCGTGCAGCGCTACTTCAAAGTTGTGTTGGTGGTGGGGAATCGCCTCTTTGATGTCCTAGGAAACCCTGAATACATAGAAAACTAATCAAAATCTGCTGAACTTCAAATTATAATTTTTGAAATTCCCCCTTAAGCTCAGGTGACCCTGAAAACTGCAACCACTAGTCTGTTTTTATAGCCTCTCTCTTTAAGGCTGGGTTCACACTTAAGCGAATTGGATGCAGGTTTCTCCACATCCAATTTGCTTGACAGTAGACTGACCGGCTCGCAATGGAGCCGATTCACACATCTCGGGGGCAGCTCCGCAGTGAATTGTCCAGTGCATCTTTAGCACCGTTTCAGGTCAAATTCATACCAAAATTTGGGCCCGATTCCTCCCTGAAATGGAGAACAGGGATGCACCAAACCCCTGCTGTCAGCCGCATCCGAATCTAGCCTTAAAAGGTTGTGAAGAGAAGAGGAGAACACAGATGCCTCTAGGTTAGAAATGTAAACTATTTTAATACAATACAGGTGCATTATTCTACTTACATTAAGGTTAGGAAGGTAAGGCACAAGTCCATCCACACTGGTGTGGCGTCAACCCATACACATAGGCGTTCAGAACAGCCGACTTCCAGCTAACCAGCAGGATCTCTAATTTAGCTGTTCTGAACATCGCTTTGTACCGATTGACGTCACACCAGTGTGAATGGACTTCTGCCTTACCTCCCTAACCTCTATGTAAGTGGATAATGCACCCGTATTGTATTAAAAGGTTTACAGTTCTAACCTAGAGGCTTCCGTGTTCTCTTTTCTTTGCATATCTGCTTTCAACCTCCCCCTCAAAGGCTGCCCTGGTTTCGGGACTGTTAATATATACACAGGTCTCCCCGCTTCATCTCTCCCTTTTTATGCATACACTGAGTACTCCACTTCAAGGACTTATCGATGGACTAATGTATTAATCTTCATCTAGCAGCGCCACTATCCATATTTTTTTTTTGTGAAAGGCAGAAGGTTTTTATCTTAAAATGTATTCTACTCTCCAGCAATTTCCATGAATCCCTCCCTCCTGATTGGATGAGACACAGAAGCGGTGCCATTGGCTCCTGCTGCTGTCAAAGTCAATTAGCCAATCAGAAGAGAGGGGGCAGGGCAGGTAAAGTACAACATGTTTGTCATTAAAAAAAAAAGGGGGAAGAAGTCTTTACAATTACTTTAAGGCTCTTTTACTACATGTACCTGTAAGAAAGTCCTGAATTGCAGCAATCAGTGGCTCCCCATTACGTGGTGTCACCAGATTGGCTTTGGTCTGCAATAAATAAAAAAAGGGAGAATTGTAAGCATTTTTTTTTTTTTTTTAACATTATACATTGAACCTGTCTGGACAGAAAGGTGGGAGCAGAGATTGAGAAAATAATGCAGGCTCAAGTATTATTCCGATCCTTTTTTCCCTACCTTGTGAGCCAATACCCTGTAAAAACCCAGTAAATGAAACCTGACAAGTTAGAACTGCAAACCTGCATATGCTTGTTCAAGGTTGGTGACTCACTTGATAGTGAAGCCAGGGCCAGCATGATCATGCACCTTTAAAAACTAAAATTAGTAGTGGCAGTCTCTATATTTTTATCTGAACCTATCCTGCTAAAGAAGGCTCAAAAGGTAAAGACCAAATTGTGTATACGGTCACAGAAATGGACAGGTGGACAACAACAGTCAGGAATTATGGCATTATGGGAGATCGCACTGTTGGGTGTATAAGAGAAAGCTGTAGGGATGAGTCTGTCTTAAAGGCTCCAATTTGCCTCCCTCCTGGACTACTGTATTAGTCTGATACCTACCTTGAATGTCTTGACATGTAAAGCTAATGTGGTAATCGAACATTGCTAAGTTTAAAAAAAAAATAAAAATAAAAGGGACGGCCAAGAATACAAATAAGCTGGTATAAAGTCCTAATGCCAACTTTCACTGCTAATTTTTGCAATAGTGCAACTAAAAAAAGAAAGAAATCCTGTTAAATTTATTTTGCAGAGAGATTGAGAAATTTAAAAAGACCTATCTGGCTGTTCCATTAAGCCCAAGCCATTTTTAGTGAACAAGCACCCTGTTTTTTGAAAACCGAAACGATCAACTTATCTTTGTAGGAAAAGTCAGCAGTTTACCATAAGATAGCATTATTCTGCATAAAAGCACTTACCCCCATCAACACATAAGCCTCTGCCTTGGCTTCTTCAGTCTGAGGAAGATGTAGATTCATTTCATCACCATCAAAATCAGCATTGTAGGGTGTGCAGACACATTCATTGAAACGGAAAGTTCTGTGCGGTTTCACCCTGGCCTGTGGAGAAAATTTGAAAAATACACATTCATTTAAAAAAACTTATTCTAAGGCTCGGTTCACACCGGGGCAACTTTGGATCTGACTTGAAGTGGCGCTACATGTAAAAATCAATGTAAATGAAAGAGCCGTCTTAATGCACACTACTGAAGTCGCTTCGACTTCAGAAAAGGTTCCTGTACTACTTCAATCCGACTTCTAGGCGACTTGTACCCATTGATTTCAATGGCAGTCGCCTCCAAGTTGGATCTCCATCTATATTGAAGCGACAGTGTAGCCTCTCACCAGGGGGAACTCCACGCCAAATTTTAAATAAAAAAAACAGCATGGGTTCCCCCTCCAGGAGCATACCAGGCCCTTAGGCCTGGTATGGATTTTAAGGGGAACCCCCTACGCCGAAAAAAACGGCGTGGGGGTCTCCCCAAAATCCATACCAGACCCTTATCTGAGCACGTAGCCTGGCCAGTCACTAGCGAGCGACCCCCCCCCCCCTCCTGAACCGTACCAGGTTTTTAAAGTAATTAATCAGCTCCGGGGGTCTTCTTCAGACTTCTCCGCTCTGTTCGGCCTCTTCTCCCACTCTTCGGCATAGTCTCCCGCGCTTCTGCCAGCTTCTCCGCTATCTTCTTGCAGCTCTTTTACTAGCGGAGTAGCCCGGTTCTCCTCCGTCCTCCTTCCCCCTTTCTTCTTTCGTTGTTGACACAACGCTCTCTCTCTCTCGCTGTAATGCCGTGTGAGCGCTGCGCAAATCACTTATATAAAAATGGGGCAGGGTCACCGGGTGATGTCACACTGTGGCCCCACCCATTATGATGTCACAGTCCCAGCATGCCTCGGGACATGACGCCATAAAAGGTGGGGCCGTGTGACATCACCCGGTGACCCCGCCCCATTCCTATATGTCAACAAGAAGAAGAAAGAAGAGAGAAGAAGACGGAGGAGACCAGGCTCCTCCGCTAGTAAAAGAGCTGCAAGAAGATGGAGGAGCCGGCATAGGAGGCCGAACACAGCGGAGAAGTCGAAAGAAGCCCCCCGAAGCTGATTGGGTAGGGGTACGATGTACCCCATTACTCACATAGGGTGGGGGCCGGGATCCCCTTATTAAAGGGGGATCCCGGATTCCGATAAGCCCCCCGCCCGCAGACCCAAACAACCATCGGCCAGGGTTGTCGGGAAGAGGCCCTTGTCCTCATCAACACGGGGACAAGGTGCTTTGGGGTGGTGGGAGCTGCAGGGCACCCCCCTTCCCCAAAGCACCCACCCCTCATGTTGAGGGCATGCGGCCTGGTACGGGTCCTTTTCTGACCGCCAGGCTACGTGCTCGGATAAGGGTCTGGAATAGATTTTTGGGGGGACCCCAAGCCGTTTTTTCGGCGTAGGGGTTCCCCTTAAAATCCATACCAGACCTAAGGGCCTGGTATGCTCCTGGAGGGGGAACCCATGTCTTTTTTTTTTTATTTAAAATTTGGCGTGGAGTTCCCCCTGGAGAGCTGATTATTCTCTCATTGGCCACAGCCAAAGTTTCCTGGCCTGGGGCGACTTAAAGTCATGTTGTAAGTGGCCCAAGTCATGTTGAAGTCGCTCAAAGGTCGTGCTGTTATTCATACTCAAGTCGTGTCCAAGTTGCCTCCAAAAGTCGCGCTGGAACTCGCGTTGCTCCTGTGTGAACCAAGCCTAAAAACAACTTACTCAATTTAGTACACCAAAAAATGGCTGAATTGGCATCAAGGTCACAACAGATTTGATGGTTGTACTTTTCACAGAAATCACAAATCCATACATATGAAGGACATATAAACATAAAGCATCAAATGTCATAAGCGCATAATGTCATAAGCGCCTGTGATTTTTTTCCCCACTTTTTAAATCCTCAAGTTATTTTATTGCTGCTCATCTCCTGCAGCATTTTTTTGCCACTTTCAGTTCTACATACATGTACCCCAGTAACAGCTGTATGGTATTCCTATTGGTGAATTTGCTAAAGTTGACAAGAGCAGGCCATGTCTGTTCAATGTGCGTCAGTCCAGCAGCTTGTAAATTCCCCCTTGGAAAGCATGTGACAGGTTGACAACGGAGGAGAACTGATAGACAGGGAGCCTCATATTCATCTACAGGTGGCCCTGTAGGCAAAGCTGGAGGCCAACGCTGGGTACACACTAGAAGTTTTTTTTTTTTCCCCCCATTCAACTCAGTGGGCTGAACAGAAAAAAAAAAAAAAAACACAGATTGCTGTACTAACACAAGCAATGTTAGTGCGGCGATCTCCCCCGCTGTGCTGGTGTGTTCTCCCCCCCCACCTCCAGAACACACTGATCAGTGTTTGCAGCCATTGGCTCACAGAGCTGATCAGATGCTGGTTGGACGCTGGTTTTCCAGCATGCCCATTCGGCAGAAGCTGGCTTCTGTAGAACAGACATCTGTACACTCAAGCCGAAAGTCAGACTGTTCCAAACCACCCTTTTATGTCCAATTTTCGGCCTGTGTGTGCACCCAGCTTTACGCTCCAAGTTTGCTAAAAGTATACATAGTAGATTCAGTCAGCCTCTAAAATTACTTAATTTCCTAAAAAAATGCTTACATTTCTATAAAATTCCTTTCAAGCATTAATTTAGCTAGAATACAGAATTCATACCAAAATAAAAGAAAATGCATCAACCACCAATGTGATAAAAGAATTGTTTAAATTTAGCAGACGCAACTTTTTTTCTTTTTAATTCTGTTTATTGAATTTACTGTAGAGGTACAAAACTATGCCAACATAGGGGACAACACATGTGCAGATCACAAGTACAGTATTCTGCTGTAGACAGTGCCAACAGAAAACAATAGAATACGAAGTGAAATCTCCCGACGTATGGGGACAGCTCCAACAGTTGGAGAGTTTGGATGAACCCCGTATGGGTTGAAATATGCTCTGTGTACTACTCTGAATTGAATAGGTCTCTCTCTAAGGAAGAGAAGTTGTTTAAATGGAAAGTCCCAGATGTCTGACCAGTCTCCATCAAGGTATGGTATCAGCCAGCAATCTACTCCAGAGGGAGGTCAGGTCTGTAAGAGTGTCCATACACAGATGATTAAACAGAACGGACATAGGTTTGACAACACAATCTGATCTCACAACTTCCTCAACCACCAACATATTTAGAGTCAGAGATGAGTTCGAAAATTTGCTACCAAAAGCATGAGCTAATTGCCAGTATCAGAGCAAGTAGGTTTCAGGGACATTGTATATTGTACAGATAATAGGGAAGGGAAGCAATCTGCCCTGATCAACTAAAGGCGAGAGCAATTTAATTTTATATTTGGCCCAAGCCTGAGGGTCCAGACAAGGAATATAAATGAGGCAAAGAGGTTCAGCCAGCAATGCGATATTGAAGGTTTTGAGAGCTAGAGGCCTGGTCTTTGTGGACTGCGATAGTGAAGATGTATTGTAACAGCCTTGAATGCATCCTATACCATTACCATACCATTACAGGGTTGGAGGAGTGTGCATCTGGAGTTCAACTCCAGTAATCTTCCACCGGGGGAGGCATCTGGTCTACAATATCTGGATGTGAAATCCATTGGGCTCATAGATGCCACACAGAGCTGTTACGGGTATGAGTAACTTGCAGGGAAACTTCCAGGGGAGAGTGGTCTGACAAGCCATCTGGCATCCTGCACATCTGCCAGCAGAGCAGGGTTGGCAAAAGCCAAGTGTCTATGTGGGAGGAAATCCGGTGCGACAGGGAAAAGGGCAGATGCAGGGATGACATAAGGCCACCACAGAAATTGGCAAAGGATATACTGAACCAAGAACTTGAGATGCAAATTGGATGTCAAAGCCCCAAAAACGGTGCAACAGGGAAGTCAGCGGGAATCCAACCAAGCGGAGGCCGTCTCTGGAGTGTTAAAGAAGCAGGTCCTCTCTCCAATGATACAATCTTCTGTTCCCCAGCAAACTTTGCATTTGAGGCCTTTGCCACAAAAGGCTTTTGCGGACATGCGTGAATGAGCGTTGGCGTTGCTGGACTTCAGGTGAATCTGGAAACAAAGCAAGGCCAGATCATGCTCGTTTCAGGCACGAGCAAGTAGCATGTCTTTGGCTCGATAGTTCAATAGCTTTAGGAGGAAAGGACGCAGAGGAGCCCCAGGGGTCAATCAGCGAGGTGGGATGCACTCTGTGCGCTTGTTGCACAACGAAGGTAGATGGAAGATTTTCAAGACCCAGAAGTGTAGACAAGAACTGCTCCACAAATTCAGCAGGCCAAGAGCCCTCGGCCTTCTCCGGCAAGTCCAGAATCTGCAGGTTATTATGGTGGAGGCAATTTTCAGTGTCAATGGCCTGATCTTGTAAGGCCTTCACCTGCCTCTTGGGGGGCATTTCCCTTGAGTCTGTACGGATGATGTCCTCTGCCTGCGAGATCCTGCCGTTTGCCTCAGACGAGAGCGGAACTTTTCCATATCATGGCGGATCAGACTTGGGTCGATGGAAAGGAAGTCGATCTTTTAGCAGAAGCAACTTACCCCTTCCTATGTTATCTATATGAGGGGAGAGGATGTTTTTCTGTAGTCCTGTTCTAGGGTGACAACGTTGCTTTCCAAAGATACAGTAGAGAGTGAGCGTTGTCAGCCTAGGACTGGATCACCAAGAGAAGATTAAATCCTTGCAAAAGGAAAAAAAATTCAGCTAACCATATCTAAACGCTAACCATCAATGTATATAATGTTTTTCTTGGGTTTAGTAATGCTTTAGGAAAGTGCATAACATTAGCTGTGCTACTCACTATATGAGCCATGATGCTGAGCTTGTGCAGGGATGGTTGCCGATTAAACAGTACAATATCTCCATCTATGAGGTGCCTCTCCACGATGTCTCCATACCGCAACTCCTGAGCTATCTTCTCTCGGTTACCATATTTCAGAAATCTACACAAAGATCTTAAACCTTTAGAAACCATTAAATTCAAAAACACATACCTATAAAGAGCAGGGAGACTTCTTGCACTTGCAAAATATTTAAACAATAAAGAAGCTTCTGTTTCTTTACAAATACAAATTACAGGGTATTACTACTATCTCTGTATTGATCTTTTCAAATAAAAAAGAGGATAAAATATACCAGTATGCATCTACTGTGAAATGTTCCCGATATATATAGGCTGTGGAAATTAAAGATTAATTCTTTGATTAATCTTTAATTCTTTTGATCGGTACTCGTCTCTCTGCCGGCTTCCGTCGGAGATCCGGTGACGTCACAGACATCGATGTCACCAGACTCCTCCCCCCCCTTTCCCAGTCTGCTAACGAAGGGAAAGGGGAGGAGTCAGGTGTTGTCGAGGTTCTGATTGAACGCAACGTGTACAGGGGAGGAGCTATGTATGACGTCACCCGCTGCTGCCCTACGGAACTAACGCGGTTGTCGGCTTTACATGCAGTGTTTTTAGCATCTTTATGTGAGTAGTTTGTGTTTGAACACAAAAATTAAATGTTATACTTAAGCGGTGCGCACTTAGATCTTTTCTTTCTACCCATGACCTGGTGTCCTTGCCGAGATCTAAGGAGATGCGAGAGAAGTTTATGGTTCGCGTTAACCCTTTTGATACCCGCTTGCATGACCACCTGCTCGCACAGGGGTCCATGCCATAAGGTGAGTGTGATTAGTTAAACCGGAGGTGGAGGGATTGTCACGCTACTGTGGAAACAAAAATTACTTCCGTCAGTGCTACAGTTTGAATTTAAAACTTATTTGTGTGAACTGTGAAGTTAAGTCATGGATTGTGGAAACCAACTAGTGTCGGGTGATTGTATATAGTGTATACCACATTTACCACTGACTAATGCAGAGTTGCAATGCAAGGAGATCAGCTAAAAGTAGTTGGATCTGTATGTGCATTATAATTAATCAAAATTAGTCGATCAAAAAATCGGTTAATCGAACGCGAAAATTTTAAATCAGTAACAGCATACATATACACATTATATATATATATATAATATATACATTGTCCATGATATCTATAGTAGCCATCTTTCTTTCCATATGGGAACGCCACTTTCATCATGGTGTCCTATATGGAAAACTTATTTTTTCTATCCGCTCACCTGTGCCCGCCATTGCAGCCTCACCTCACTGTGCCCCCCCCCCCCATTGCAGCCTCACCTCACTGTGCCCCCCCCATTGCAGCCTCACCTCCCTGTGCCCCCCCCCCCCCATTGCAGCCTCACCTCACTGTGCCCCCCCCATTGCAGCCTCACCTCACTGTGCCCCCCCCATTGCAGCCTCACCTCACTGTGCCCCCCCCCCATTGCAGCCTCACCTCAAGGTGCCCCCCCCCCATTGCAGCCTCACCTCACTGTGCCCCCCCCCATTGCAGCCTCACCTCACTGTGCCCCCCCCCCCCATTGCAGCCTCACCTCACTGTGCCCCCCCCCCATTGCAGCCTCACCTCACTGTGCCCCCCCCCCCCCCATTGCAGCCTCACCTCACTGTGCCCCCCCCCCCATTGCAGCCTCACCTCACTGTGCCCCCCCCCCCCCCCCATTGCAGCCTCACCTCACTGTGCCCCCCCCCCCCATTGCAGCCTCACCTCACTGTGCCCCCCCCCATTGCAGCCTCACCTCACTGTGCCCCCCCCATTGCAGCCTCACCTCACTGTGCCCCCCCCATTGCAGCCTCACCTCACTGTGCCCCCCCCCCATTGCAGCCTCACCTCACTGTGCCCCCCCCCATTGCAGCCTCACCTCACTGTGCCCCCCCCCATTGCAGCCTCACCTCACTGTGCCCCCCCCCATTGCAGCCTCACCTCACTGTGCCCCCCCCCATTGCAGCCTCACCTCACTGTGCCCCCCATTGCAGCCTCACCTCACTGTGCCCCCCCCCATTGCAGCCTCACCTCACTGTGCCCCATTGCAGCCTCACCTCACTGTGCCCCCCCATTGCAGCCTCACCTCACTGTGCCCCCCATTGCAGCCTCACCTCACTGTGCCCCCCATTGCAGCCTCACCTCACTGTGCCCCCCATTGCAGCCTCACCTCACTGTGCCCCCCCCCATTGCAGCCTCACCTCACTGTGCAAAAGGATCACCACAAGGAAGCGAGCATGCAAGAGAAAAGCCGCGGGATTACAAAGCGGATAGCCCCTGAGAGACAGAACATGTCCCAGCTTTGGACTGGCATTCTGTCTATCACAGGTGCAGGGTCAGGAGGCGGGGCTGTGTGTAACCACGAGGGGAGGGGGGAAGACAATTGTAATGTAAACTCAGCTGTAACAGCGGGCTATCCGCTCTGTAATCCTGCAGCTTTTTTCTTGCGGCATGCTCTCTTCCCCTGGCGTGCTCGATGGGAGAACGGATCCCGATCAACCCCGCATGACTGCTGTACTACCCCCCACCCCCCCCCCCCCGCGCCCCCAGGCAGCCCGGCTCCTCACCAGAAACTATTTACAAAAATTAACTGTACACTGCTGGAGATAGAGAAGGTGGAAATGTAATACTATACATCAACAGATCAGGAGATAATCTGAACACAGGCAAAAAGGTATGAGGCTAACCTTTTCATTTGGGTATGTCTCTGTTGAATAAAGTTGGCTCCTGGGTGAACATCTGGTCCATTCTGGACAAGTTTCCGCATAAAATGGACATTTGCGCTGTTAACCTGCACAAAAAATAAATAAAAATAAAATACAAATAAAAAGGGATAAAAATGTAGCTTAGAGCAATATGTGAAGCTTATGCTCAAGTGGTTATATAGGCCAATATTTTTTGCCCTAATGCATTTATTGCATTAAGGTCAAAAATGTCCTACTACCTCTTTAGAAATCATACAGATCACTAAGGCCCCTTTCACACCGAAGCATTTTTCAGGCGTTACAGCGATAAGAATAGCGCCTGAAAAAAGCGGGTCCTTTCACTCCAGTGTGAAAGCCGGAGGGCTTTCACACTGGAGGGGTGCACTAACAGGACGGTAAAAAAAAGTCCTGCTAGCAGCATCTTTGGAGCGGTGAAGGAGCAGTGTATTCACCGCTCCTACCCATTGAAAATCAATAGGATACCGCGGCAATACCGCCAGCACAGCGCCGCTGCAGCGGCGCTTTGCGGGGGGTTTTTAACCCTTTTTCGGCGGCTAGCAGGGGTTAAAACTGCCCCGCTAGCGGCCAAATACTAAAATGACGGTAAAGCAGCGCTAAATATAGCGCTGCTTTATTGCCGACGCCCGCACCGCCCCAGTGTGAAAGGGGCCTAAGGATCTAGCGGAGAGAAGCAAATTCATCAACACGTTCTTTGGTATCCTGGGGCAGAGTAACGATCATTTAAAGATGCAAGCAGCCATATAGAGTTGCCTGCTCTAGGCAGCAGTCAAGGAGTTGCTGTGAGAGTATAAGAACCCCCTCCCCCCAATACTCTTTCACCAGTTCCCTTTAAGACCAAAACTGTAAAAGTGATTTTTTCAAACAACTGCATAATTACCTTTTCGGGAAATGTCAAAATCTTTGCCACATGAACAGGAACCGCCACCTCATCTATACGCAGATTTGGGTCTGGAGAAATGACAGTACGACCAGAGAAATCCACTCTTTTGCCAGAAAGGTTTCCTCTAAATCGACCTGTAACAAACACATGCAAGTTAACCAAACACAAGTAACAAGCTAACAGCTTATTTAAGACACTTTTTTAAATGTAATTCAGTAAAGCCGCCTGCAGGCACAGTACTTTGTTTTGCATCAGCGAACAAGAACCAGGCACTAGCGAAGACAATAAAGTAGTCCTTTATAAAAGGAATAAACTTGGTCAACTGCAATTAAAGTTGGCCAAATTTGGCCGGTTCAGAAGGGACTGATCGAATTTTGATCCATCCATGGCTGTTCCTTCACTGCAATTCAATCTATTGATCGTATTCTCAGGAACAGGCTTGTTTGATCAGTGTACTTTGACAGTGGAGGAGACCCCACTGTCAGAATACAATAGCACAACAGGGAGGATTCCTTTTTGTACCTTCCTTGTGTAGATGGGGGAATTAGTTCAGTTTTTTTTCGATCAGCCCGCTGTCCGACTGAAAAAAATTGGCCCATGTATGCCCAGCTTAAAGATGTTAAAGAAATTGTCCGTTTCAGCAGTCCCCCTATCAGAATACAAACCAACAGCAGGAGAGATTCCTGCATCTACACAAGTGATGTGGATGCAGGGATCTCTCCTGGTCTGCGAGTCTTTCGTTCAACCTGAAAAAAACAAAAACAAAAAAAAAAAACACGGTGTATACCCTGCATTTGTCTGTAAAGCCTGAAGATACTGAAATCTGAGGTGCTACCCAGTTTCCCCGAAAATAAGACCTAGCGTGATTGTCGGTAATGGCTGCAATATAAGCCCTATTATTTTCGGGGAAACAGGGTAGGGCTTATATTGCAGCCATCACCGACAATCACCGTCTTATTTTTTGGGAAACAGGGTTAATTGCGCAAATAAAGACTTCAGTTCCTAAAGTCAAGCTATGCCCTACTCACTTTTGTTAATACGGGGTGTGGGAGGAAGCAGGTCATAGTTTAAACTCAGGAAAAAGGTAAGTATTTGAGTAACTGAGCTTGTTAAAGATTCAGGAGCAAGTTTGTCTTACCTTGTTTTCCCTTTAGCCTTTGAACAAAACCACGTGTCCATTTTTTGGGAGCCATATTCATTGGAATTCCAGATAGTTCACTATTGATGTATAAAGCACACTGAAGCTGTAGGA
Organism: Lithobates sylvaticus; assembly: GCA_028564925.1. Classification (NCBI taxonomy): domain Eukaryota; kingdom Metazoa; phylum Chordata; class Amphibia; order Anura; family Ranidae; genus Lithobates; species Lithobates sylvaticus. Next base: position 159,270,420 of record CM053036.1, on the reverse strand, counting down.
AATCCCAGTCTTCAATAATCATCTGGGTTTTCGCTCCTGAGATTCTGTGCTAAAAGCCAAAAGGAAATAAGATTACGCAGCATTTAAAACATTACTGAATACTTTCCAGGTGAGAAAACTTGCCAGGTTAATGCTTCTTTACAATGTAAAAAAATAATCCTTCGCTCTAACATTTTCCAGCATGTAGTATTTTAAGAAACTATACAGTCAACATATGAAACTTCAACCTAAAGATAGCAAGTTTCTAAACTTCAATTACTCTTTTTGACAAGGTTAATTTAAATCAGAAAGCAGAGATTTGTGTACATGAGCTGGGTTACCTTCTTGATGACATCATTTAAGAATATGATTTCTGTCAACTTCATTGTGAGATCATCTTCATTAGTTCCAGATTTCAGATCACTGATAACAGAGGGACGAATGCAGAGTGGGGGAACCAGAAGCCTTGTGAGAATAAGGTCACATGGTTTACCAGCTTCAGGGTTCATCAGTAACAGAGGAACATCTTCATCTGGGATACGTCTCAGAACATGAAGCACCACAAGTGGGTTTAGATTTTCCTGCATGAATTAAAAGCAGTTAGGGCTCATCAATATAATACCTAATTTCAGTAAACTTGTCTTTCTATATCTCCAACGAGATAAAGATATGCAAGACACCATAATAAAAGCGTCTTCAGACATCCAGATGCAAAACAATGCCTTCACATGTACATTTACCCACATATACCAGACGCAAGAACCAGTGGATTCTTGCAGATGGAACGACAGGTGCATGTGAATAGCAGTGGTCTTTGTACAAAGTAATAACAGGCTGACAGCAGTTGTAGCTGCTCGCATGTAGCATCACATCAAGCGGTTACCTGATATTAGGGACAGACGAGTGTGTCCAAGCCTGAACGCAGTCAGATGTGTCAAGATTTCGGACAACCCGTCACTAATAGCAGAAAGCCACCTGGTGTGCAGCTACATGTAAACAGCGATGGCTGCTCTCAGCCTGTCAGTACCTTTAACAGGTTGAGTGGCCGCCGCTATTCTCATGCACTGGTTATTTTAGCCACCAGAATCAGCAGATTTTTACTGCAGGAATCTAGTGTTTGCAGGGTAAATTACCTCATGATCAAGACGCAATATTTTAAAAAGCTTTAAACACACTTACCTGTGCACGCGCCAGCAATGCTTCTACTTCCTTGTTGTGCTCTATTGCTGTATCAAAGGACTGTAGGAACTGGGACACCAGAGGGTCTATTACTTTTTTGGTGGTCTTGTATTTTTCGTGGATTATTTTAAGTAAGCCACACTTCTTTACTGGCCCTGAAATTGTAAAAGGATTATTGTTTCCAATTTAAAAAGAAACTATAAAAGGTTTAGGGTGAATTTATTTAGGTTTTAATCGCTTTTTTTATACAACATGGTACATATGATTATGATATATTTATACAGTCTTTGTTCTAAAAAATTAACCATAAATGAAAAAGGATTCCCAAAGGACCACAGATTTTCTAAAGAGACAGCAAAACACAGTGCTGCCTGTTTTCAAGCTAGCTTTAATTGAAACCTGAGACATGGCCATCTGATAAAAGTAATCTTTATACACCAGTCCATGACTAGGTCTTCCTCTACAACCTACTGCTTATAAAACACAAACTCCCAAACCTCTCTCTTCCCTCCACCGATCAATAATCTGTTCTCACTTTACATGCCCATGATCAGCTCTTGCTCTGCATTTATCCCCCCCAGTGACAATCTTCCCTGTGTCGCTCATAGTCATATTCAGTCCCACCTGACCCCTGAAGCCCAGGCAATATGATCAGTTTACAACCTTCTCTTTCCATTAACTAGTTGTAGGCAGATGGACCAAATGACTAAAAAATACATGTCTATATAAATATTGTCTAACTGGGCATACTAATGTGTTCTGAATCACTCAGTCGAATCACTCAGTCATACCATTTAGCCCCAGTTAACCCATTCATGCACAGGCACACATTTGCCAGTTTAAAACCCCTAAAATAAATGGGACAATAAAAATGGCAAAGATCTATAATCCTGTACCATTAAAGGCACCACAATACAGACAAATTGTCTTCTTGCGACATTTTTCAGAAATTTTCTTCTTTAAGCCCCTCTTCTGCAGGTAAGTGAGGCCTGGCTTCTTTAGGAAGTCCAAAAACTGTTTTCTCTCTTCTAAAGTCAGCATGATGTGGGAGCAAGTTTTACAGATCATCTAAAAAAGAAAAGCCAAACATGATGAGTTACTAATCACATTGTCATTTTATTAAAATTTTAACTACAAGACCTGATTTGTAAAATTTTACATTTGCTTGATTTTTAGAAATCTTGCACCTCATCAATTTTCCATGGCTTTTATCCATTTCCTGCTTTCACTACTTAGCTACTCTTGCGTCCAAACAAAAAGTAAAAAAGACAAATCAGGTGAAGAAATTGTCCTTGGAGAAGTAGGGGTTAGTTTGTTTTTTTATCAGATTCATACTTACCCGATGTTGCGTCTGTTCCCCGCTGGCTCGAGGCATCAAACACCAAAGATTGCTCGGTTCTTGTAGCTCTCCAAGCAGAGAGCTGGTGACTGTCAGTCACCAGCTCTCTGTTCTGCCCCCCCCTTTCACTGGAACGCTGGGCTGTGGAAGGGGTGGCAACGGCCGACTCAGGCTCTCAGCGGCTCACTGAGAGTCAGCCCGGGGCCGTTCCAGGCGTCTGCAACCATATGGTCGGGATCTGCCCAATCTTGCCCAAGCCTGGACTGGTTCTGCGACATCAGCAGACAGTGGGCTTCAGCCCGCTGTCTGCTGAAAATAGGTCACAGGAGTGCAAAATGAACTGTACTCCTGTGATCCACAGGTGAAGTATAGCTAAACGAGCTTTGGCTGTACTCCTTTAAAACATGACAAATTTTTTGGTAACCCTGTGAATAACACACTTCCTGGCTACATTCACTCACTGCACTGTATCTCAGAAGGGAACAATGCATGTCACCAAGGCTGCTCTCCTGATATGGTCTGCAAACAAGGAGAAGGAAGGGTTGGGGGAATTAGTGATTGACAAGTACAACACATTTCAACAAGATCCGTAGGTATTTTCTCTACATGCTGAAAGTGTTCTTAGCCTGAAATAAATAAAATGATTGCCACATCTAAGCACTAGTAAGCAATACACTAATATTTTGTTTTAGAGTTTAGCTTGAACTTGGGAGGTGGAAAAAAAAAAAAAAAAAAAAAAGAAGAACAGGTCTGCTCATTACAAGTGCAGCACCCAGAGTGAAAAAAAAAAAAAAAATCAATTCAAGAATTTAAAAAAACTATTAAAAGCCAAAACATTAAAAAAAAAAAAAAAAAATACCCTCATACCCGAGGCTTCTGGGGGCTCCTTACACCACTAAACCTGGTTTCAAGATCCTGAGAAAAACTGGTTTCCGAAATGTGTAGGAATGGCTTCTACGCAGCATTCTCATGGTATTTGGAATCTTTACTAATCTTTGGTATTTGGAATCTTTACTAATAATGAAATGTAATGAAACGTCCCTACACTCCGCTTGAGTGCTTTCGTCATATACCCCTTCCTCACAGTCTAAATATAGATATCAGATATTCCAACCGCTCCCAAGCACAAAACAAGACGATACTTGTTTAGCTGCTGACATGGACTGTTTTATTAGAACCAAAATACAAGTCTTTATATACAGTTAAAGAAGAGGTTCCTACGTCCTGATCATATTACTCTAACAATACAGATGTAACCAGAAACCTAATTAACATGAGCTAGTTTACTAAATCATTTACCCAGACTAGGTGACTCAGACATGACCTTTAGGACAGACTTGCCGTCTTTTAGCTCAGAAGACACAATCAACATTATCATAAATAATGATTATCTATGATCTATTATCATAGATAATAAATTTTTTTAGGCAAATAAACCAGAAAATAGATGCAATTAGAAAAGTCTCACCTGTAAAATTCCAATGACTGCTTTAAAGTATCCCACATGGAAGCAAGGTAACTCCAAATCTAAGTAACCATAGTGACCCAAACAATCTGCCAAGTTTTTCCCACAAGTCTGGCAAGGTCGGTCCTTCTCACTTGTACCCTAAATAAATATACAAAATTTAAAAAGTCAGAAGTCGATTTTATATATTTGTTAAGCTTTAAAGCTGAGCTCCTGGCAGACACAGGTGAAATACATATGGGAGGGCTGTTTTACCCATCAAAAGGTTTGCTTTAATTCCCGATCTTTACACAGCCCCATCACACAGCACAGCCAGCCTAGAGATTTGACTTCTCTCTTCTGCAGTTAAGTAATTTAACTAGGTCTGGGTCTTGTCCCTGCCCCCCACCTGTGATTGGACAATAAAACTAGAAGAAGCAGATTGAAGAGCTCATCTCTACCAGGCTCGGTTGACACCTAATGTCGATGCGTCTCCCAGCAGGGGTCCAGTGCGTCCTGGTTCACCGTTTCAGGTCCAATTTCAGCCCGAATTTTGGGCTGAATTCGGACCTGAAACGGACCAAAAGATGCACAGGACTCCTGTGAAAGTTTGCACCGGAGCCACATCAGAAGTATGTGAACCGGCTCCATAGAGAGCCAGTCACAATCTCCTGCTATTGCAAATTGGATGTGGGGATCCTGCATCCGATTCGCAATAGTGTGAACCAGGCCTTACTCTTTTCTTTCTTCTTTTCAGCATGTTCTTGGTTAGCACTTGAGCACTGCAGCATAACGGATTGGTTGTTTTTGCCTCTCCCAGTCTGAGCTGTGCAGTCAAGGGGAGTGAAAGATGCTGACACCAAGCCAAATTCAGGTACCAAGGCTAGTTTTAAAAAATATATATTTACAGATTTTTTTATTTAACACATACCTGCATGAATGTATGTTTAATTATATCTGCCTGGAGCTCAGATTTTAATAGAGAATATAAGTTCACAAGCACAACAAAATAATCATCATCATGTAAATTTTCTAAACGGAGCACAGATCTCATCCTGGTAACATGAGATATTGCCAAATTTGTATACATCTACATGAGGGAATCCCTGCAAGTAGAAAACCTTTACATAAATCAGGTAAATATTATATCAATTCATTTTGTTATCGAATTGTTGAGATTAATGTTATAGAACAGCTACTTTACGTTTGGTAACAATTTTTAAGCCATTATGATGGGCCGCCATGGGGAGGCACCCTATGCTAATACAGGTCCTTCTCAAAAAATTAGCATATTGTGATAAAGTTCATTATTTTCTGTAATGTACTGATAAACATTAGACTTTCATATATTTTAGATTCATTACACACAACTGAAGTAGTTCATGCCTTTTCTTGTTTTAATATTGATGATTTTGGCATACAGCTCATGAAAACTCAAAATTCCTATCTCAAAAAATTAGCATATTTCATCCGACCAATAAAAGAAAAGTGTTTTTTAATACAAAAAAAGTCAACCTTCAAATAATTATGTTCAGTTATGCACTCAATACTTGGTCGGGAATCCTTTTTCAGAAATGACTGCTTCAATGCGGCATGGCATGGAGGCAATCAGCCTGTGGCACTGCTGAGGTGTTATGGAGGCCCAGGATGCTTCGATAGCGGCCTTAAGCTCATCCAGAGTGTTGGGTCTTGCGTCTCTCAACTTTCTTTTCCCAATATCCCACAGATTCTCTATGGGGTTCAGGTCAGGAGAGTTGGCAGGCCAATTGAGCACAGTAATACCATGGTCAGTAAACCATTTACCAGTGGTTTTGGCACTGTGAGCAGGTGCCAGGTCGTGCTGAAAAATGAAATCTTCATCTCCATAAAGTTTTTCAGCAGATGGAAGCATGAAGTGCTCCAAAATCTCCTGATAGCTAGCTGCATTGACCCTGCCCTTGATAAAACACAGTGGACCAACACCAGCAGCTGACATCGCACCCCAGACCATCACTGACTGTGGGTACTTGACACTGGACTTCAGGCATTTTGGCATTTCCCTCTCCCAGTCTTCCTCCAGACTCTGGCACCTTGATTTCCGAATGACATGCAAAATTTGCTTTCATCCGAAAAAAAGTACTTTGGACCACTGAGCAACAGTCCAGTGCTGCTTCTCTGTAGCCCAGGTCAGGCGCTTCTGTTTCTGGTTCAAAAGTGGCTTGACCTGGGGAATGCGGCACCTGTAGCCCATTTCCTGCACATGCCTGTTCACGGTGGCTCTGGATGTTTCTACTCCAGACTCAGTCCACTGCTTCCGCAGGTCCTCCAAGGTCTGGAATCGGTCCTTCTCCACAATCTTCCTCAGGGTCCAGTCACCTCTTCTCGTTGTGCAGCGTTTTCTGCCACACTTTTTCCTTCCCACAGACTTCCCACTGAGGTGCCTTGATACAGCACTCTGGGAACAGCCTATTCGTTCAGAAATTTCTTTCTGTGTCTTACCCTCTTGCTTGAGGGTGTCAATGATGGCCTTCTGGACAGCAGTCAGGTCGGCAGTCTTACCCATGATTGCGGTTTTGAGTAATGAACCAGGCTGGGAGTTTTTTAAAAGCCTCAGGAATCTTTTGCAGGTGTTTAGAGTTAATTAGTTGATTCAGATGATTAGGTTAATAGCTCGTTTAGAGAACCTTTTATTGATATGCTAATTTTTTGAGATAGGAATTTGGGGTTTTCATGAGCTGTATGCCAAAATCATCAATATTTAAAACAAGAAAAGGCTTGAACTACTTCAGTTGTGTGTAACAAATCTAAAATATATGAAAGTCTAATGTTTATCAGTACATTACAGAAAATAATTAACTTTATCACAATATGCTAATTTTTTGAGAAGGACCTGTATTTTATGAACATGGTAGAAGTCACACAATCTATGAACAGCCCTTGCTCAAAGTAGATTGTAGTCTATGGCTTTAATTCATACACAATACATTTGCTGAATTGAATTGATGAAGTTTTTCATGAGTCCAGGTTTACAATTCAATATGGAATATAGTCTAGAATAGGGGTGCAACGGATCAAAAAACTCACAGATCGGATCGATCCTTGGATCAGGAGTCACGTTCGGATCACGGATCGGCGACGATCCGTTGCACACCTAGTCTAGAAAATATACACTTCTAGTACAGCAGAATATCAGTACATGGGGACAGATTGGAAAGTGACCTGTTCCACAAACTAACAGAAATCAATTCCTAGACTGAAAGTTTATATTCTCCCACATAGTCTGGTATGCCCACTATCACTTCCATAGTGCTTAACAAAACTGCTCTTGAGAAAGCCTGGATGACACGAAATGTGTTGGGTGCCGTAGTGGCAAATTGACATCATCACAAACAGGAATTGCACATGACTTGGAAGAGTGGTGTACAGTAGGGCTGCAACTAAGGATTATTTTCATAATCAATAAATTAGATAGTTGATTATTCAGATAATAACCTTAAAAAAAAAAAAAATGTAATAAAAAAAAAAAAAAAAAAAAAAAAAAAAAAAGCAATGTATTCCTAAATATAGCTCTATGCAGTGGTAAATATAAATAACCAACGATATGGTTAGGAAGCAAAATCTCGAATCCACTCTGAGAATAGCAGACCGAAGAGATATACTGCATATACTATTAGAGGTTGAATTTGGTAAATATCAGACACCGATCAAATTTTTTAATTAAAAGAAAAAAAAAAAAAAAAAAAAAAAAATGAAGAAAGACTTTTTCCGATTTTCAGGCAGAACTATAATATATCATATTATATGCTGGCCATACAAAAACAATGTCATCCTCCAAAAAAAGTCAATATAAGAACATTTGTTTGATTTTCTAATCGTTAGTGGGGTCAAATCAACATTTTCGAGTAGAATGGAAAACTTCTTGGTCAAAAGGAAATTTTCAGACAGTGTACGTTCAGAAATTATATTCATTTTAAAACTGAATGTTAAAAGCAAGTGAGATTTTCAAACGACATTCTTTCTGTCAGCGAATGTACAAAGATTTTTCGGATGAATATTCTTGTCCGAAAATCAATACTTTTGCTGAGCCTTATGGCCAGCATAAGGCTCAGTTCACACCTATGCAGTTTGCTTTTGATCCGTTTCTGGTGCTTTCTGCAGTGTGTTTTGCATATGGACCCACATTACGCACTACATGCTTTCCTGCAGCTTCTCCATTGAAGTACAGTAGTACCCTGGATTAAGAGCATAAGCCGTTCCAGAAGCATGCTTGTAATCCAAAGCACTTGTATATTAAAGCGAGTTTCCCCATAGGAATCAATGGAAACTCAGATAACTTGTTCCAGTGTCACTGCTAGTGCATGCAGTACCACATGTGGCCAGAGGTGTGGGGGGGGTGCCCGAAACGCTTGGAGACACTCAGGAACGGAGTGTTTATGAGCAACTCCGAGTGTTTCCAAGCGTCACCATCACCTCTGGCCACATGTGGTACTGCACACCCCAGAGGCTTGAATCCTGCGCGTCTTGCGAAACAACGCTCAGTCAGAATAAAAAATAAAATAAATAAATAAAAGCTCGTATTGCGAAATGCTCGTAAGCCACGTTACTAACAATCCAAGGTTTTACTGTACACTGAATCAAAAAAAAGCACCGTTTTGCGTTGAAAGAAGTCCTTGACCCTTTCCAAATACGCAGCGGCTGAAAAAAAAGCACAGATGTGAATGTGTCCCATAGGAAACTATATTAAATAAACTGCAGTGCGTTTCTGCAAAAAGCACCAAAAGAACGCATAGGTGTGAACCAGGCCTAAGACGTTTAGTAGCAACAGCATGTTTTTTTGTATCTGTCATAATGGGGTTAATAAAAAAATAAAATGAGCCCTTTATAGTACAAAGAGCAGATAATCGCTACTTTAAGGGGTTAATTTATACTGTGAAACCAATAATATATATTACTTATATAATATATAATTACACCCAGAAGTAGGATCTATAGACATTTTAACTAGGAGCCAGACATGAAGCTATATGAAGGGAGATATAAATCTTTTATATTAAAGTAGTACTAAAAGCCAAGACCTTTTTTTTTCATGGATATAATAATTTTAAATATAAAAGCACAATACTGGTAAAAGTTTACTTTAAATGTAATGCCTTATATTACCTCCAGTCTATCAGCCTCCAGCTTCTCTGGGTTCAGATGCTGATCTTTTTTTTTTTTTTTTTTTTTTAAAAAAACATGTTATACTTCCCTGCTCTGTGTAATGGTTTTGCACAGAGCAGCCCTGATTCTCCTCTTCTGGGGTCCCTCACCGACAATTCTGGCTCCTGCTGCCTTCAGAGTGCCCCAATAGCATTTCCTGATATGTAAACAAATAATGCATTCTGCATGCAGGCCAACTAATCAGCCGACCTATTAAATCGATTATGAAAATAGTTGACAACGATTTTCATAATCGATTAGTTGTTTCAGCCCTAGTGTACAGAGACCCAGACAGACTAAGTGAGTGTTCCATTGGGCTGGAAGAGCACTCATTACATGGGAGTTTTAGAGAATTATTTTAATAAAGATTGATTAGCGCTATGAAAGTCTCCATCTATATTATAATAATTTATGTACCCCACTGGAATTGACAAGTTTTGGAATGAGAAGTAGGCAATCTGAAGTAACATCTACTGTGGAAATATCCATAAAGGGTTTTGACCTGCTTATTGATTTAAAGGAGAAGTAAAAATTTGAACAAAAAATTATATATTTTTTTATATATTTGTGGTTTCTGAAGCCTCTAAAGCATTGCAACAGTGATCAGCGGATCGCTGGTACCATGCAGGTCTCCTGCAGACCTGTCAGTGTATCTGTGTGCCCGTACATCATATAGGCAAGCAGATACAATCTGACAGGAAGACTCAATGAACTACCACAGCACTGTGGTAGTTTATTGAAAACTTGTAATTTTTCATTCACAGGAGGACTGTGAATGAGTGACAAGGCCTGGTGGGCGGAGGCCTGATGGGCCACGTTTTTCAAAACTGACAGCTAGTGGGTGAGGGGGAGAAGAAACTCACTAGCTGTCAGAGTGGGGGATCGGGGGGGGGGGGGGGCTAATCTATTCATAACATGTTACAACCTAAATATGGGTGTAACATGTTACAAAAGGTGAACTTATGGTTGTAAACCCTTTTTAAAAAAAAATGCAAAAAATAAATAAAAAAATATAAGACAAAAAGGCATAATGCTATGCATACTAGCTCATTATGAATTACTTACCTGAGATCGAAGCCTCTGCAGCGGTCCTCGTTCACCGCTCCGGCGGGCGATATCTTCCCGGGGGGGGGGGTTTCTTTCCGGGTATCGCGGCTCCGGCGCTGCGATTGGCCAGAGCTGCGATGGCGTCACTCCCGCACATGCATGCGGGAGCCGCCGGTAACGGCACAGTACAACTGAAGCAACGGCACCTACGTGCCATTGCTTCAGTTTGCTTAAATGCGCATGTGCCGATGACGTCAACACATGAAAATACAGGGATATACAGTGTAGCTACAGGTAAGCCTAATTATTGGCTTGCCTGTAGTGTAAAGTGGTTGTAAAGGGTTTACAACCACTTTAAGGGATCAATTGCTCTTGGTGTGTTCAGCCCCAAAAGGGGTATAGTGTGCAGATGGAATTTACCAGTGTACATAATATTCATCTGCTGCACCCTATATGGACTTGTCACTTCATAATATTTTGCACTAATGAATTTTACACTTTGCATTTTCCAAAATTTCAAGCCGACTGGATTTATAGCACTTTATGGGATTTCGTTACCTTCTATACAAAATTTTCACAGGTAAAAAAACATATTGGAGGCACAATTTAGAGGTATACATGCACTTTTTGATGGATATACTTGCATTTAATAAGTACGGAATTGTTTTTATTTTGTTGAATAGTTTGGGGGGTTCATTACTTTTTTGAGCACTATATTTTTGCTTTATCTTTAAATATTATCTCAGCAGCTTATAGAAGGTGGAAGGATTATCAGTATGGAAACCATTAGAGTGAGGGGGAAAAAAGTATTTGATCCCCTGATGATTTTGTACATTTGGCCACTGACAAAGAAACGATCAGTCTATAATTTTAATGGTAGGATTTATTTTTGCAGTGAGAGACAGAACAAAATTTGTGAAATACGTATTTGATCCCCCATCAATCAGCAAGATTACTGGCTCCCAAGCGTCTTCTATACAGGTAACAAGCTGAGATTAGGAGCACTACCTTTAAGAGTGCTCCTAATCTTAGCTTGTTACCTGTATAAAAGACACTTGTCCACAGAAGCAATCAATCCGATTCCAATCTCTCCACCATGGCCAAGACCAAAGAGCTGTCCAAGCATGTCAGGTACAAAATTGTAGACCTACACAAGGCTGGAATGGGCAATAAGACCATCGCCAAGCAGCTTGGTGAGAGGGTGACAACAGTTGGTGCGATTATTCGCAAATGGAACAAACCCAAAATTATTATCAATCTCCCTCTGTCTGGGGCTCAATGCATGATCTCACCTCGTGGAGTTTTAATGATCATGAGAACGATGAGGAATCAGCCCATAACTACACGGGAGAATCTTGTAAACGATCTCAAGGCAGCTGGGACCATAGTCACCAAGAAAACAATTGGTAACACACTACCCCACAAAGGACTGAAATCCTGCAGCAACCGCAAGGTCCCCCTGCTCAAGAAAGCACATGTACAGGCCTGTCTGAAGTTTGCTAATGAACATCTGAATGATTCCGTGGAGAACTAGGTGAAATTGTTGTGGTCAGAGGAGACCAAAAATCGAGCTCTTTGGCATCAACTCAAGGCGTCATGTTTGAAAGAGGATTACTGCCTATGACCACAGGAATACCATCCCCATCGTCAAACATGGAGGTGGAAACATTATGCTTTGGGGTGTTTTTCTGCTAAGGGGACAGGACAACTTTACCACATCAAAGGGTCGATGGACAAGGCCATGTACCGTCAAATCTTGTGCCCTCAGCCAGGGCATTGAAATAGGGTCGTGGATGGGTATTCCAGCATGACAATGATCCAAAAACACATGGCCAAGGCAACAAAGGAGTGGCTCAAGAAGAAGCACATTAAGTAGGGGTGCACCAAATGGGTTTTTTGGTGCCGAAACCGATAATGAAAAATACACTAGGCCGAAAACCGAAACCCAAATGTATTTTAAAAGAAATATTTTTATACAGGAGGTGGTCAGAGACTGGGGACATGGTACAGGAGATGGTCAGAGACTGGGGCCATGGTACAGGAGATCAATGCAGCCAGCCTGTGTGCCCAGTGCGTCCCCTCTGCAGCCAGCCTGTGTCCCCACTGCAGCCAGCCTGTGCAGGGGAAGAGAGGAGAGGAGAGCCGCCGCCTGGTTTATTACAGCGCCGGGAACATAACCGCTTTCTTGTACAAAGGTTTTTATTAAAGTTTCACATCAGTAAAAGGATACAAAACGAAAATGTGCAATATTTTACAACAGTATAATACAGGAGGTTGAACGCGGATTACGAACTGAAAAACTATAAGTCAAACTGTATTATACCAAGAGTATGGGTAGGAGGACCTTCAAAGGAGACCAACAGGTCTTGAGTCGTGGTATAATAATGTTGCCTTAAGGCTAACTAGAATACATAATATCGCTCTAGGTCGTCATGGAATCTGAGGCAAGGTAACAATATGACAAACAATAACTTATAAGAGCGTTAAACTAGACAATCATCTTGGGGAATGGTGTTGTTCCCCAGTGAAAACGGCAAGGGCAAACAAAAACTAAAATAAAATAAAATCATAAGGAAGAGAAAAGGAAATAAAAAAAAAAAAAAAAAAAAAGGGGGAATGTGTCCTGTCACGTAACCAGTCCCAGCAGGGTCTGCCCCAGGGGCTGGGGAGACCGAAAGGGAGAAAAAGAGGAAAGTTGGAGAAGAGCGCCATGAGAGAAGGGTTCAGAAAGGGTTCAAAAGATAAAGAAAGGGGTGATGTGAGCCTTTAGTGTAGAGAAGAAGAGGAGATTGAAATATAGAAGGAAACCAAAGAAAGAAGGGAAAAAAAAAAAAAAAAGGGAGGGGGGACATCAAAGGGAGAGGAGCGTTGGATCAAATCGCGAAAGGCGGATATGATCCACCCAGGGTTGCCATACCCGGAGGAACTTAGCATGGGTATCTGCTAACACGGCAGTAAGCTTCTCATTCACCATAATGTCATTCACGCTGTTTTTAACTGCTTCAAGAACATAACAGCTTTCATTTCAATAGCTGTGTGTTAGCCGCCGCACGCCGTCACATACAGCCCCTCCCCCTTGTCCGGGGAACTTTGATAGACAGATGACCTGTCCAATCCTGGGAGTTTTTTTTATTTTTATTCCCTCCGTCTAAAATATTTCAGTTTGTTTTTCAACTAAGTTGCAGTTTATGGGTCACATTGAAAGGTGGAAAAAGTTCTGAAATGATTTAGCTTTGTCTCATTTTTTTTACATCACAGAAACCTGCCATTTTAACAGGGACGTGTAGACTTTTTATAGCCACTGTAGTTGTATTGGTCCAAGCTGGATATGTCAGTACAAGTAACTATATTTAACAATAAAACACAGATGTTACTATCAAACCAGCAGTCCATACTGACATACCATGCGATGATCCAGTACTCCATAAGACAAAGGTGTGCGGCTGTTGTCTTGGCTGTACAGGCTCTTGCTTACCACCTGAATGTGTGCCTGCTGTCTCATCTGCTCTGCAGACTTTACTCCAAAACAAATGTGGCTTCTGGAGACCAAAGAAAAAAAGAAATTGTTAATTTGAGGTCAGTAGCTCGACTGATACAAATATTGAAGTTGAACAGCTAAATACACAGAAGATAAACTGTACATATATGTGAACTGTTTAAGCTGCCAAATGATTTGTGTTACTCTCCATTCTGAGATTTATACAGCTCTGCCTCATCGCTTAGCCCTGTCTAGCAGGACAAAAGACCTGATGTTTCTCCTGCTACAGTTCAGTAACTTTTCCAGGTCTTGTCCCTCCCCCAGCAGGTTACTGGACAATAAAAGCAGCACACCAACTCACTCATATCTCTGCCAACCTGCTCTCTTACTATCAGCATACACCTTGCACTACAGTACAACTCATTGGCTCCTCGTGCTGCTACACTTTCTTACAGTCCACACTCCGATTTACAGGGACTGCAAGAGTGCAATACCAAGTGAAATTCAGGTACTTCTGCTACTTAAATTTAAATACATGTTCTGTGCAAAATTCACTTTAAGTGGCCCACCCCTACCATAAAGAAACAGTCATCCTGGAACACAGATCAGGCCTGGTGTTCTGTTGAGAAGTGCCCCCCATTGAATAGTGCCCGCGAATGCACAGGACGGAGCCGCACTTCAGCTGATTTGCCGATCAGCTGGAGTGATGTGACCATGGCGCATGCACGCATCACAGGAGGCATCTCTTGATGGGAGATACCATTTCATGGCCACAATTGAAACCTATACAAACATTGGTAGTTCTCACATTGTGCCTCGCTGTTGCGGGGCAGCTTTACAGTGTGCTGATGGTCCGGTTTGGTCTGTGTTGCAGGGCGGGTTTGCTGTGTTGAACGGTCAGGTTGCAACACAGACAAAACCAGCTAGTCAACACAGCCACTAGCCGCCCGCCAGCAGTAGCGATGCACAATCTTAGAACTACTGTCTCCCCCGCTGTTTTTATAGGTTTAAATTGTGCCTATGAAATGGTATCTCCCATCGAGAGATACCTCCTACAATGTTTGCATGCACCCTTGTTACGTCAGCCCAGCTGATCGGCAAAGCAGCTGTTCCGTACAGCGCATGCGCAGTACATACTTGGCACTTTGACAGAACACCGGCACTGTAAACCATTCTGCACATGTGCAGCTCAGTTTACATGCCAGGGAATGCTGAGAGCAGGTAGACAAGTGCATCTTTCTGCAGAGGAGACATTTTAGGTCTGAATAACAGTGGAAGTTTAGCTCCGCTAGACCTCATTCACACCATACGTGCGAAAAGCGACTAGAAAAAAAGATTTGACTTGCATAGGCTTGTTCACACCATGTGCAGAGACGTGTGTAATGTATACATAGAACATACACTTACAGGCCACTTTATTAGGTACACCTTGCTATTATACTGGGTTGGACCCCCTTTTGCCTTCAGAACTGCCTTAATTCTTCATGGCTTAAATTCAAAAAGGTGTTGGAAACATTCCTCAGATTTTGGTCCATAGTGACATGATATCATCACGCAGTTGTTGCAGATTTGTCGGCTGCACTTCCATGATGCAAATCTACCGTTCCACCACATCCCAAAGGTGCTCTATTGGATTGAGATCTGGTGACTGTGGAGCCCATTGGGGGTACAGTGACCTCATTGTCATGTTCAAGAAACCAGTGGTGAGATGATTTGATCTTTGTGACATGGTGTATTATCCTGCTGGAAGAAGCCATCAGAAGATGGGTACACTGTAGTCATAAAGGGATGGACATGGTCAGCAACAATACTCAGGTAGGCCGTGCCATTTAAACAATGCTCAATTGTTACTAAGGGGCCCAAAGTGTGCCAAGAAAATATCCCCCACACCATTGCATCACCAGCCTGAACTGTTGATACAAGGCAGGATGAATCCATACTTTCATGTTTACACCAAATTCTGACCCCACATCTGAATGTTGCAGCTGAATTAGAGGGTCGTCAGACCAGGCAACGTTTTTCCAATCTTCTATTGTCCAATTCTGGTGAGCCTGTGTGAATTCTAGCCTCAGTTTCCTGTTCTTAGCTGACAGAAGCGGCACCCGGTGTGGTCTTCTGCTGCTGTAGCCCATCTGCTTCAAAGATCCATGTGTTCAGATATAGTATTCTGCATATCTTGGTTGTAACAAGTGGGTATTTGAATTACCGTTGCCTTTCTATCACCTCAAACCAGGTGCTCATTCTCCTCTGACTGACATCAACAAAACATTTTTGTCCACACAACTGCCGCTCACTGGATATTTTCTCTTTTTATGACCATTCTCTATAAACCCGAGAGACCCGGTTGTGTGTGAAAACACCAGTAGATCAGCTATTTTTTAAACACTCAGACCAGCCCGTCTGGCACCAACGACCATGACACATTCAAAGTCCCTTAACCGCTTCAATACCGCGCTATAGTCATATGACGCCCACAAGGTGGATCTACCATCCTGGGTGGGCGTCATATGACGTCCTCGCATTCCCGGCCGCCTGGGGGGCGCGCGCGCGCCGCCGGGGCGCCCGCGGCATCGCTCGGGACCCGGTGCGAGTGCCCGGCGGCATCGCTCGGGACCCGGTGCGAGTGCCCGGCGGCCGCGATTGCCCGTTAAAACAACAGGACTGGGCGGGACCGTGGAGCTGTGTGTGTAAACACACAGCTCCACGTCCTGTCAGCGAGGAGGAGACCGATCATGTGATCCCAGTACGGAGGAACACATGATCGGTCTCCTCCACTTGAGTCCCCTCCCCCCACAGTTAGAATCACTTCTATTAGGGAACACATTAACCCCTACAGCGCCCCTAGTGTTAACCCCTTCCCTGCCAGTCACATTTACACAGTAATCATTGCAATTTTATAGCAAGGATCGCTGTGTAAATGTGAATGGTTCCAAAAATGTGTCAAAAGTGTCCGAAGTGTCCGCCACAATGTCGCAGTCACGAAAAAATAAAAAAATAAAAAAAATGCAGATCGCCGCCATTACTAGTAAAAAAATAAATAAAAAAAATTCAATAAATCTATCCCCTATTTTGTAGACGCTATAACTTCTGCGCAAACCGATCAATATACGCTTATTGCGATTTTTTTTACCAGAAATATGTAGAAGAATACGTATCGGCCTAAACTGAGGAAAAAAATCTTTTTTTTTTTTAAAAATGGGATATTTATTATAGCAAAAAAGTAAAAAATAGTGTTTTTTTTCAAAATTGTCGCTCTTCTTTTGTTTATAGCGCAAAAAATAAAAACCGCAGGGGCGATCAAATACCACCAAAAGAAAGCTCTATTTGTGGGAAAAAAAAGGACGTCAATTTTGTTTGGGTGTAACGTCGCACAACCGCGCAATTGTCAGTTAAAGCGACGCAGTGCCGAATCGCAAAAAGTGCTCTGGTAAGGAAGGGTGTTTAAAAGCCCTGTATTGAAGTGGTTAAGGCCACTTTCACACTGAAGCGCTTCTAAACTGCCAGTAAAAACACTGAGCGCTTTTGAAGAGCTTTTCAGGCGCTTTTGAAGAGCTTTCCATTCATTTCAATGGGGAGGGGAGTTTTTCACAGCCCTGCCAGCACACTGCCCCAGTGTGAAAGCGTTCATTGATTTTAATGGAAATAAGTTTGTGAGCTTTTTAGGAGCCGTTTTTAGCGTGAAAGCGCCTCAGTGTGAAAGTGGTCTTAATCCCCTTTCCTCCCATTATGACACTTTGTTTCAACTTCAACAAATAGTCTTCACCGCGTCTAGATGCCTAAATGCATTGAGTTGCTGCCATATGATTAGCTGATTAGCAATTTGTATTACCAAGCAATTGGACAGATGTACCATGGTGGACGGTGAGTGTATGCCACTAGCACACCAAGGATTCTCCAAACTAGTCCAAAGCTTTATTCAGCAGTCACATTATATTTACAAAGACAACGTTTCAGAGATGTGCAGGGCCCCCTCATCACTTGCCTAAGGAAGGGGCCCTGTGCGGCTCCGAAACGTTGCCTTTATAAATCTGATGTTACTGCTGAATAAAGCTTTGGACTAGTTTGGAGAATCCCTAGTGTGCTAGTGGCATATGTTCTGCTTCAAATGTCTATGGTTTCCAGCCGATAGGTGTCAGTGGGTGCTGCAGCAGCCAACAGCCATTTCTATGAACGGGAATATTGTGATTGTAATGTTTTTGTAGGTCTGTGCAAGGACACAAAGAAATACATTGTTTTCTATGTGCCCTATTCACACCATAACACTGCTGTCAAGGAAAAGAGGGGGGAAGGAAAATGGAAACGAAGGGGGGGGGAAGGAAAATGGAAACGAAGGGGGGGGGGGGAGAAGGAAAAGGAAAGGGGGGGGGAGAAGGAAAAGGAAAGGGGGGGGGGAGAAGGAAAAGGAAAGGGGGGGGGGGGGGAGAAGGAAAAGGAAAGGGGGGGGGGGGAGAAGGAAAAGGAAAGGGGGGGGGGAGAAGGAAAAGGAAAGGGGGGGGGAGAAGGAAAAGGAAAGGGGGGGGGGAGAAGGAAAAGGAAAGGGGGGGGGGAGAAGGAAAAGGAAAGGGGGGGGGGGAGAAGGAAAAGGAAAGGGGGGGGGAGAAGGAAAAGGAAAGGGGGGGGGAGAAGGAAAAGGAAAGGGGGGGGGGAGAAGGAAAAGGAAAGGGGGGGGGGAGAAGGAAAAGGAAAGGGGGGGAAGGGGGGAAGGGGGGGGAGAAGGAAAAGGGGGGGGGAGAAGGAAAGGAAAGGGGGGGGGGGGAAGGAAAAGGAAAGGGGGGGGAGAAGGAAAAGGAAAGGGGGGGGGAGAAGGAAAAGGAAAGGGGGGGGAGAAGGAAAAGGAAAGGGGGGGGGAAGGAGAAAGGAAAGGGGGGGGGAAGAAGGAAAGGAAAGGGGGGGGGAAAGGAAGGGGGAGGAAAGGAGAAGGGGGGGGGAGAAGAAAAGGAAAGGGGGGGGGAGAAGGAAAAGGAGAAGGGGGGGGGAGAAGGAAAAGGAAAGGGGGGGGAGAAGGAAAAGGAAAGGGGGGGGGGAGAAGGAAAAGGAAAGGGGGGGGGAGAAGGAAAAAGGAAAGGGAGGGGGGGGAGAAGGAAAAGGAAAGGGGGGGGGGGGGGGGAAGGGGGAAAGGGGGGGGGGCGAAGGAAAAGGAAAGGGGGGGGGGGAAAGGGAGGGGGAGAAGGGGGGGGGGGGGGAGAGAAGGAAGGGAGGGGGGGAGAAGGAAAAGGAAAGGGGGGGGGGGAAGGAAAAGGAAAGGGGGGGAGAAGGAAAGGGGGAAAGGGGGGGGGGGGAGAAGGAAAAGGAAAGGGGGGGGGGGGGAGAAGGAAGAGAGGAAAGGGGGGGGGAGGAGGAGGAAAAGGAAAGGAGGGAGAGGGGGGGGGGGGAAGGGAAAGGAAAGCGAGAGGGGGGGGAGAAGGAAAAGGGACGGGGGGGGGGGAAAGGAAAAGGAAAGGGGGGGGGGAGAGGGAAAAGGGGAAAGGGGGGGGGGGAAGGAAAAGGAAGGGGGGGGGGGAGAAGGAAAAGGAAAGGGGGGGGGGGGGGAGGAAGGGGGGGGGGGGGGAAGGGGGGGGGGGGGGGAAGGGGGGGGTGGGGAGGAAAAGGGAGGGGGGGAGGAAGGAAGGAGAGGAAGAGGGGGGGAGGAGAAGGAAGAAGGAAAAGGGATGAGAGAGGGGAGGGGGGGAGGGAGGGGGGGAGGAGAGAGGGGATAGAGGGGGGGGTGGGAGGGGGGGGGAAAAGGGAAGGGGGGGGAGGGGGGGGGGAAAGGAGGAAGAGAGAGAAGAGGGGGAGGGGGGGGGGGAGGAAAGGGGGGGGGGGGAGGGGGGGGGGGGGGGAAGGGGTGGGGGAAAGGAAAGGGGGGGGGGAGAAGGGGGGGAAGAGGGAGGGGAGGGGGGGGGGAAAGGGGGGGGGGGGAAGAGGAAGGAGGGGGGAGGGGGGGGGGGAAAGGTAAAAGGGGGGGGGGAGAAGAAAAGGAAAGGGGGGGGGAGAAGGAAAAGGAAAGGGGGGGGGAAGGAAAAGGGGGGGAGGGGGGGGGAAAGGGAAAAGGAAAGGGGGGGGGAGGGAAGGAAAAGGAAAGGGGGGGGGGGAAAGGAAAAGGGGGGAAAAGGGGGGGGGGGGAAAAAGGAAAAGGAAAGGGGGGGGGGAAAGGAAAAGGAAAGGGGGGGGGGGGAAGGAAAGGAAAAGGGGGGGGAGGAAGGAAAAGGGGGGGGGAGAGGAGGGAAGGAAGAAAGGAAAGGGGGAGGGGGGAAGGGAAAAGGAAAGGGGGGGGGGGGAAAGGAAAGGGGGGGGGAGAAGGAAGGGGAAAGAGGGGGGGGGAAGGGAAAGGGGAAAGGGGGGAGGGGGGGAGAGGGGGGAAGGGGAAAAGGAAGAGAAGGGGGGGGGCAAAGGAAAAGGAGGAAAAGAAGGGAAGAGAAGGGGGGGGGGGGGGGGAAGGGGGGAGGGAAGGGGGGGGGGGGAAAGGGAAAGGAAAAGGGGGGGGGGGGAGAAGAAGGGAAAAGGAAAGGGGGGGAAGGAAAGGAGGAAGGAGGGGGGGGGAGGGAGGGAAGGAGGAAGGGAGGGGGGGGAAGAAAGTGGGAAAGGGAAAGGGGGGGGGGAAGGGAAAGGAGGGGAAGGGGGGAGAGGAAGAGGAGGAGAGAAAGGAAGGGAGGGGGGGAGGGAGGAAAAGGAAGGGGGGGAAGGAAAAGGAAAGGGGGGAGGGGAGGGGGAAGAAAGGAAGGAGGAACAGAGTGGGGGAAAGGAAATCCCTGGAAGTCAGGAAACTTGTCAGGGGGGGGAGGGGGAAGCAGGCAGAAGAAAAGGAAAGGGGGGGGGGCAAAAGGAAAAGGAAAAGGGGGGGGGGGGAAAAGGCCAAAAAGGAAAGGGCAGCGGTGCTGGGAAAAAAAAAAAAAAAAAAAAAAAAAAAAAAAAAAAAAAAAAAAAAAAAAAAAAAAAAAAAAAAAAAAAAAAAAAAAAAAAAAAAAAAAAAAAAAAAAAAAAAAAAAAAAAAAAAGAAAAAAAAAAAAAAAAAAAAAAAAAAAAAAAAAAAAAAATAAAAAAAAAAAAAAAAAAAAAAAAAAAAAAAAAATAAAAAAAAAAAAAAAAAAAAAAAAAAAAAAAAAAAAAAAAAAGCGAAAAAAAAAAAATAAAAAAAAAAAAAAAAAAAAAAAAAAAAAAAAAAAAAAAACAAAAAAAAAAAAAAAAAAAAAAAAAAAAAAAAAAAAAAAAAAAAAAAAAAAAAAAAAAAAAAAAAAAAAAAAAAAAAAAAAAAAAAAAAAAAAAAAAAAAAAAAAAAAAAAAAAAAAAAAAAAAAAAAAAAAAAAAAAAAAAAAAAAAAAAAAAAAAAAAAAAAAAAAAAAAAAGAAAAAAAAAAAAAAAAAAAAAAAAAAAAAAAAAAAAAAAAAAAAAAAAAAAAAAAAAAAAAAAAAAAAAAAAAAAAAAAAAAAAAAAAAAATAAAAAAAAAAAAAAAAAAAAAAAAAAAAAAAAAAAAAAAAAAAAAAAAAAAAAAAAAAAAAAAAAAAAAAAAAAAAAAAAAAAAAAAAAAAAAA